>BSBK01005961.1:0-67500 GCA_027943335.1 Chamaecyparis obtusa
AGTCATTTTATGTATTGGAAAATAGGGTACAATCATGGTTAGCGGTGTTCATCCAAAACAAGCATAGGGAATGCTTTGATATATTTTAAAAATTTGAAAAGGGTATCCTTAAATATTATCACTTTGTCAGGTGTCTTGGAAGAAAGTTGTGTTATTTGGGTTTTAAGCCTGCTGCAGGAATATTGGATAGTTTACTAGACTTTTGGAACAGTTGAGATAACCTTGTGGATTTTGGGGATTGGATTAGAGTTTTGGAGTCTTGTGTTAAGTAGGTTAAGCCTATAAAACCAAATTCATCTTTGTGAAGTATTGTGGAAGCCTTGACAAGCCAAGTCCTCATAGCATTTAAGATTGTTGAATAGGCCAAGTGCCTAAACCCATGAAATTTCTAAGTATACTTGTGCATTTCATACCACCACCCTTCCATCTACATCAAGTGGTATCAGAGCCTAGGGAAAGGTCTTGTGGAAGTGTCTTGGTCTTGTGAAGTTGGTCCTTGAATCCTTTAGTTGAGCCCTTGCAGTTGAACTATCCTGGGAGGAGTAGCCCTATAGTAGATTCTTGTACCAAGTTGATCAAGCAGCCATGTCTGAGGGAGAAGAAGAGATTCCTACAAGGTTGACAAATATGGAGTTGGAAAAGATAGTGAAAGAACAAGTGGCAGATAACAAAAAGTTAAGGGCATCATTAGACCAAAGGGACAAAGAGAATGCTGAAAAAGATAGATTGATAAAGTCCATGATGGAGAGGCTGTCAGCACTAGAGAAGAAGGATAAGAGCATCAGATTGGATGAAGAAATCAGAGATGAAGAAGAGGAAGAAGAACCCGAAGAAGAAGAAGTGGACCCTGAGGAAGTAAAGATGGCTAAGTTGGCAAAAGCCATAAGGAATGGAGATGTGAGGGTAAGGATAGACTTACCTATGTATGGAGGAAAGATGGGATGATGAAGAACTCATAGATTGGTTCAGTGCAATTGAAAATTGCTTTGAGTGTGAAGGAATAGAAGAAAAAGACAAAGTGAAGATAGCAAAGTCTAGGTTGAAGGGACATGCTTTGTTGTGGTGGGATTGTGTTCAGGTAGATAGATGGAAGAATGGAAGACCCAAGATCACATCTTGGTATACTATGATGGACAAGATGAAGGCAAAATTTTTTCCAAGAGACTATAGAGTACAGTTGTACAAGAAGATGAGGGATTTTAGGCAAAAGGAGATGGATGTGCAGAAGTACATCGAGGAATTCCATAAGCTGGATATCAGAGTGGATCATGAGGAAGAGATGGAAGAAAGATTGCAAGGTACATGGGGGGGCTGAGGTTCAACATTCAAGATGAACTTAGTCTTTCTACCCCAAGGACGGTTGATGAATGTTATCAGTTGGCCCTGAGGGCTGAAGAGAAGATAAGAAGAAGACAAGAGAAGAAAAGTAGCAATAGAGGTGGATCTTCCATGAGAGGAAGAGGGGGAAGAGGTACTACTGATTCTCAGAATCAGAATGACAAAGACAAAGACAAAACATTTTTAGAATCAAGAGGAGGTTATAGAGGTGGAAGAAGTGGAGGAAGAGGAAGTGGAGTATTCACAGGAAGATGCTTCACTTGTAATGAAGTGGGCCATTAGTCCTTTAGGTGTCCTAAATGGTAGGAAGACAAAGGGAGAGATAGAAGAGTACACTTGGTTGATGAAGAACCAAGGAAGGATGAGCAGAAAGAACCCATTGAAATTCATCCCGAAGAAGGTGAATACTTGTTGGTAGGAAGAGGATAGCCAGTGCAAGGAACCAGCATTTTCAAAACCAAATGTCTGATCCAAGGCAAGGTTTGTAGTTTGCTTATTGATTCAGGGGCTTCACACAATCTGGTTTCAAGGGAGGTCATCAATAAGTTACATCTACAAACTTCTCCACACCCCAATCCATATTATGCAACTTGGGTGAGTAAAGATAACAATCTACTTGTAGATGAGCAAGTCATACTAAATTTTTCAATTGGGCCATATTTCGATAGTATTTTATGTGATATAATGGAGATGAGTTGTGGACATGTTATCTTGGGTAGACCATGGCAATGGTCTAGGAGGACTGTACATGATGGTTTCACAAACACTTATATAGTGCATAAGGGTAGGGTTAGATATAAGTTGACTCCACTTATTGATAGTGGGATGAAAACTGTGGTTATGTGCTTTGGTGGAGATGTTCCAATGCAAGGTCTTGGTAATATACATTATGATACGGGTTGGAAACAAGATGACATTGTGGCAGGGCTGGTTGAACAACCTTTTGTTTTGGTTGGAGCAATGAAGTGTCCTTTGAATGGGAAAGGAGATGAAGGTCATATGGTGACTGTGTAGAGACAGATGAAGTTTGTTCAGTAGCAATCTAATGTGCAGCAGCAGCAGCACTGTCATGAATCAGGACAGTCAAATACAACTATGTTTTTATCTAACCATTGGTGTATGAATGCAGGGAGTTTGAGATAGCAGCAGGTCACTTTTGGGGAGTGTATCATTTCTAACCATCAAGCTGCTATGAGCAAATACAGTGGACACAAGAAAGACAACTCTTGGGGCAAGAGTTCTTCGCATGAGGGGGAGTATGGTGCAGGGGCACCAAGGATATCTAAGCAAGCTAGGAAGACCAAAAGAACCTATAAAGAGCAGGAGGTTCAATTAGACAGTCCGAGGCCAAATCAAATCAATTGGTCCATACTAAAGCCTTTAATGGCTTTTTGATTCTATGTAATAGGAATTAATCCTAGAAGTTTTTACAAGTCCTAATGGACCAAATCTTGGTTGTATAAGGACCAAAAGTGTCCGAGAATGAATAAATAATTAGTATAGAATAAGTGATAGAGTAAGTCTAAGTTTTTAGGAATTCCAAAGAAAGGACTTAATGTTATTTTAAAATTCAAATATTCACATATGAACGGCTAGTTCAGGAAGTTAAAACTTCTTCTTTGTTTTAGATGTAACCTTCAACTCAACGATGAAGTTGGTTGAATTAGGTTTGAGTAGTTATAGGAAAATCTTATATATTGAGGGGAGTCTCTATTATGGAGGCGGCTGACAGTGTAAACTAGTGAACAATTAAGTAATAAGACTTTCAATTTTTCTGCAAACTATTTTCATTTTTATGGTTCCAATTTGACTGATTGGATTTCGATATGCATTGATAGAGGTTATTTAACCATTGCATTTGTCATTTGATGAGTTTAAAAACATTGCAAAGAATGGGCGTATAGACTGGCGGGGTTTAAGTAATCAAATTCTCTATTTCAGGAGTTCATTTCATTCCTTTTTGAATCTCAATTGGATTTGATTCAACATAACAATGAACTAGAAAATTGTCCATTCAGTTTATCTGCTGACGAATGAATTGGTCATTTCATTGAATTAGTGTTGCACCAATTGTAGAATCTGTAGGTTTCTTTTGCATTGTTATTTGCTGTAGTAGGTCTTTAGAGAAATGGAGATCTTTCCATGAGGATGAAGGCCTGATACTCATGGAAAGAATCAAACTAACATGTATGATATGTTGATAATATAGTATTTGCAGAACCGCTCAGGATAAGGGAGATCTCAGTCTGAACAGTGAGAAGAAAACGGTGAAATGCATGCTCGGGTGTAACAGTGGGGAATCTAACCACATAAGGCACATATTTTATGCTATGAAATGATTTGTTAAGATAAGTGAAAGGTGAAATCATAATCAATTCGATTCAGAAGTGTAGAGAATCAAGAAATTGCAGAAGCCCTAGTCTCAAGGATTTGGAAGTGCTATTTTGGGGTTTTTCATATTGCAGTTACCCAGAGATCAAGTTCCTTTGTATTTAATCATTTTGAAGCATAACTAATTACTGTCCAAGGTTTGAAGTCATTGGGAGGTCTATAACTAGCAGTTCCTTTGTTAAATTGAGTCATTTTATGTATTGGAAAATAGGGTACAGTCATGGTTAGCGGTGTTCATCCAAAACAAGCATAGGGAATGCTTTGATATATTTTAAAAATTTGAAAAGGGTATCCTTAAATACCATCACTTTTTCAGGTGTCTTGGAAGAAAGTTGTGTTATTTGGGTTTTAAGCCTGCTGCAGGAATATTGGACAGTTTACTAGACTTTTGGAACAGTTGAGATAACCTTGTGGATTTTGGGGATTGGATTAGAGTTTTGGAGTCTTGTGTTAAGTAGGTTAAGCCTATAAAACCAAATTCATCTTTGTGAAGTATTGTGGAAGCCTTGACAAGCCAAGTCCTCATAGCATTTAGGATTGTTGAATAGGCCAAGTGCCTAAACCTGTGAAATTTGTAAGTCTACTTGTGCATTTCATACCACCACCCTTCCGTCTGCATCACCTACTCTCTCTCTTTCCCCTTCTCTATCTCTCCTTCACCTTCTATCATGCTCTCTCGATTCTCTCATGATCTCCCCTTCTCTCTCTTTACTTTCCCTTCTCTCTCTCTCTCTCTCTCTCTCTCTCCTTATCCTCTCTCCTACTCTCTCCCTTTCCCCTTCTCTATCTCTCCTAACCCTTCTCTCCTACTCTCTCTCTCTCTCTCTCTCTCTCTCTCTCTCTCTCTCTCTCTCTCTCTCTCTGATGTAGAGTAACACAACATAAACTTGAGTTAAACCCAAATCAATGCACAAAATAAATGTTGGTATCTATTTGAATAATGCTGAACAAATTCTATAGTCTTTCACCACTGTGAATCAATTCTTCTGGATGACTGTTTCAATAAAAGTTCTAAAACAAGATGCCAAAGGTTGATGACTTATTCTCTATTTGACAAAATACCAATTTGAAACTTCAGACTACCCTGTTACAATATCATCAATTTAATACAGTCACTATTTTCAAAACAAAATACTAATTCTCACAATTATCTGATCTCTTTGTTGGTTTAGTTTGAACTTGCTTTATGACTAGGTTCCACAATCCTATCAATAGCATTCTTCCATGGATTCGACAGTGGTTGTGGTTCTAGACAAGTTTTGTTTGATGAATAACTCTCTAACCTTATATCCCTTGTTGCAATTTGAGTCACAATATTTTAACACACATTTTAGAATACCTTCAACAGATCATAGGAAAACTAACTTAGTTGATCAGGTTGAGTTGTTTCAACTGGAGTGTTCGTAGGAATTGGGATTACTGCAATTGAATCCTATTACCAAATTCAACAGGTTTGACACTTAAAATATTTCTCATTCTTTGGTATTCGGTTTAGGGCATCAACTACAAACAAGTCTTCAACTTACTGCTATAATTATAGAGTATACTCATGTTAAAACTCGATTGTTTGCATTCACTATTGAACTTTAGAAACATGAGACTGCACATCATGTTTGACTAGTGTCGGGTACATGACTTTTACTAGTTTAAAACTATGTCGTTCATTGTTTAGGGCATTCCATGAATGTACCCATCTAGGGATTTTGACCGAGAAGCATGTTTTAGCATCCCCCACAAATCCAAACATTTATTTTGAATTCATTCATAGCCCTAACTTGCCTCCCATCTTGTGGCATTAAGATTTCACTGTGCAAAGAACAAGTTAGGATCAAGTTCTCATATCAAAACTAGAGACAATCAATTTGTGTCATGGTTTGACCGAGGTTTCCCTTTCCCGCAATGATACTTTATCAAAAAATTAACTTACAAGAATTGGATGTTGTCGTTGTGTGATTTAATTTACATAACTAAAGTATTACTTATACAGTTAAAAGAACTCGACTGTAATAAATAGGACCACAGTCTAAACACTTCAACAAATTTCTACAGTGTAAACATGAATTCACTAATTTTCATAACCATATGACAATGCAAAAGAACATACTTAGATTTTGGTTTTATTTGCTATTTGAAATTGCTTCCTCCGGTCTTTGTCCCAATCCTTCAATTGGTCACATACAAATAGTCCACCAAAATGTTACTAACACACACCAACGGATATAGGAATAGTAGTAACTGTTGAAAATAGCTTTCGAACCGAACAAGGAAAAGGTGTCCCCTTTACAAATGCGGGAACACAAGAAACTACAAAACTAGAAAAGAGATAAACTTCAAACAAAAAAACTCAAAGCCTTGTGGACTAAGGTGTTAAGGCTCATAAACATGAAAAAACCCACCATGACCACACAAAAGGCTTATACCACCAAAATGGACATAGCAAACCCATTAGTGGGTTATTTATCCAACTGAAACATAAACAAAACCAAAAAGATTCCTCAAAAACCCAAGGTGCCCTACACCATGCTCCATAGGATGAAAAAAACTCAAGTCCCTTGAGTTGGGACAACAGGAATAGGAAAACCAAGCTGAGCAAGAGCAGTAGGAGTAAGCCATGTAGTGTCTTCAATGGATTTATCTTTCCATTGTACTAAATATTCATAATAAGTATGCTTCCGGGGCTTGCGTGCAACTTGAGTGGCCAAGATACCTACAACCTCTAAAGCAGGAGACCTTGGAAGTGAGCCAAGTTGTGCAGCCTTGAGAGGATCAGTAGTACCTGTATCCATAACATGATCAACATAACCCCTGTACACATATAGATCAGCAACATTAAAAATAGGTGAAATATGAATGTCTGCAGGAAGATCAACATGATATGCATTAGAGCCACATTTTTTTAGTATTTTAAAAGGACCAATTTTCTTAGCCATCAGTTTGGTGTAGTGCCCCTTGGGTAACCTCTCCTTCTTCAAATGCACCATGACCAAATCCCCAACATTAAAAGACACATCTCTCCTCTGTTTATCTGCATGAACCTTATACTTGGCATTGGTATACTGAAGCTTTTGTTTGACCTGGTCTTGAATGTCCTTCATAACAATAGAAAAATCATTAGCCAAGGCACTAGGCTTCTCCAGACTACTAACATCCCTCAATTCCAAAATACCCCATGGATGAACACCATACACAATCTGAAATGGAGTCTTCTTGGTACTACGGTTTACTGAATCATTATAGGAAAATTTTGCCTAAGCCAAAATTGAATCCCAACTTGTACCATGCTCTTGTGTCAAACACCTCAAAAGATTACCAAGAGATCTATTAATGACCTTGGTCTACCCATCAGATTGAGGGTGATATGCTGATGAAAGACAAACATTTGTACCCAATTTCTTCCACAAGGTCCTCCAAAAGTGTCCTAATAACTTAGGATCCCTATCTGATATAATGGATAAATGAAAACCATGTAAATGAACTACCTCCTTAAAGAACAAACTAGCCACATGGGATGCATCATGAGTGGTTTTACATGGAACAAAATGAGCCATTTTGGAAAACTAATCCACTACTACAAATATACTGTCATAACCAGATTTGGTTCTAGGTAACCCAAGCACAAAATCCATACTAACAAAATCCCATGGTTTAAAAGGAATGGGTAAGGGTGTGTAAAGGCCAGCATTAGAAGTATGACCTTTAGATTTTTGACAAATCAAACAAGTTTCAACAAACTTTCGGACATCCGTTTGCAACTTAGGCCAATAGTAAAACCTCTTAACAGACTCTAAAGTTTTATCCAAACCAAAATGCCCTTCCAAGCTACCACAATGATTTTCCTTAATAATATTTTCCCGCATTGATCCCCTTGGAACACAAAGCAAACCACCCTTAAAAAGAAGCCCATTCTGAATCAAAAAATCAAAAAAGTCAATATGATACCTTGTTGTCATGTCTAAGAAAACTTGATAAATATCTTTGAAATCCTCATCTGTAGCATACATAGTTGCCATAGCCTCTAAACCAACACTTTCCAATTGCATAGACTGAATGGTGAGGGTCCTTCTACTCAAATCATCTACTACTTTATTAGCAACTCCCTTCTTATGTTTAATGCTGAAAGTATAAGCCTATAAAAACTCCATCCACTTGACATGCCTGTGATTAAGTTTCTCTTGTCTATTCAGAAAACTAAGTGCATGATTATCAGTGAATACAATGAACTCTTTTGGCAAGAGATAATGCCTCCATTTTCTTAGGGACTGAACCATAGCATAGAGTTCAAGATCATAAGTAGAATACTTTTGTTTTGCCTCATTTAATTTTTCACTAAAGAAGGCTATGGGTCTCCCGTCTTGACTAAGAACCCCACCAATAGCCTTATTACTAGCATCACATTCAACTACAAAAACTTTATGAAAATCTGGCAATACAAGCACTGGCTATTCTGATATCTTTTTCTTTAACAATTCAAAAGATTCATTGGCCTCTTTAGTCCACTCAAAAACACATTTTCTACCACCTTTAATAGTATTGATTATAGGAGTACAAATGGCACTAAAGTTTCTGATAAACTTCCTATAGAAACTGCATAAACAATGAAAACTTTTTACCTCCGTGGCTGAAGTAGGTGGTGGCCAATTTAGGATGGCTTCTACCTTTGTAGGATCCATTTTCAGACTGCCTTTTGAAATCACAAAACCCAAGAACACAAGTTCTTCCTACATGAATGAACACTTCTCCAAGTTTACCTTCAAACCTTCTTCATGAAGCTTCCTTAAGACCTGATCTAAATGCTGCAAATGTTCCTCCTTGCTACCACTAAAAATCAGAATGTCATCCAAATAAACAACAACAAATTTATGAAGAAAAGGCTTCAACACTTCATTCATTAAACGCATAAAAGTACTAGGAGCATTGGATAAGCCAAATGGCATGACTATCCATTCAAACAAACCCGCATTAGTTTTGAAAGTGGTCTTCCATTCATCCCCTTCACGGATCCGAATTTGATGGTAACCACTTTTGAGATCAATCTTGGAATAATACTTTGCCCCACCTAAAGAATCCATGAGATCTTCCATTCTAGGCATTGTAAACCAGTATCGGATGGTGATCTTATTAATGGCTCTAGAATCCATACATAACCTCCAAGTACCTTCCTTTTTAGGGGCAAGAACTACTGGTATAGCACATGGGCTAATACTTTTCCTTATGTAACCCTTTTCTAACAACCATTGAATCTATCTTGCAACCTTAGCATTTTGTTCAAGAGTGAGTTTATAGGCTGCCTTGTTTGGTAGAGTAGCCCCTGGAATTAAATCAATGCAATGACTGATTGACCTCTTAGGTGGAAGGGATTCATTAGTACTATCCACTACAACACCATTGTATTTATTCAGCAAATCTACCACTACCTTTGGACAAGTACTTTCCTTGGTTTCTAAATTCAATTCCCTACCCTCATAATGATTTTCTTTAGGTCTGATTACAACAGAAAAACATGGATTATTTTCCTCCTTAAGAACTTCTAAAAATTCCTTTTCTTTTACCAACATAACACTACTAGGCAAGGCTGAATCATTAGTAACATCCGGTAAAGGTGTCATTGTGAAAGCTTCCCCATTTTTAGTTATAGTAAACACATTATTTTTTCCATCATGCTGGGCATTAGTATCATATTGCCATGGTCTTCCTAAGAGAAGGTGGCATGCATCCATTTCAACTATTTCACACATAACTTTATCCTTGTAATCACCTATTTGAAACTCTACCAAGCATTGCTCATTTACAATAGTTTGCTGATCCTTACTTAACCAAGAAAACTTATACGGATTTGGATGGGGAATTCATTTCAGATTTAGCTTGGTAACCATTTCTAAAGAAACCAAATTTTTAGTAGAACCAGAATCAACAATTACCTTGCATACTTTACCCTTCGCTTTGCAAGTAGTTCGGAATAGAGATTTTTGTTGGGTTGGCTCCTTGTTGAGTGGTACCAACAGTGATCTATTGAACATGAGAGTCTCTACTTTCTCCAGATCAGCATGTTTGGATGTGGCTATATGGAAGGATGAGGTGCTTTGGCAATCATCTTCTTCATGAATTAATTGCACTCTTCTATCTCCTTAACTATTGCTGCCATTCTTTTTAGGACATTTGAAAGATTTATGACCAACTTGGTTGCATGAGAAACACCTTCCCGTGAATACATTAGGGCCTCTTTCTCTTGATCTATGCCTAAAAATTTTTGATCCTCTTCCTCTAAATGAACCTCTGCCACTAGTATCAAGATCAACATTTTGATTGCTACTTTCTCCTTGGGATTTAGGAAATGTTCCTCTCCCATTGAATCTACCTCTTCCACAGAATGAGTTTCCTCTTCCTTTATTTTGTTCTCTTCTTTTTTATTTCTCCTCAATCTTGAGTGCAATTTAGAAACACTTATGGACTAATTCCAAAGTGACCAACGTTAATTCATCTTGTATGCTATACTTCAGCCCATTGATATACCTTGCTAGTTTTTGTTTCTCGGTCTCATACATTTTGGCCTTTAAGGTCAAATTGTGAAACTCTTGAGTATAAGTACTCACATCAAGGTCCTTTTGCTTCAAGTTTTGAATTTTCTTATGAAGAGTCACTTCATAATGTTCTAGTACAAACTACATTTTCAATTCTGCCTTCATTCTTGTCCAAGTGGAAATGACTTCCTTTCCTTCTTCCAATCTCTCATTTTGCAAAAAATTCCACCAACTAAGGGCTGGTCCCTTCAATTTTGATTTTTCCATCTTCACCTTTTGGCTAGGAGTTACTCCCTCACATTCAAAGTAGTTCTCCAAAGCTTCTATCCAATCCATACACTCTTCCGGTTCCAATTTGCCATGGAACAAGGGTAGATCATTCTGATCCTTGACTCCTACCCTCTCTAGGGCTGCAAGCATTGCCCTTTGATCCTCTGGTATATTGTTATTACCAATTTGATCTTGCTCTTCTTCTTCTTCATCACCTAACTCCTCATTCTCTCCTCTCCATACTTGACCTTTCAACTTATCCAACTCTCTCTTCATTGCTCTATTCTCCTCTCTGATAGCCCTACTCTCTACCATTTGCTCCTTGACTATTTTAGCCAACTCCACATTTGTAATTCTAATGGGGATTTCATCTGCATCCGCCCATCCGCCATCTTGATGACTCCCAAAAACAATCTTAGTGGCTTTGATACCACTTGATGTAGACTAACACAACAGAAACTTGAGTTAAACCCAAATCAATGCACAAAATAAATGTTGGTATCTATTTGAATAATGTTGAACAAATTCTACAGTCTTTCACCATTGTTAATCAATTCTTCTTGATGATTGTTTCAATAAAAGTTCTAAAACAAGATGCCAAAGGTTGATGACTTATTCTCTGTTTGAAAAAATACCAATTTGAAACTTCAAACTACCCTGTTACAATATCATCAATTTAATACAGTCACTATTTTCAAAACAAAATACTAATTCTCACAATTATCTGATCTCTTTGTTGGTTTGGTTTGAACTTGCTTTATGACTAGGTTCCACAATGCTATCAATAGCATTCTTCCATGGATTTGACAGTGGTTGTGGTTTTAGACAAGTTTTGTCTGATGAATAACTCTCTAACCTTATATCCCCTATTTCAATTTGAGTCACAAGATTTTAACACACATTTCACAATACCTTCAACGAATCACAGGAAAACTAACTCAATTGATCAGGCTGAGTTGTTTTGACTGGAGTGTTTGTAGGAATTGGGATTACTACAATTGAATCCTATTACCAAATTCAACAGGTTTGAAAATTAAAATATTTCTCATTCTTTGGTATTCGGTTTAGGGCATCGACTACAAATAGGTCTTCAATTTACTGCAGTAATTACAAAGTATACTCAAGTTAAAACTTAGTTGTTTGCATTCACTGTTGAACATTAGAAACATGAGACTGCACATCACATTCAACTAGTGTCAGGTACATGACTTTTACTAGTTTGAAACTACACCGTTCATTATTTACGGCATTCCATGAATGTACCCATCTAGGGCTTTTGACTGATAAGCACATTTTAGCCTCCCCCACAAATCCAAGCATTTATTTTGAATTCATTCACAACCCTAACTTGCCTCCCATCTTGCGGCATTGAGATTCCATAGTGTAGAGAACAAGTTAGGATTGAGTTCTCATATCAAAACTAGAGACAATCAATTTGTGTCACGGTTTGACCGAGGTTTCCCTTTCCCGCAATGATACTTGATCAAACAATTAACTTACAAGAATTGGATGTTGCCGTTGTGTGATTTAATTTAGATAACTAAAGTATTACTTATACAGTTAAAATAACTCAACTATAACAAATAGGACCATAGTCTAAACACTTCAACAAATTTCTATAGCATAAACATGAATTCACTAATTTTCATAACCATATGACAATGCAAAAGAACATACTCAGATTTTGGTTTTATTTGCTATTTGAAATTGCTTCCTCCGGTCTCTATCCCAATCCTTCGATTGGTCACATAAAAATAGTCTGCCAAAATGTTACTAACACACACCAATGGATATAGGAACAATAGTAACTGTTGAAAACTACTTTCGAACCGAATAAGGAAAAGGTGTCCCCTTTACAAACGCGGGAACACAAGAAACTACAAAACTAGAAAAGAGATAAACTTCAAACAACAAAACTCAAAGCCTTTTGAACTAAGGTGTTAAGGCTCATAAACATGCCAAAACCCACCATGACCACACAAAAGGCTTATACCACCAAAATGGACATAGAAAACCCATCAATGGGTTATTTATCCAACTGAAACATAAAAAAAACCAAAAAGATTCATCAGCAACCCAGGGTGCCCTACACCACTCTCTCTCTCTCTCTCTCACCTTCTCTCCTTCCACTTCTCTCTCTCTCTCTCTCTCTCTCTCTCTCTCTCTCTTCTCTCCCTTTTTCTTATTTTACATACGGCGTACACCCTTTTTAAGAGTATGATTTACAATTTTCAGTTTTGTATAGGGTGCACTCACTATAGCATGCTCACACTATGCAAAACTAAAACAAATGGTTTTCTTTGCCAAGTATCAACCAAGGTTGTCAAGTCACCTTAACTCCACAACTCTTCCATATGAATTCAACTAGGAATTCATCCAAACCTCCATATTCTTGTATATAGCTATTAGTAATGAGAGATGCCTCTTTTATTTCATGTTTTCATAATTTTGGGGTGTTTCACCTATTGGTACCCTTCTCCAAGTACCCGATCTCCAAATTTGGCCTAAAAAGGCTACTAGGCCTTGTAGGTCTCCAAACACACAAATGGAAGCCTAGTGTTGAAAAGTTCCACACAAGTACCCAAAAAAATCATATTTATGGATACTCTTTTTTTAATTTGTCAGGATTCACAAACCCTTATCCCTCCAGCTACTCTGTATAGTGCTTTCCTACTTTATAGCCTAGTTTTTAGGCCTGTTTTAGCCCTCACTGGTTCACAGTGAGGGTTTGATCTTTACAGTCTCCAATGGATTGTTAATGAGATCTTCTTTTCAAGATTGAGTCTATGAACATGGTAGACTCCTCTCCAAGTCTTAATTTGGTTTTCCCAAACCCCTATCTCTCTCCCAAATGCTACCTCATTCTAGGCTTCCTAACCAGGCTTGTCTTTGCTCGCCTAAGGCCTACATGTAAAGACACTTCCCCTACACTTCATGCTATAAAAATACATATTTAAAATTTTTATACAATACCCTAAAATAATCCAAATGGCCATAGAGAACCTAACATGGATTCCTACGTTAGGGCCATACTAAGCACCTCAACTCTATACAGTCCAGCAAGCTGGCTTTAGAGGAGGATTTAAACTACAAGCTTGAAAACAAATGCAAAAACCAAAAGAAAGCTAAAACCTAGAGACTAAAACATAAAAAAGAAGATAAGCAAGATTCTAGCTCTAGTTCAATCCATGAACAAATTCAAAAGTCCATCAGGACAGTGACTTGTCCAATAGTCACTACAAGCCAAAATGTGAGTGTAGGTGTCTAGGAGCTAGCCTAGGTGCTCCTGCACCATAACAACTAGTTAGGAATTTAGGAAGTTAATGAGATTTCATTGTTAAAATCACTTAACTAATGTTCAAACTTGTAGATGATTAAAGAATTAGAGTTATCACTAGTTGGAACAGTGTGTTCCTTAAGGGAAATGATGGCTAGGGAGTAGTAGTAGAAGATCGGGCTTCATAGCATGGTGGTTTTATGATTTGGTTGATCATATATTGGCATATTGGTAGTGAATCAATCACCAAGAAGGTCAAGAAATCAAGTTTTTTTTCCACACACAATCATTCGATCACCGCTAATGACTCCGAGATGAAGTGTCCCTCAAGGTCCCTTCAGTATGAAATCAATGATCTTTGTGGGGTCATATCTTGGAGCTTGTGCAAGGTAGCATCAATTCATCAGGTGTTATAGGATGATGTTGTTGGGGCCTACAAAAGCCTGCCTCAATTTTCAGAGATTCAAGTTTGTTTAAATTTGGCAACACATTTTCGGTTGATGTCAGAACTCACAGTGTTCCTTAGTTCAAATGGCTAACATTGCGTATCTTTCCAACCATCAGTCATAGCATGGAACCATCTATTCCAATAGCTTTGAATGGCTAGATAAATGCTAGTGGAAACCTCATTCACCACACATAGTCATTTGATCACCGCCGATGACTTTGGGCTAAAGTGTCCCTCAAGGTCCCTTCAGCATGAAATTAGTGATCTTTATGGGGTCATATCTTGGAGCTCGTGTGAGGTAGCATCAATATGTTAGGTGTTACGGGACCATGTTGCATGGACCTACAAAAGCATGTCTCATTTTTCATAAATTCAAGTTCATTTAAATTTGGAAACACTTTTTCAGTCGATGTCAAAACTCACAGTGTTACTTAGTTCAAATGGCCAACATTGCATATCTTTCCAACCATCAATCATAGCATGGAACCATCTATTCCAACAACTCTAAATTGCCGGATAAACTCTAGTGGCAACCTCATTCACTGCACACAGTTGTTCGATCACTGTCGAGGACTCCAAGGTGAAGTGTCCCTCAAGGTCCCTTCAGCATGAAATCAATGATCTTTGTGGGGTCATATCTAAGAGCTCATGTGAGGTAACATCAATCCATTAGGTGTTACGAGACCATGTTGCCAGTGCCTACCAAAGCCCGTCTCAGTTTTCAGAGATTCAAGTTCATTTAAATTTGGCAACACTTTTTTGGTCGATGTCAGAATTCACTGTGTTCCTCAGTTCAAATGGCCAACATTGTGTATCTTTCCAACCATCAGTCGTAGCATGGAACCATCTATTCCAATAGCTCCGAATGGCTGGATAAACGTTATTGGAAACCTTGATCGCCACACATAGTCATTCGATCACCACCGACAACTCAAGGTCGAAGTGTCCCTCAAGGTCACTTAAGCATAAAATCACCGATCTTTGCAAGGTCGTATCTCTGAGCTCATGCAAGGTAGAATTGATCCATCAAGTGCTATGAGACCATGTTGTCGAGGCCTACAAAATTCTATCTTAGTTTTCAAAGATTCAAGTTCGTTTAAATTTGGCAACACATTTTTGGTTGGTGGCAAAACTCACAATGTTCCTCAGTTCAAATGGCCAACATTGCATATCTTTCCAATCATCAGTTGTAGCATGGAACCATCTATTCCAATAGCTCTGAATAGCTGGATAAATGTTAGTGGCAACCTCATTTGCTACACACAGTTGTTTGATCACCACCGATGACTCTGGGCCAAAGTGTCCCTCAAGGTTGCTTAAGCATAAAATCACTGATCTTTGCGGGGTCATTTCTCAAAGCTCATGCAAGGTAGCATCAATCCATCAAGTGCTACAGGACCATGTTGTTGGGGCCTACAAAAGTCTATCTCAATTTTTAGAGATTTAAGTTTGTTTAAATTTGGCAACAAATTCTCGGTTGATGTCATAACTCAAAGTGTTGCTCAGTTCAAATAGCCAACATTGTGTATCTTTCCAACCATTGGTCATAGCATGGAACTAGTTATTCCAATAGCTTTGAATGGTCAGGTAAATGCTAGTGGTAACCTCATTCACCACACATGGTCATTCGATCACCGCCGATGACTCCAGGTCGAAGTGTCCCTCAAGGTCTCTTAAGCATGAAATCAGTGATCTTTGTGGGGTCATAACTCAAAGCTCATGTGAGGTAGCATCAATATGTCAAGTGCTATGGGACCATGTTTTTGAGGCCTACAATAGCCTATCTTGATTTTCAAAGATTCAAGTTCATTTAAAATTGGCAACACATTCTCGGTCAATGTCATAACTCAAAGTGTTCATCAGTTCAAATGACCAACATTGCGTATCTTTCCAACCATCAATCGTAGCACCAAACCATTTGTTCTAATAGCTTTGAATGGTTGTGTTAATGCTAGTGGTAACCTTGTTTTCTACACATGATCATTTGATCCCCGCCGATGACTCTGAGCCGAAGTGTCTCACAAGGTCACTTAAGCATGAAATCAACAATTTGTGTGGGGTCATATCTTAGACCTCATGTGAGGTAGCATCGATCCATCAAGTGCTATGGGACTGTGTTGTCAGGGACTACATAAGTATGTCTTGGTTTTTAGAGATTCAAATTCATTTAAAATTGGCAACACATTCTCGGTCAATGTTAGAACTCAAAGTGTTCCTTAGTTCAAATGGCCAACATTGCATATATTTCCACCCATCAGTTGTAGCATGGAACTGTCTATTCCAATAGCTCTGAATGGTTAGGTAAATGCTAGTGGCAACCTCATTCTCCACACATAGTCATTTGATCCTGCCGACGACTCCAGGCCGAAGTGTCCCTCAAGGTCGCTTAAGCATGAAATCACCAATCTTTACGGGGTCATATCTCAGAGCTCGTGTGAGGCAGCATCGATTCATTAGGTGCTACAGGACCGTGTTGTCAGGGCCTACAAAAGCATATCTCAGTTTTTAGAGATTCAAGTTCATTTAAAATAGGAAACACATTCTTGGTCGATGTCAGAACTCAAAGTGTTCCTTAGTTCAAATGGACAACATTGCATATCTTTCCAACCGTTAGTCATAGCATTGAACTATCTATTCCAACAATTCTAAATGGCTAGGTAAATGCTACTGGCAACCTCATTCACCACACATGGTTGTTCAATCCCCACCGATGAATCTGGGCCGAAGTGTCCCTTAAGCATGAAATCAATGATCTTTGTGGGGTCATATGTTAGAGCTTTTATGAGGTAGAATCAATATGTTAGGTGCTATAGGACCATGTTGTTGAAGCCTACAATAGCCTATCTTGATTTTTAGATATTTAAGTTCATTTAAATTCATAAACACATTCTCAGTTGATGTCAAAACTCAAAGTGTTACTCAGTTTAAATGGCCAACATTGCGTATCTTTCCAACCATCGGTTGTAGCATGGAACCATCTTTTCCAATAGCTCTGAATGGTTAGGTAAACACTAGTTGCAACCTTGTTCACCACACACGGTCGTTCGATCCCCGCCAATGAATCTAGGCCGAAGTGTCTCTCAAAGTCCCTTAAGTATGAAATTAGTAATCTTTGTGGGGTCATATCTCAGAGCTCGTGTGAGGTAGCATCAATCTATCAGGTGCTACGAGACCATGTTTCTGAGGCCTACAATAGCCTATCTTAGTTTTTAGAGATTCAAGTTCATTTATATTTGGAAAAACATTCTTGGTCGATGTCAGAACTCAAAGTGTTCCTTAGTTCAAATAGCCAACATTGTGTATCTTTCCAACTATTGGTTGTAGCATCAAACCATCTATTCCAATAGCTTTGAATGGTTGGGTAAACACTAGTGGGAACCTCATTTTACACACACGGTCATTCGATCACCACCAATGAATCCAGGCTGAAGTGTCCCTCAAGGTCGCTTAAGCATGAAATCAATGATCTTTGTGGGGTCATATCTCAAAGGTTGTCTGAGGTAGCCTCAATCTATCAGGTGCTACAAGACCATGTTGCTAAAGCCTACAATATCCTGTCTTTGTTTTTAGAGATTCAAGTTCGTTTAAATTTGGCAACACATTCTTGGTCGATGTCAAAACTCAAAGTGTTCCTTAGTTCAAATGGCCAACGTTGCGTATCTTTCCAACTGTCAGTCATAGCATCGAATTGTCTATTCCAATAGCTCCAAATGGTCAAGTAAATGCTAGTGGAAACCTCGTTCACCATACACGGTTGTTCGATCCCCATCGACGACTCTAGGCTGAAGTGTCCCTCAAGGTCCCTTAAGCATGAAATCAATGATCTTTGTGGGGTCATATCTTGGAGCTCGTGTAAGGTAGCATCTATTCATTAGGTGCTATGGGACTATGTTGCTGAAGCCTACAATAGCCTATCTTGGTTTTCAAAGATTCAAGTTGATTTATATTTGGAAACACATTCTCGGTTGATGTCAAAACTCATAGTGTTCCTCAGTTCAAACAACCAACATTGTGTATCTTTCAAACCATTGGTTGTAGCATCAAACCATTTGTTCCAACAATTTTGAATGGCTAGATAAATGCTACTGACAACCTTTTTTGGCACACATAGTCATTCAAACATCGCCGACCACTCCGGGGCAAGCAGTAGGATGAGTGAAAATATGTATTTAGATGCAAAAGGGCTTGTGTCCACTTTGAAATTTGATCATGTATTTCATGGAATGTTATTTGGATCATTTATTGATCATATTGTAACCCAATCTTAAATGTAAGCCTTAATGGCATTGAGAACCCTAAAAGGTACCTAGAGGTCACTACGGATGGTTATGTATTGATCCTAGGCTAGGGGTTGATTAAAATAACCTATAAGGGTCTATAAATCTGTACTAAGGCCATTAGAGCCTTTACATAGTGTTAAAAGCACTAAATGTGAACAATCTTGTAAATTGCCTATATTGGCAATATAAGCCAAATAGGGCTTAATTAGAGTTAGTAGGGGTTAGTAGGAAGTATAAGTTAGTTTGGTTTGTAAAGGTTGTCTCTAAACCTTTTATAACTAGTTAGAGTGGGCAAAGGGTGTTGGGTTGACGAGTTGACAACTTTTGTTGTCAACTTGACAATTAATTCTAGTGTTTGTCATTACCAATTAGTCAATTAGGGGACAATTAGAAGTTAGTTTGTAAAAGTATAAGGTTGCACATCCACATCCACCCTAATAATCTTATTAATAAAGGAACTCTTGCCAACATTAGGGTACCCACATATCAAAATAGGCCTGGTATTGGGGTCAATAGATGACAACCTTGCCATATGTTGCCTCACCTGTTCGAGGTCATGTCTTTTTATTCTGACTGTCCTGTGGAATAGGGAACACACCAATGAATATAAATGTTTGATTCCATGTGATCTTAGATAGGTTGTGATGTAGAAATATTTCCTTATATTATATTTATTCATTTCTACATTCATTTCATTACTTTTGTTATTATTACAGTCAAGGAATTGACTGTTATTGAGGACATTGACTGGCATTTGTAGCACAGTCAGCAAGTTAAACATACATCGATAAACATACAAGCATAAGTATAAGGCATGTGAAATTTACAAAGTATAAGACATCCACATAAACATAAATTAGTATACATCAATACACCAAACACATGAATTGCATACATAAAACATAAAAATATTCGTAGGACATGAAGCCAAATATATACATCCAATAATGTCATACATTTAATATATTCAATACAGTTAAACTGGCTTCCTCAAAGACAAATGGATGTACAATGTATCACTTATACAATATACAAAAAATATGTCCACTAATGACATATAAGCATACAATCCATAGCCCTAATCTAGTCCTTTGCCGCCCAGGGAAGAAAATGAATCCTGAGTTGTCTTCAACCGTCATGTCGATGGAGATGTAGTGGATGTTGTAGTCTTCCGAGTGTGCTCACTCATCCTCCTATCTAGAATCTTCTGTAGCTCGAGCTGATAACAAAAATTTTAAGCATCAATAACTAATATACATCAAAATTGAATTATACAATGACATAAAATTGAATATTCCCTCACCGCTAGCAAATAGTCACTATGTTCATCCACCGAAGGCGCATGTAGGTGATCTGGAGTAATAAGTCCCTACAAAAATGATCAAAATAATAATTAAAGTACATACATGAATACATTATAAAATTCAATACAAACTATTAAAATAATAATTCAAATTAAGTGATCTCTTTCATACCTCAGCTAGTGCTTCAGAACTAGCTACTACTGCAGCTACTCCACGATCCAAAGTATCATGGACAAAAGGAGGAGTCTTTGATGTCAATAACTAAAAATGAAACAAAAAAATTATTATGCAGTTATCAAGATTACATATATATCTTTTACAACCCTACTAATGATTAACTGATACCTCCGTGAAGGTTCCACTGCATCCTCTGGTGTGTAGTGTCGATGTCGAAGCTCCAACATTCAACTGGTGCACATGTACATGGAAAATTATAAGATAACCATTCATATAAGAACGTAATACTGACATGTTAATTATAATGCATTATTACATATATACCTGTCGACTCAATGGTGACATCACAAAGCTAGGAGAAAGAATGTGATCATCGTGCCTCTGGATTTTGATCATAATTTTTCTAGTAATTTAGTTATTCATTCATTTATTACTTGAATATAATCAAGTAAATCAAATTAACATGCAAAGAAAGATACCTCAAGGAAAGTGGAACGATGCACTTCGTTGTCTGTTGTGAATGTTGACGGTCCACCGATGAACGTATAATGCACATGCACAATAATTTATGATACAATTATTCATATAATTATATAATAATCAAATATATTAATTAAAATGTTTTATTTGATACATACTTGTGGAATTGATGATGATGTGTAGAAGAGGCATGAGGATCATTGCCACTGCCACTACCACCACCACTGACACTCATGCCCTGAATTTTCATCATAATCAATAGATACTAAATTAATTAGTTGTTCTTTTATAAATGAAATTTCATCAAAGTAATTTAATGAACTTGGAAATATTTACCCGTTTTTCAATGCCAAATGTCATATTTAGAAATCTATCAGTCATCATTCTAGGATCCTCTTCCTCTCTCTCACCAGTACCAAATGTGCAAAAGGATCCACATGACCAAAAAATATGCCCCCTTGAGGATTGACCATGGTCACCCTCAACTAAAGGAGTGGCACACTGAATGAGAGTTTATGTGAGAGCATTAATCGTGCCTAGTGTGTCTGCCTCTACATGTTCCTTCACTATGGAAGGAATAGTAACATGATCCACCTGTGGCTTGCCAATAGGAACCCAAGGTGTGCTAGGGTCATGATGTACCCCTGCTTGATCAAATGATGACCCCCCTCTTCTACCCTGAGAATCTAGAATGTCAAAATAATTTGGCACCTCCTTGAGTACAAACTCATAATAGAGTTTCCTCAGAAAATATATAGGAACCTCATGTTTGTTACAAGGAGGTGAATCAAAGACCATCCACCATCTCTCCCAAAAATTGTTTTTAATGTCTTCATTTAAGCACCAATGAATTCGGAACCTTCTTGTTGTAGTTCTAAGAGTATTTGTGTCCCCTGATTTTCTAAATAGCTTGCAAATGTCATCTTTTGTGTTTTTTTTCTTTTTATGTCGGCATAAGATAATTTATTTGCATAATATTGTTTATGTTCTTCTCTTTTATCATGCCATAAATTAATTTTCCCACTAACTGAGCTTACGTGGGTCAAGATTTCTTCCAATGATTTTGCAAGTCTTTCCCTTTTGGGATTTGTACCACTAGAATTGTTTAACCTAGTAATTAAAGATTCTAATTCTTTTTTCCCTCTTTCAATTTGGTTCATCAAATTTTTTTGTGTTGTAGGAGGAGGTTTCTCGATTGGTGGAGGCAATTGAGGTTCATTTTCTTTATTTGTTTCTTCATTTGGTTCTTCATGAGGAGACGGAGGGTTTGGTGGAGGGTTTGGTTGAGGGAGATTATTTCTTCCTAGAAATTAAAAAAACTAGAATTTAAAATCTTCATTACACACAAATTTAAACAAAAACAAATTTTAACAAAAGAAATTGCTATAAAACTAAAATTTTAAAACAAATAAGAGGCATGGGCTATAAAAACACTTACCTCTTCTTCCAGATCAAACTTGTCGATGGCGTGGAGCAATTTGATGGATGAGTGAACAAAAACAATGGATTCACAAGCCAAAAGAAGAGTGTGTGCACGCTTGGGAAGCCCTTCTTAGCTGCAAATGTGGGTTTGAGGAAAGTAAAATGAGCTTTCCAACCTGCAGCTTTAGCTAAATAGGATTTTTTCAAAGTGCGTGCACACTATAGGGTGCACATGCTTTGAAAAACACTAAAAAGGTATTTTTCAAAGTGCGTGAACCCTATAGGATGTACATGCTTTGTTTTGGATTGCCCAAGCCTAAGGCTTGGGCAACCCAATCCATAGGGCATTTTCCCTATAGGGTACACACCCTTTAGTGTGTACACACTATGCTTGATGGGGGGCCAAAAAGCAAAGTTGCACCTTTTTGGTCCCCCATCTTTGTGCATATGCCCTAATATCATCCCTGAACCAGACCCTCCAATGAATGAGGAACCATTCTTGAAAGCAATCAAAGCATTGAATACAAAGGCATTTGAAGGACTGTCATTATTTAGTGGAAAAATTGATATTGAAATAGTCATGGAATGGATTGAGGGGATGGAAAACCATTTTGAGTGTGAGGGTGTGATAGAAGCTCAAAAGATCAAAGTTTCCAAATCAAGATTAAGAGGATCAGCCTTGACATGGTGGAAGTACCCGCAAGATGAAAGAGTCAGAATGGGAAAGCTACCTATAGTAAATTGGAAAGCCATGGTGACCAAGGTGAAGGAAAATTATCTGCCTAAAGACTATGAAATACAACTTCACAAGAAGAGACAAGGATTAAAATGAAAGGACTTAGATGTGCCCTCTTATACAAAGGAGTTTTAGAAGCTATGCCTTAGATTTAAGATCTAAGAAGAGGAGTCCATTAAGGTAGCCAAATATTTGAGTGGTCTCAAATGGAACATCTAGGAAGAGATAAGCTTGTGGACTCCAACCATTGTCCAAAAGTGCCACTAGTTAGCTCTCAAGGTCAAAGAGAGGAACAAGAAGAAGGGAGACTCCAACAATAGGGGTAGAGGCATAGGTAGAGATCAACTAGGTCACCAAGATGGTTATCAAGGTAGGGGTAATGAGCAGAGAAACCAAGGACAATCCAAGTTGACCAAGCATGGAGGTGAAACCAATCCAAGAGGGGGTCATTCTAGAGGTATAGATACACAAGGAGGCCCTAATAGAGGAAGAGGTATAGGTAGGAGAAACTCATACTTTGCAAGTATGAAATGTTACAATTGTGGCCAGTTGGGTCACCTAACTTATAGGTGCCCTGATAAGCCTACCTCATCAAATAGTGGAAAGAGGATTTCATATGCCCATGAAGACACAACAACTGTCAAGACACCTGAGGTTGACCATATTGAATTAGAAATGGAAGAAAATTTAATGTTCAAAAGGATTTTGATCGGACAGCTGGTTAAGGATGAACCCAAGCATAAGAGAGCTTTGTTTAGGATGAGATGTAAAATCCTTGGTAAAGTGTGTGAGGTGATTGTGGATTCAAGATCCACAAACAATATTATATCAGAAGAAGCTGTGAACAAATTAAAATTGGAGAAGATCCCTCATGTTAATCCATACAAGGTGACATGATTGAATAAAGGGTAGATTGTGTTGGTGAATAAGCAGAATTCGGTTGAGTTTTCTATTACAGGGTATAAGGACAAGCTACTTTGTGATGTATTTCCTATGGATGCATGACACTTACTATTAGGAATGCCTTGGAAATTTGATAGGAGTGTAGTGTATGATGGAAAAGACAACTCAATATCTTTTAGGAAAGATAACAAGACTTTCAAGATTCAATCCTTGTTGGAAGATGATGAATCTCAGTCTAGGACTCCTAGCATCTTGACAAGTGGTAGAAAAGAGTTCATCAAAGCCCTCAAGGAAAAGGAGAGTGATGAGTATGCTATTCTACTCAAGCCCAAAGAGGAGGAGAAAACTAAAATAGAGCCATTGCCATCAACAATTCAACAGTTGCTTGAGAAGTACAAAGACATAGTCAGTGATGGTACCCCAACAACCTTACCTCCTAGGAGAGTGATAAGTCATCAAATAGACTTTGTACTGTAATACCCCAAAAATGGGCTATAAGTTCATTAATCTCCTACATATTCAATTCGAACGAAATCGACATCAAAGTCCTAACCTAAGGCACATCTAAACATCATCGAATCATAATTGATTATCTTAAATTTTGCATCGGGGAATATTCCTAGTAATATTCCTAATTATCTTAATTATCTTTAATTTTATAATTATTTGGCAATAAATCACATTTATCCTAAAGTTTGATTAATTGAATATTTTCATATTTAATTAATTAGATTTAATATTTGCCACTTAATTGTGTAATTAAATTTAATTATATCTATTATTAATTATATTATTTAATTTTGACAATAAATTAAAATTCCTATCTTTAATTGATTAAATTTTTATTTAATTAATTAAAGCATGTTGTCATTATTTAATAATATAATTTTTAATAAAAGTTTGATTAAATAATTGATTAACCCATAAATCAATTGTTTTATTTTTAAAAAAGCAGTTAAGTTGGAAATAAATCACTTTATTATTAAATTAATTCATAAATAAAACATGCACAATCATAAAAGAAAACAACTATCAATTATCAATTAAAGCTAAACTCTATTTTGAGTTAAAACTTAGCTTTTGCATGTTTTTGTGAGTTAATTATCTTTTATTTAAAAATAACTCAAAAATCAAGTTGAGTTATTTGAGTGATTTATGGCTTTTTCCCATGCACCTCCAAAGCCCTGGATTTCTATAAATTAAAGGCTCAGCTCTTCACAAAGCATCTCATATTTTGCACAATCACGCTGGAGAATTGGAATTGAAGAATCAAAGCTCTTACGAATCGACATCTTTGTGAGATCAATCTTATTTTTGCATTCATATTACATATCATTGTTAGATTCATAGCATATCAGTTTTCAATAGCATTCATAGCATATCAATTTCATTTAGCATAGATTCATATCAAGTTTTCATTCTTATTGCATAGAAAATATCAAAAATATAGATTAATTGCATTCAATTTCATATCCATCTTTTGCATTCAAATCCTTCATTTAGGTGTCGTCTAGGTCACTGATCTCGATTACAATCTGAGAACATTAATCTCACACCTATTAGAAGGCAGTAAATCGCTTGGTTAGATAGCTTTCAATTTTGCATGATTTTGATTATAGCTAACCTCTAATGTTTTACTGAGTGTTGTGTCTACAGATGAGGTATAATTTTCACACACACATTTTTGGCGCCCACCGTGGGGCAACCCACCTTTGCATGCTGGTTTTGATTTTTTTGGGAGCTAAAACTCCAAAGTTTCAAAGATTTAATTTTATCTCCCAAACGGCTTGGAATTTTGATCTGAAATTTTTTTTTCAGGTTGGTGACATGTCATGGAAGCTACAGTAAAAAATTTAGAATTTTCTGAGATGTTTTGAATTTTTAATAATTTTTTCTTGAAATTCCGGAAAAAATTAATATCTGACGCAAATCAGCATATTTTTCAAAAAAATTTATATTTTCGGAAAGCTCTTTAAATTCTACAGGGGGTCCATTCTTTGTGTTTTAAATTTGGACATGATATCATAGCTCAAATAGTCAATTTACAAAAACTGGTCTATTTTGATAAAATGGGTCTCTAGGGCACAAATGAAGAGGTTTTTCTAAAATTTTTGCATTTTTGGAAAGATCTCTATTTTTTAGCAGGGGTCTCTATTCTAAATTTCTATTTTTGTGGCCAAAATCATATCAAAAAAATTAGATCTTGTTGACTAGGTCAAATGCAAAAAAAATAAATAAAGTTTTGTGATGGGTATGCACTTATTTTTTTTACATGTTTCAATGAATGATATGAGTTGTCATTTGGGTTGATTGCTGGTTATTATTACTGATAATAATTGATTTTTAGAGCTAACCCTATGGTTTTCATAAGTTGAATATATTTTGCATATCTTGTTTGCTTGTTTGCTTGTTGGAGAGTTCGTCACTTGCTTGCATGGAAAAGCTCAACAAAAATTGCTAAAAATCAAGTAAAATCTACTAAGCACGTTGCAAGGATCCCAGGTATTCTCCTTCATCTAATAATATTTTGATTTGGGACTTAAAATAAATCTCTTATGTGTCAAGCTTGTGTGCATTTTTTCATGCTTTTGATCTATTTCTACACACTTGCATAATTGATACTAGGTTGTGAACCCTTAAGGATTCATTAAGTAGTCTTAGAATACTTGTGATTGATCTTGATTGCTATCTTGGGTTATTGGACTCGCTAATCCGCCGGCCCCTCATTTCCGCCCCGTGGTTGCAATCTCAGCGCCATAAAGGGGAGGGGTCAACAGGACAGAAGCGTTAAATGTTCCACTTGGCAACCCTTTTGTGCTTTTAGGAACTCCCTTGTTTTCTAAGTTGTGGACTCATTTTTAGCTTGTGTGAGGTGTTAAGTGTTCCACCTTGTGGACTCATCTCATATTCGCTTTAAACGTTAAGTGTTCCTCTTTCTACTTTTTGGATGCTTTTGGTAGATTTGCTTTCGGAACATACATTTGTGCTCACATAGTAATTAGGCCCTATGAACACTATTTGTGATTCTTGAGAGATTGGATTCCTAGCGAAATCCTTCTTGATGATAGAATCCTTGTAGGTAGGGAGGATACTTAGTGCGTTTCACATTCAACTTAGTTAGTGAGTCTTCTCTTATTGATCGACACATTCTCTCTCCGGAGAGGTTGATAGATCACGTGGGGTTGATATCACGAGCTTTGGTGAATCAAAATTGGTTAGTGCGTCTTCTCTTATTGATTGATACATTCTCTCCCCGGAGAGGTTGATAGATCACGTGGAGTTGATATCACAGACCTTGGTGGAACAAAACTTTGTCTTAGCGTGTCGGATTAATCTGCTTGCTTTGTTTGGGTTAAAAGTGAAGAGGTGTCAAAACCTTGAATCTGGAGCCAAGTCCCCTTGTGGTATACTATTGTGAGTCATCTTTAGAGAGGGTTAACCGTAGCGGACAATCCCTTCACAGGGCAAACTGCATTGACGGAACCTCAAGCGGTAATAGCCATTTTTGCCATGGTAGTGACAGCCGCTATATAAATGTCCTTGTGGAAGAAATCTCCACGGGTATGGTTCATTGTTGGGTTGTCAGATCTCCCTAGCAGCTCTTGAAGATTATGTTCTCGGACTGTGTCAAAACCCTGGTGCGCCGGGATTGGAGTTCACCCCTTTGAATCATAAAAGTTGCAGAGTCAAACCATTACTAAAAACCCTAGAGAGACCAATTTTTTATTCTCAGGTATATGTGTGTTATTGCAAAACTTTTCAAAACATACACAATTAGTACTCTCAGGGATTAGCACAATTTGGTCACTTGATTGTTCATGCACAAGGTTGCTTTTGCCCTTGTTCATTATTTTCAGACGTGCTTGGAATCACTTGCTTGCTGTTCTGCGTGCTTATTTATCTACTTGGCTATTAAAAACGATCAAATCTGGTATAACCTTCAAAATCTGGTTAGTACAATTTGCAAACAATCCAAAATTGAAAACCTTAAATTTTGCAAAAAATTGACGTAAAATCTTTCTGGAGTCAAAAGTCATTTCAGGAAGTCAAAAGTCGTACGAGTTTTGTCAAGTGTCATTTCAGTATTACCCAACTGTTGTATGAGTTTAGCAAATGTCATTTCATAGACTACCTAGTGTCGTACGAGTCTGCAGAGTGTCGTTTGGAAAAATTTGAGAGAGTTGTCAGAAATTGTCAAATTGCAAGATATCCAATGTTTCCAGCCTAGTTCCAGAATCTGTCAAAAATATCATTATGTCAAGAACAAATCAGTAGCTATTGAGAATCAGTACACATGTCTCAAAGAATCAGTAAACAAGAGGAAGAAGCTCTGATCGCCACTATAATGAAACAGATACATGCTATGCAAGTCCAGCTTGACAAACTTGGGAAAGAAAAGGAACCTCTATACTCTTTTCCATTTGATAAAGACTTGTACATGTCACCATGCCCCCAGAAAAAAATTGAGCAATATGATACCTCTTCCACGGAGAGTGACACATCTAGCTTTGGAGACTATGATGACTATGGTGACAGACAATGTAATGATACCTATGACACCTCTGTTCCTAAGAGTCCTCCTCGTCGTTCATTCCTACTTACTACAAATGGGCCATCACATTGGATAGATCGTGATGGTGATCCATATGATTCTGATTTTGAAAGAGACTTTGATGGCTTTTGTGGACAATACCTTGATGATGATCCATCTACTACTGCTGAGGACTATAAAATACATCGTGCTAGCTTGAAATGTCAATACTATAAGGATCTCTCCTCTAAGAACTCTCAGGCTGAAAATAAAGATTACACTCTCAAGCAAGATCGTGTTAATGTTGGACCTTTGTCTTGTGATGGTTCCCTTCTATCCCCTACTTCCTCCAATACCCATACATTTCCTGAAGCTTCCGGGTCTTTCAAACCTTTCACAGAACCTTCATCCGACACAAGCCCTGATACTTTTCATGTGGTTCCCTATAGTTATCCTCCAGGGCTACCTCTTAAAGAAACTCAAGCTATCCTTCACTTGGCTGCAAAGACTTCCAATAATGATAAACCTAAAGAGCTTAAGCCTTCATATGCTATAATCCCTACTTCAGCTAGTCCTCCACCATCTCTTCCAAAGTCATCCATACAATCCCAACATGCTTCCTTGTCCTTAGAAGTGGCTCCATGTCAAGAGGACTCTAAAAATGATAAAGAAAAAAACATAAAGAAAGATCAAGATCAAGAACCCTCCATGTCATCCACTCCCTATCTCGATGTCTCTTATCCACCTCAGGGTTCTTTTGATCTTGTACCCCCTTTTTCATGCATTCCACCATGTCTTAAGTCTTCTCCTAAGCAAGATCAAGCTACTACTTACACTGTTGAGCTTATTGACAATCAAAATAACCTTGCTACACTTGCGCTTTCCAAAGATGATACTTCCATTAAGGTTGGTAAAAATGGTATTGATACTTCCAATGTTAAGCCTATTGAAAAACCAGAGAAAAATTATGCACTTGTGCTATCCAAAGATCCTTGTCAAGATCAAAGTCTTCCATCTTCTTGTTCTACCACTCCATGTTCACTTCCACTTTCTACTCTTCCTAAGTCTTCGCAAGCTTTGAATGATCCTATCAAAGAAAATGCTCTTATTCAAGATGTTCATGATTTTCTTGAAAATTCTAATGCTCACTCTAAAGATGCTGATATCCTTGGTTGTCATATAGATGCTGATGAACTTATTGATTATCCTTTTGCATCTTCCACTTCCATCCTTGGACCTCTTCCACCACTACTAAGGGCTTCATGCCTTCCTTCCATCTTGGGTCCTTATGTCCCTTCACTTTTCCCTCCTAGCTCTCTTGATTTGCCATCCATCTTAGGTCCTTACATACCTCCATCTCCCATCTTTCCTCAAGATCAACATAGATGCATACCCTTGAATCCTTTTCATCCACCCACCCATCTAAACCAGTCATATCCTCCCTCTTCCACAAATCCCAAGTCTTTTGGAAGTAACTTGAATGTTCAATACAAGAAAAAGAAGCAATACAAGAATCCATCAAAAAAAGAAGATCACCATGTCTCCTCTAATAGACATGGAAACATAAAGTCAAAAGAGATATCTAAGAAAAAAATTACAAGACAAGTATGGGTTCCAAAATCCATCATTCAAGATATTATCTCTCAATCATCAAAAGGAAATAAAAAGCCTACGACTATATGGATTCCAAAGTCTCTCTTGAAAGAGTCTGGTGTTGAGAAAAAAGTGAAATTGACATTCAAGCTTCCAAAGGCTTCCACTTCATCTCCCTCCAAAAATATTCTTCCATTTCATGCGCCTAAACTTCAACCTCTGCTATCCATTCACCATATTCCTTCACGTATTCCTTCATTCACGTTTCCTCCACCCTCTCGCCACCCTTCAAGGTGTGTGTTTACATTGATCTTGCCTTCCTTTCCATCTACCCTTTCACAATCCTTCCATGCATTATCCTTCTACCTCCTATCTTTTTTCCTCACTTGCCTATTCCTCATATCTTCCAACCTCACTCGCTTTACATAAAACCCTATCCTCCATTTTTGTCTTCCATATTCCTTTCCCTATCAGCATCTTTGAGCATATCATTTTGAATCCTTGGCATATCATGGTTTATCCTTTCAAGGAGCATTATCTAAAAAGCTTGCCTTCTTCCAAAAAGAGAAAAAATAGAAAGAAAATAAAATAAATTGAAAATGTGCCTTGGTGAAAACCTGGAAACAGGTGCCTTGGTAGCAAAAGTAAAGAGAAATAAATTCATCCTATGGTGAAAACCACTCCCTTGTGGCGCCTTGGATAAGTACCATGATGAAAACCTGGCAATCAGGCATTATGCGTAGTTCTTCTACATATTTCATCCATTCCATCTTCTCTCTTTGATCTTGACAATGTTGATCTATACACGAACATTTGGCTATTTTGTGAGCTATCTTACGGTGATCTTACTTTCATTCCTTCCATGTTTAGCCTTCATATCCATCTTCCTCCATTCATTTTCACCTGTTGCTATCCTTTTCCCCTTTGGTCTTGATCTAAGAAAGAAAGAGTAAAACACGGTGCTATGAAGCCTCTTGACATGTCTACTCCTTTGGATTGCATCCTTTCCTGCTTTGGCATTACACTTTTGTGACTTATCCTATGCTAGCCTTTCATTGCTTGTCCAAATGCACTTTACATGACAATTTTTCCATAGCTTGGGTATTCTTGAGGAGTTTTTCCTTGAGAATTTCTTCCCTTCATTATCTTTCATTCTCTTGTCTTCCATCTCTTCCACCAACTTGCTAATCCCTCTTGTTCTCCACCTTGCTAGACATTGAGACTGCACGATATGATCTTGCTTGGGAGTTTTCAAATGGAAAAAGATGCTATCAAGTATACCAAGTATCAGAATAATTATTAGAACAAGTATCAGAACCAGTATCAGAACATTTATCAGAACAAGTATCACAACCAGTATCAAAACAAGTATCACAACCAGTATCAGAACAAGCATCAGAACCAGTATCAGAACAATTATCAGAATCAGTATTAGAATCAGTATCAGAACCAGTATCAGAACAATTATCAGAATTAGTATCAAAATTAGTATCAGAACCAGTATCAAAACCAGTATCAAAACAAGTATCAGAATGGGCCTACAAAATAAGTATCAGAACACCTATTGGGGCTACACCTTTCACTTTAGTTTATGGGTCTGAAGCGGTACTGCCTATTGAGGTTAAAATCCCATCACTCAGTATCAAAATGCATGGACTTGTCACTGATGAAGACTACAGAGTGTCTAGGTTACAAGAACTTGAATTACTAGATGAACGCAGGCAAGCAGCGTATGATCATCTCAGAGTGTATCAGAAAAGAATGTCTAGAGGCTACAACAAGAAAGTCAGACATAGAGAATTTCAGGTTGGCGATCTAGTGTTGAGAGAAAATCCTAAAAATAATCACATTGAGAACGCAAGGGGAAGTTCGAACCCAACTGGCTGGGTCCCTTTGTAATCACTGCTACTTTTGGCTCTGGTGCCTATCAACTCTCAACAACTGAAGGAGAACAGCTCCGAGAACCAATCAACGTTCTCCATCTAAAAAAATTCTATGCCTAAGGCATTCAGTGCTTGGTAAATGTCCTGAAAAAAATCTTAAAAATCAGAAAAAGTCCTGAAAAAATGAACATCTTGGTGAAAACCTAGCAATAGGCGCCTTGATGATTCACAAAAAAATAGAAAATATCAAAAATATAGATTAATTGCATTCAATTTCATATCCATCTTTTGCATTCAAATCCTTCATTTAGGTGTCGTCTAGGTCACTGATCTCGATTACAATCTGAGAACATTAATCTCGCACCTATTAGAAGGCAGTAAATCGCTTGGTTAGATAGCTTTCAATTTTGCATGATTTTGATTATAGCTAACCTCTAATGTTTTACTGAGTGTTGTGTCTACAGATCAGGTATAATTTTCACACACACATTTTTGGCGCCCACCGTACAAAAAATATCAAAAGTACAAAAAAATTGAAAAAATGAAAAATACAAAAAAAAAAAAAAAAAAAAAAAAGTGCCTTGGTGAAAACCTGGAAACAGGCACCTCGGTAGCAAAAATAGAATCTCTACCAAGATGGTGAAAACTCGGCAAACGGGCACCACTTGTTCCAAAATGCTCCATCTATCAGCACAATCTTGGTCTTTCCCAGCTTTCAGTCTTGCTTTAGTTTGTACATATCTCCCGGTTTGTTCCTGCATTTCCAGTTTTCATAAGTCGGCCTGTACACCAACCAGCTCAAGCGTTTGCATCCTATCAATGTTCACACTTGGGGGCAATCAATGTCATATCCTATGGTCTCCCATGTATCTTAGACGTGTCATATCCACTCAGAATCCTTTGAAGCTTCAAGTTGAATCAGTCAGTCAGTCTCGTCTCCAGAAAGGATTTTTGCATCAACAACAATCAAACATCAAAACTCAACTGAAAACAATCTGTGCTTTTTACATGCTTTTATCTCCTTGTATGCTTACTGATTCGCATTGAGATTTTTGCATATTGTGTCCCTTCGAGCTCTTCGATGATGTCCTTTATAGGATTTAGAGAGTGATGACTGGGGGCATAATCTTTTCTTTGTCTTCTGCTTGTATGTGAAAATCTAACAACTTTGGAAATTTTGGATTGAAATGGTGTCCGACTGTAAGAGCCTCTATCTCGAATTGGATGGCCATGCGTACCTCGACCATTGATACCCAGACAATTCAAGGAAGTTTGATCTAACTATTATCTTTTTGAGTAAGTTCTTTCTCCTACTGTGGAACGCAATCTTGCCTAAGGATGTGAATGATAAAGGGTCACTACGGGTAATTCACATTGGATTTAGAATGATCTCTTGAGCTGTTTGATGTGTTTTTAATGCAAGGTGTACTCAAGTCATCACAATGTTTATGTTTTGATGCTTGTACAAATTGCTATATCAAAATGGACATGATATTCAGGTCATCCTGGCGCTTGTGCCTTGGTGCTTATATCTAATCCGACATTTCGAAAACAAAATCAATATTCATATATCTATGGTTGTTGACCAGTGGGTGTTGTATTGATTCTTGCGCATACAAATCGATATTCATATGTCTATGGTTTCATGGCTAGTGGGCATTGTATTGATTTATTCGGTTACCTAAAAGTTCAATGATGATAACAAATCGACATATGATCAGTGACTAGGTCCTCAGTCTTAAGTTGCATTTCATTTTGCATGTCTCATTTCATTTTGCATGTTGCATGATCTCACAATGATGAAACGAACTTCAATGCTTAAACAATTCTCCATTTGTCTCTTCAGTCTAACAAGAGCTGAATCTCACACGAAGGTTCCTCCAATGAAATAGCAAGTAGAATCCTTTTTCGGGATCAAAATTCAAATCTGAGATCATTCATATTATTAATTGCTTGCATAATCAACCTTCAATCATCACAGAAATCTAGTATTCAACTTAACTGATTATCTTACATCACACTATCAAAATTTCAACTTGGTCAACTATGGTCAACTCATGGTCAAACCTAGTCAAACTTGGTCTTTTTAGACCTCCAAATGATGCAGAATGTGTTCTCGAACGTATATAACCACTTCTCAAATCAATTAACATGCTTCTAAACTATCAACACTGACTTTTCTTGTCAGATTTCAATTTTAATCCCGAAGGGGGCATGCTATTGCACATCATTCAAAGTCTGTAAATCAAATTCTATCGATCAAATCTATCAATATCTTTCATCAGTGATCAAGACAACAATCACGTCTAGTCACTGATTCATCAAAAGTCCTCATCGCTCGGGGCAAATCTATCATCACTTGGGGCATATCAGATTCATCGATCCATATCAATCTGGTATTCTCCTAATCTTGTAAACTGTATCAGTTTTTGCAACCATCAGATCATAGTGTTCTTTCCTTGGTTCTTCGACAACTGAAGGGTTTGGATGTGATACTTGCTAGTTCTGCTAAGACAATCGAGTCTAGAATGGGTCACTCACTTCTTATCAATCCTAAGGTTCAGAATCAGGTGTTTTGACACTTTTTCGCAATCATCGGTTCATTGCTGCTATAGTGAACATTATCTCTGGTCATTCAGGACCTCCTATCTCAATATCTTTCAATCGGTTTATCTTTTGAATCAGTTTCATATCTCTATCAAACACAGACTATCTTTGAACCACTGCGCTTCGCACAGTAATTCAAAGAGGGGCAAAATGTAATACCCCAAAAATGGGCTATAAGTTCATTAATCTCCTACATATTCAATTCGAACGAAATCGACATCAAAGTCCTAACCTAAGGCACATCTAAACATCATCGAATCATAATTGATTATCTTAAATTTTGCATCGGGGAATATTCCTAGTAATATTCCTAATTATCTTAATTATCTTTAATTTTATAATTATTTGGCAATAAATCACATTTATCCTAAAGTTTGATTAATTGAATATTTTCATATTTAATTAATTAGATTTAATATTTGCCACTTAATTGTGTAATTAAATTTAATTATATCTATTATTAATTATATTATTTAATTTTGACAATAAATTAAAATTCCTATCTTTAATTGATTAAATTCTTATTTAATTAATTAAAGCATGTTGTCATTATTTAATAATATAATTTTTAATAAAAGTTTGATTAAATAATTGATTAACCCATAAATCAATTGTTTTATTTTTAAAAAAGCAGTTAAGTTGGAAATAAATCACTTTATTATTAAATTAATTCATAAATAAAACATGCACAATCATAAAAGAAAACAACTATCAATTATCAATTAAAGCTAAACTCTATTTTGAGTTAAAACTTAGCTTTTGCATGTTTTTGTGAGTTAATTATCTTTTATTTAAAAATAACTCAAAAATCAAGTTGAGTTATTTGAGTGATTTATGGCTTTTTCCCATGCACCTCCAAAGCCCTGGATTTCTATAAATTAAAGGCTCAGCTCTTCACAAAGCATCTCATATTTTGCACAATCACGCTGGAGAATTGGAATTGAAGAATCAAAGCTCTTACGAATCGACATCTTTGTGAGATCAATCTTATTTTTGCATTCATATTACATATCATTGTTAGATTCATAGCATATCAGTTTTCAATAGCATTCATAGCATATCAATTTCATTTAGCATAGATTCATATCAAGTTTTCATTCTTATTGCATAGAAAATATCAAAAATATAGATTAATTGCATTCAATTTCATATCCATCTTTTGCATTCAAATCCTTCATTTAGGTGTCGTCTAGGTCACTGATCTCGATTACAATCTGAGAACATTAATCTCGCACCTATTAGAAGGTAGTAAATCGCTTGGTTAGATAGCTTTCAATTTTGCATGATTTTGATTATAGCTAACCTCTAATGTTTTACTGAGTGTTGTGTCTACAGATCAGGTATAATTTTCACACACACATGTACTAGGTGCATAATTTCCTAATAAGGAATCTTATAAGCTTACTCTAGAGAAAAACTTAGAGGTGGCTAGACAAGTGCAAGAACTTTTGGATCAGGGGTTGATTAGAAAAAGCATAAGCCCTTGTGTAGTCCTAGTTGTGTTAGCATCTAAAAAAGGTGGAAAGTGGAGGCTTTTTACAGACTCAAGAGTGATAAATAGGATCACAATCCGGTATAGCTTCCCTATACCTATAATTGAGGATTTAATGGACTATCTTGGAGGGACAATGTACTTCACCAAATTGGACCTCAAAAGTGGATACCATCAGATTAGAATCAAGGATGGAGATGAATGGAAGACATCCTTTAAGACCACTGATGGGCTATATGAGTGGAGAGTTATGTCATTTGGCCTCTCAAATGCACCTAGCACATTCATGAGGCTCATGAATGAAGTGCTTAAGGATTTCACAGGGATATTTGTGGTAGTATATCTAGATGATATACTCATTTTTAGTAAGACAATAGAAGAGAATTTAAAACATGGGGAGATGGTCCTAAAAAGGCCGCAGGAGGAGAAGTTATCCATCAACCTAGAAAAATGTGAGTTTTTCAAACATGAGCTTGTTTACTTAGGGTTTTTAGTATCCCATGGATCATTGAAAATGGATCCAAGTAAGGTGGAAGCTATCTTAAGTTGGCCTACACCAACCATAGCAATAGAGGTAAGGAGCTTTCATGGGTTAGCTCAATTTTACTGAAAGTTCATAAGGTAGTTTAGTGGTATTTGTGCACCAATGGTGGACACCATTAAAGGTGGTCTCAAGACCAATTTTAGGTGGACTTCTGCAGTAGATCAAGTATTAAAAAGGTTGAAGGAACAAGTAGAAACACAACCTATCCTTATTTTTGCCTAGCTTTGACAAAGTGTTAAGCTTGGAGTGTGATGCTAGTGGGATGGCAATAGGGGGTGTGTTAAGCCAAGAAGGTAGAACAATAGCCTTCTTTAGTGAGAAACTCAATTAAGCTAAGAATAAGTACTCTTCTTAAGATTTGGAATTGTATGCTTTGGTACAATCTCTAAGGAAGTGGAGACATTACTTGCTACCCAAGGGGTTTGTATTTTTTATTGACAACCAAGCCCTTAGCTACATCAACACACAAGAGAAATTGAGCAATAGACACCTAAAGTGGATGGAATATCTTCAAGCATTCACTTTCACAATCAAGCACAAAGAGGGGAAGTTAAAAAAGGTTACAGATGCACTAAGTAGGAGGCTGGTGACCATCCAAGAAGTTTAGCTAAATAGCATTGGGATAGAGAGTTTCAAAAACCTCTATAAGGATGATGAAGGCTTTGGTGAAGCCTATAAGGTATGCTCTGATTTTCAGAATCATTTTCATATGAAGTTTTTTTATTTTACCTTGCAAAGTGGTTTTTTGTTTAGGGGAATTAGTTGTGTTTTCTCAAGGGATCAATGAGGGAAAACCTAGCATAGGAAAAACATAATGGCAGCTTGAGTGGCCATTTTGGGGTGAACAAAACCATAAATCTTGTAAAAAGGTTTTACCATTGGCCAAAGTTGGTTAGAGATGTAACCAAATATGTTGAGCAGTGTGTAGTGTGCATGAAGGAAAAAGGAGGATCTAGTAATGCAGGTTTGTACCAACCTTTACCAATCCTAAATAGGCTATGGGAGTGTGTGAGCATGGATTTGATTGTGGGCCTACCCAAGTCAAAGCATGGTCATGATAGCATCTATGTTGTGGTAGAAAGATTTAGTAAGACAGGGCATTTTACACCTTGTAGGACTACACATGATTCTAGTAACATTTCTCATTTTTTAGTTAAAGAAATTGTAAGGATCCATGGACTACCCCTAAGTATTGTTTCAAATAGGGATGTTAAGTTCATGAGCCACTTTCGGAAAACATTGTGGAGTAGATTGGGTACCAATCTCTCATTTGGTTTAGCTTACCACCCTCAGACTGATGGCCAAACTAAGGTGGTTAAATTAGTCTTAGGCAACTTTCTTAGGTGCCTAACTAAGGAATATGGGCAAACATGGGATGTGGTCCTTCCCCAAGTAGAGTATGCATATAATGACAGTGTTAACAGGACTACTGACAAGAGTCCATTTTAGATTGTTTATGGGATGCACCCAAGGGGTGTATGTGAGATCAAATACCATGGAGCCATGGAATATGGGAGTGGTCATGTTGAATATTTCACTCAAACCATGAAGGATTTTCAAGAACATGTGAGGAAGAATATCCTAGAATCAACTCAAAAGATGAAGGCCAAGATAGATGAGAAAAGGAAGAATTTTTTGGTTTGAGGTAGGAGAAAATGTCATGGTTCATTTGAAAAAATCAAGGCTATAGAAAGGTGTATCAACAAAGTTGCAGATGAAGAGAGTGGGTCCCTACAAAGTCCTAGCCAAATATGGGGCTAATGCATATAAGTTGGACCTGCCTAGTGGATTGAACATCTCCCCGATGTTCAATGTATTTGATTTGATCAAATCCAAGGGTCCTCTCACCAAGCTAGATGTCAACAGTGCAAAGATTCATGCTGATGTAGAACCTCATGCACTACCTCCCAAAGTGCAGTTCGAAGCAGAGAAGGTCTTAGAATCAAGGGTCAAGAAGACCACAAGACATAAGGTGCACATGGAACACCTCATCCATTGGAAGAAAAAACCTAAATTATAAGCCACATGGATTGAAGTTGTAGACTTCAAGAAGCTTGACATCTCAGAGGACATCTTAGTCACAGGAGTGACTTGAGTTTTTTTTGTGGGGGAGTATGGTGCAGGGCACATAGGTAAGGCTACTTGGTAACCTAGGGTCCCTAGTGTTGATTTTTGGCTTGTAGTGGCCTTAACCAAGCCATTAGTGAAATAAGGAGACTAGTTGGTCTCTAGTATGTTTTAGTTAGTTTTTTAGCTCTTATTTGGTTTCCCTAAGTCCTAGTTGAGTCTTGTTGAGTCAGATTTGGAAAACTCAGCCAAAGTGCCAAATGGTGGAAAATGTTGTATGATACCTCTTTAAGGTTTTCAAAGGTTAAATATGGTCTTTAAGGACCCTATAATTCTTAGGAGTGAGTCACATAGTGGTGTGACCAAGTGGTTAGCTAAGCCACAAAAAGTTGTGACAACTTTGAAAGTTGTCATGACAACTTTAAGAGTTGTCATGATAACATTTCACAAAACCTAGGAAATGGCTCAAGAAGGCCCAAATCCCAACCCAAGGGTCCTAACATATGGGATTGGGTATATAATGGTGGAAAACCCTAATTTAGAGCATTTGGAGTCATGTAGTATGAAAACTGAGACCTGGAATGAGAATTTGTTGTGTAACTTTGTGTAGAACTTGAAGATTTAGAGTGTAACAAAGCTAGTAGATGGATTAATGGAGTGACTATAATTATTGCATATGTTAGATTAGTATGTTATTTTATTCTTAGTGGTGGTATTTGATCATTTTGTGAGGTTTCAATAGTGTTTAGTTAATCTTTTGTTTGTTGACCTATCTCGGGTTGGTCCAGATAGAGTTTGCTAAATGGAGGGCTAGCTCACTCTTCCATCATATAAATTGTACAACCATTTGGGATCTATGACTAGACTCCATGTGTAACATTATGGCACAATAATGGGCCCTAGAAATCATGGGAGGCATTTTTAAGGTGATTCCCTATGAGAGCCAGGAGTGCATGGCTAGGGATCACTATGTGTTGTAGAGATGAGGAGAGTGATTGAAAGCACTCATTGCTTCAATCCAAGCATGTGGAGAGGAGGCTAGGTGTATTAAGAAGCATCACTAGTAATGAGAAGCCTTGGTGAATGGTTTGGCCATGTGAATTATCAAACCCTCATTGGTTTAGTCAAAGAATAAAGAAACCCTTGTTTTTAGAAAACCCCTATACAGACTGGTTGAAGGAAGGAGACCAGAAGAATCTGAAAGCCCTTCCAAAAGGGTACTTGAATTTGTAATTGTTTTGGTTCCTTGTTAGGACATTTTTTGAACTAGAAACCAAAAGGTGTCCAATTAGGCCTAATAGCCTTGTAGCCCTATTTGGGATAGTCAGCAAAAGAATCTTGAAAGCAATAGGGTTTTCCTTGAAAGAAGTGGACTTAGGCATGATTTTAGAACATATTCTAATTGAAGTAACCCTCCTCTCCATTTGAGGGTAAATATAGACAAAAATCCATATTTTGAGGATGATGGTGCTAGAAGGCACCCATGGAGTGATGTGAAGGAAACTTGATTCAACATTGGTGTTAGCAAGTTGAATGGAAAAGTATTATAATTTGTGAATCCTTGTGGGGTTACTAGGTCAAGTACCCTATAGGCTAGAGATATAGCCTTGTGTGATCCTAGGAGAGACTAGGATAGAAAGAGCAAGACCTTTGTTACACCAATCCTCTTTAGTGGGTCATGGTTTCTGGATAATGTGGGTGTTTCACAAAAAGGTATTGTGTATGGATCCTCTTTAGTGGGTCATGGTTTTGGAAAATGTAGGCTTTTCTCAAAAAGTAGCTTCTAGAGTTGGATGACCCAAGTCTAAGAAGTGTTTGGTGTCTATGAGACTGTATGTTAATATGGATGTCGGTAGGGTGGTTCCTTCTTTAATCATGCTCTATCTTCTAAGTTTCAACAAGTGAGGTCCAACAAATTATAATTTAATATTTATTTGATGTGTCTCATAAATGCCATGTAGTAGGGTATTTTGAGGCTAGTTGCACAATTATTTAGAGCAACCAAAATGTTGGTGAATTTTTTATGAAGGGACCTTTGGTTTGTAGGGGTAAAAATTTTGGACCTTCTTTAGCTAAGGCTCTTGTTGAAGATCTCATTTTGACCAGTGTAGGCTTGGATGGTGATTCCTATGTCCTTGGGCTTTGGTATCAAATGTATCTCTCTAAGTCATCTTGATGAATAGTGATAATTATAAAGGAGATCTTTTCTAATAGACCCTTGGTACTTTCTAATTTATTCTAGCTTCAAGAAATGAGAGTGTATCCAATAAGAAACTATGGAATGCTAAGTTAGTGGATAGGGCTAATGGAAGGGTCAACAACTCCCTCATGCACTTTACCTTTTGGCTTTAACCATCTTGATTTAGTTTATCTTTGTCTCTTCTTAATGTTTTCTATTGATTTGTAGCCTAAGTGTTGTGTGTTCCTTTTTAGGGTGTGGTTTTTGTTGGTTTGACAAATCTATTATTCTAATTGTAAAGGGTTTGACATCCTTTAAAAATTCCTACATTACCCTTTATAAAAATGATAATAGATTTAATTAACATAAAGATAAATATGTAATTCGCTAATACAAATATCTTACATACATTTCTATAAAAAATTCAAAAATATAACTTCAAGCTATTTTATTTGCCAGGAGAATTTATTTATGTTGTGCCTTAAAACTATTCTATTTACTACATACAAATATGGACATATAAATTTAATTTTTAGTTAAGAATCTTATTATGCCTTTCAATGGAAACACAAAGTCAACAAACTAAAATTGTAATTGACATAATTAATATCAAACTATAACCAACATAATTAAATCACACACACACAATTTACTCACGAGATCTTTAGTGAAGGGGAAATACAATACTATGTGTGTTCATATTGGGAGGTTAGAAATGGACAACAAAAGGGAGCAATATATTGTCTAAATAGGGAGGAGGGAGTTTTATGGGGATGTGGTTAGGGTTTTATTTAGAAAAAGGGGTATGGGGGGTACTAGGTGGGTATTGGAGTTGGAGGGGGTAGGGAGGTGGGGGGTCAAAAATTGAGTTTGGGGCAATATTTTTTAAAATAGGAAGATTCTTTAGTATGTCACGAATGCACGTGTTATGATTTAGGTTCACTAAATGAAGCCCCTATGAATTTACTTTGTCAACAATAAAAAATAAATATATGTATTAAAAATAAATCAATTTTTATTTACTAGAAAATTTATTACTCATTTAGACACGAAAAATTTAAAACATTTTAATACCTAAATATCAAACAAATAAAAATAATATATAAGTTATGCAAATATTTAATTATGTCAAATATATTATTTACCTTACACTGGCATTGTAAGGTGATTATCCATAGTAACACAAGAGCTTTCCTACAAACATTCCACATCTAGATAAAATACTCAAAAAATGATGCTAAAAAGAATTTCTTGAGTTTTTTTTTCGGTTGGGAAAAGTGTGTTATAGACCATGCATTATAATGTGACAATTGTATAGTTGTTGTGCATATTAAGATGTTCATACCATACTAGGATGTTCATTCATATGAGCATTGTTAAGTGATATAGGACATTCTATTGTATTTTGGAGGGGAGTCATGGTTTAATTGGTACGTGATTTAATTAATACAAACTAGTAGCTTTGTGAAAGCTTGTTCTATAAAAGCAATAACATGGTAGTGATATGGGTATGTATTTGAGATTATCTTAAGAAGGTTGCATATGTGATAGGATCTTAAGGAAGGCATGAATTTTGATTTTTAGTTTCCATATATTATTGGATTTATCACATTATGAGTGTAATTGTAGTACCCTACCTTATGACTATGTTTATGTTTCACGTTTAAATATGTGCTTTGTGTTTATTTTTACATGTATGAGTTGGTGTTTAGATGTTCGTACCATCTTCCAAAGCTCCCATTTTAGTACCACATAGAGGTAGCTAGATTTGGCTTCATATCAGCCAATTTGTTTTGTCTTGACCAAATAATCCATTATGATTAGATGCCATGTCTTGATATCTGATGGAGCATGCTTTATCATCTGGCTCCTGATCTCCATCTTTGATATTAACTATATCCATTCTTATTTTGTGAGAAAATTATCATTGTCACATGGGTTCTTTGAATTACAATTTATTTTAATTATAACTTAACTAATATCATAAAAGTTGAATTATAATTTGAGTGGGATGGCATGTAGGAGTGGTAGCAAAGCGAGCGGAAGCAGAGCGGGTGGGGTCTTTGGTTTTGAAGAGGAAGGCACTTCAGAAGATGAGGACATTAACCCACATAGGGATTTGTGGGATTTTTTGGTGGGGGGCTGTTGCTTTTGCATTTGGTGCCCTCACCTTTCTCCTATCGAGATCTTCAAGCTTAGGGTTTGGGCTCTCTGCGATGGTAAAGGCTTGGGGGGGTTCTTTTCCCCTTTATTTTAGAGAGGAGACAACCATTGTTTCTTCAAAAGGTTTGTGATGGTGAACGGCTGCTTTGGATCCTCCTGTCAAGATGGCCTGTTCCTAGGACCCTCACGTGTGGGCCTCTTTCTAGGTTCCATAGCTCCTTTCTTTTGTGTGGGAGAGTGGTGATGGTTTGTTTGGTGTGGTTCTTTGTTGGATCCCTATTGAGGTGGGGTTGCACAAAAGTTCTCTTTGGCAGCTGATAGTTTATCCTCTCCATTACTCCTCTATCCTACTTCCTATTGAGGTGGAAGCTCATTTTGAGGTGAAGGTTCCTTTCCCTCTTAACACCTCTTTCTTGCTTTCTGTAGAGGTGGAAGCTCCTTTTGAGGTGGAGACTCTTCCTATTGAAGTGGCTAGTAGCTGGATGGAAGAGGTGGGTTGGAGTATTGTTGGTGAGCTTGGCCATTGTTGGAGGGTTTTGTTTCAACCAGAGATCTTTGATGGTCTTATCTTTTTCCTAGTAGGTTGTGATCTGGTGGCTTGGGGAGTCTTCCTCATTCCCATCTCTTTGTCAAAGGTTAGGGGAGCCTTTCAAAACCCTATTGTGCTCAGCCTTTGCTAGAGAGTCTTGTTTTTGCCAAAGATCTTTGATGGTCTTTTCTTTTTTCTGGAAGATTGTGATTTGGTGGTTTGGGGAGTCATCCCCATTCCCATTTCCTTGTTAATGGTTGGGGGAGCCATTCAAAACCCTTAATGCTATGGTGCAGCTGAAGATTTTCTTGCTCAAATGTTTAAGCTATTATTTCTTCTTTGGTTTGGTTCTGATAGGGTGGACTGGTCTTTTTTCCAACTCTGTTGGTTGTTAAAACTCATTCTGGTTATGGGAGTCATCAAAACCCTTATGTCTGGTTTAGGGAGCCTGAAAACCCTAGTTATCTGATGGTGTTGTAAAGTGATGACTTTACACTTCTGGATTCAGTAGCTTGTGCCTTTCTTTGTCTATTTCTTTTGGCTACAGTTGTAGTGTTGATTTTGTGCTACTGGTAGTTCTACTGGCTTTATGTGCTGGAGGGGTGCTATAAGGTTTATCCTTTTCCCTAGCTATTTCATTTAGTTCTGAGCTTATTCTTCCAATCTTTAAGCTCTGGGTTACAGTTCCCTCCAAAAATTGAATGTACATGGTTTTGGGGCCCATTCAAAACCCATTTTTACCTTATTCAAAAACTTAACTAATATCATGTGGGTTCTATATTGTGTTTTTTTTAATGGTGAAATCCACTAATGTTGTCAATGGTTCTCTATCTAGTTTCAAGCCTCAAATTTAAACTCAATGACGAGGAATTTATTTTAATCATTAACTTGTTTTGCAATCATGGATAACTCAACATCAAATCCCCCACTCTTCATATAAGATCCTAGTCAATTCACATATTTGATCCCTTTCTTATTTTTAGTAATTTCCACTATGCATGATATATATCAAAACTGAATGACTTATTCTATCATTTTCACATTGAGACTAATCCACTTTCATTAAACTTTTTGGCATCATTGGAATTTTTATTCCATTACGAGTCATTATAGTTCAATTGATTCTTTGATTTTCCTTACATTGTATTTTTTTTATATCTAATCTTTATGGTGTCTGTACATCTTAATCTATTTATGCTTCTCATCAAATTGTAATCATGTATATAGAATTGACCCTTTTAGGAATTAAATAAAGCTATATCCTTATCTTTTCATACATTGAGATCCAATTCTCCTAAGGAGATTGATGTTAATTCTAAACATTAAATTATTGTCATTCATTAATATTTAGGCAATCAGATTTAGGTTTCACCTAGTAATTGAGCTTGAGATGGTTAGTTAGATTTGGCTCTTCACTTCATTCTAAGGATTGTTCCTTCTCATCAATAACAAGTCTACTCTTGAATCATTTTTTGATTGCAATGCTTTAGTCTTTATAAAATTAATTAATTATATATATAAACATTCATAGGAAGCTATAAGTAGTATTTATAGTTATTTAAATGACATCCTACTAATTATGTTTCCCTTAGATTATATAATTTATTTGAAAAGTTTATTTTAAGAAGCTTATATTTAGTTTGGATAGCCATTAGGAGATTTGACTAGAGCTATGTTTATGCTTTAATTAGGTTGAGTTGTACTAATGAGATCCATTTTAAATATTAGTATGGAAGTTGATTGTTGAAAAGTTTATTTTAATTTGTTAATTGGGTATGATAATTTCTATATAGTTATATATGTTTTGTTAGGATTTACTTTTCTAAAAGTTACTTAATTTTTTTTAAAATATTTATCCTCCATTACATTAGTGTGAATAATAAAGATCTCTCAGGAGTACAATTTCATACGTAAGTTCTCTTAATTTAATATTATTAAAGATGGAATTGAAATGTTAGGGGGCACTTTTTGTTATTTTGTATATTATATGCTTAAGTCATGTTTCGTGAATGAGGTGAGTTATTATTTATTTAAAGGGAATTTGTAAACATTTATTGAAGCTTATATTAGTTTTATCTTTTATTTGTAGGTTTTACATTAAACTATTATATAATTTTTATATGAACCTATTCCTTATATTAGGAATTACAATTATGTTGTACATTGACTCTATAAATTAGGAATGATATTTTTTTATAGGTTTATACATATATGGGTGTGATCAATGCAAACCTAACCTATTTGGAAAATGCGTAGACATTCAAACATTAGTCCTAGCAGCATATACTAAACATATAGAAAAACTATTTGCATGATACCTCAAATAGAGCTAAAATGGGAACAAACTGTCACCGTTTGATTTGCTCTCGCTTTAGGGAAGTGGGTGTGTTCTCTAAACAATTAAAGTATATCCATAATAATGATTAGGGGGGATTAGGATAGATTAGGGACCAAGAGAACCCCATATTGGCACAAAACCAGGTATAAAAGACATGTTTTTCCCCTAAGGCCTCAAAGAGCTTAATAATGCTCAAATTCAGATTTATGCTACAAATGACTAATCTAGAGTAGATTTTAGTCCAAATGAAAGATGATATGATGAGATGCAAAGCATAAACATGAAAGAAACTAAGTTAATCCATGTTAATCTAAGCTATGGTGTAATTTTGAGAAAACTTGGAAATGAGCTAAAATAACAAATATGCTAAAGCTTAAGATGATTTAGAATTAATCTAGCATTATAACACTACTCAATATAAAAGATGTGAATTGGTATTTTTCTCTTTGAAGAGGAGGGTATTTATACGATTTGAGAAAAGGCTTGGGTTAGGAAGGAGAGTTAGGGTCAAAGGTAAGGTTTGGGGTAGAGTTTGGGGTATAGTTTAAAGTATGGTAAGGTTTAACCTTGGTCAAAGTTGCTCACACATGTGTGAGAAACACTAGGGAACTGTGCAAAGGGGATAAGAGTGGAAGAAGAGACATGGGCTTCATTAATGGCTTGTAAGAGTCATTAATGAGGATGTAAGAAGCATTTATGAGCATGTAAGGCTCATTTATGAGGGTTTTTGACCCAAAGTCAAAGTTTGAAGGGTTTAGGCTAAAAAGGGTAGGAATCACTTTTTAATTAGGTTTAGGGTGAGATTAGGAAATTCTAGAAGAGGTTAGAGATTTTCAGAAGATTTCTAAGGTTTTAGAATATAAATAAATATTTTATTTATTTAAAATATTTTTGGTCAATTTATCAATTAATAATTAATAAATAGGGGAAAATCACTCAAACTTGATTTAAATGATTTGGAGAGGGATTCTTTAATTAAAGATGTTTAATTAAAATAGGAGGATTTAATGGCATAAAAATAAATAAATAAATTCATTCATTCATTAATGATGATGTCATCGAGGGTTTTCAGAAAATAAAAATATTTTTATTTTCTAAAGTATTTTTAGGTGTCTACAGTTATACCTCTTGATATAAATTAATATAGAAATAATTTTACTATTACTAATTTAGAGGATGATTTATGCTTTCTTTGACCTTACTATTATAATGGGGTTATTGAGAGTATAGATGAAGTTTATGATATTGAGATTTGTGTTTTCATTATATATATTTTGATTTTGTCTCTAAGATCTCTCTTGTTGGATTGTTCTGTGATGCATGTATATTACCTAATGAATTAGAAATATTTGTTATCCTTTGTGTTGATAATCATGTCTAAGCATTGAGATGTTAGGGGTTTGGAGGTTGAGTTTTCCATATATGTGTACCAGAGGCTAGGGGTGTTGTACTTTCTATTTTGTATACTTTCTTATGTCAATTTCATGTTTTATTATGTATTGGGCCTTATTATGTAATTGAGGTCGTCTGAAGTTCTCAGCTATATTTCTTGGCATCTTATTGTTAGAATCAATTAGATATTGTCTTGTTGACTAGTTTTGTTATCTTGATCTACTATTTTATTTGGTGATCATTTTATCATTATATTATGGTTTTTTTATGCTCTGAAGCCTGAATATGTATTTGATAGACTATAGAGATTCTATGTATCCAATTTGATAGAATTGATGCAAAGGGGACATACATATTATTCTTTTGGTATTTAATCTTTGGGTAAAATTACAAAGATTTGTTGCAGTAGAGGACAATTGACATCTTTCGACCAAAGGCTATTTTCATTGGACCTATTTCAATTAGATAATTTTTAGCCAAATATAGGTAGTGTGCACATGACACCACATGGCGTTATCTAGCATCGATGTGTCAAGGTAGTTTTGGTCGAAACTATCAAAAACTATATATACCCCCAAAAAACATTGAGCGACTCATTTGTGCTCTAGTGACTTCCAAGAATTGCAAAGAGATTTGGAGATCTTGGACCGGACTAGGTAGGTTTTAAAAAATAAAATAAAAGTGTATTTTTAATGTTTTTTTCTAAATTTTTTAAGTTAATATAGGTGTATATTATTTTATTTTATTCTTTTTAAGATAATTTAGTTATATTAGATTTTTTAAAATTAATTAACATGCTTTGTAATGTAATTTTTTTGGTTAAATCACATATAATTAACTTAGTAAACCTAGTTAATCTAATTAACCTTAGTTAATGTAGTTAACTTAGGTGACATTAGCTAACTTAGTCAAGCTTATTTAACCTTAACATAGTTATCATTAGTTAACCATACTTGAAACCTAGTTAACCTTGTTAACCTTAGTTGACTTAGTCAAACTTAGTTAACATAGTTAACCATACTTCAAACCTAGTCAAACTTACTTTTAACCCTAGTTATCCCTAGTTTAAACCTAGTTAACCTAGTAAAACTTAGTTAACCTAATTTTAACCATAGTTCAAACCTACTTAACCTAGTGAAATTTAGTTAACCTAGAGTAACTAACCATGTATTTATATTTTATTAATGAGTTGTATAAATGTTATTTGTGTATCCACACATGTATAAATATGCTTAAATTATAAATATCATTCATTTTTTTCATGTTTAGATTAAATGTACATATAAATTGTGTTCATGTATATATTTTTCACATTTAGTAGATCATGTAATGTACATGAAACTTTAGATTGCTTTAAATTAGATTGTCTTCTAATTTTTTTTATAACATTAGAAAAATATTGGGATAACATTAGAAAAACACATGTAAAATGTAACAAACAAGATCATTTGAAACAATAGAAAATAATCAAGAAAATATTACATAAAAACATAACTATACATAGTTCCTAGTTAACCATACTTCAAACCTAGTTAACCTAGTTAATCTAGTTAAGTTCAATGTACTTCAAACCTAGTTAACCTAGTTAATAGGTAGTAAAACTTAGTTAACCCAGTTAACCATACTTTAAATATCATTCATTTTTTTGTCATGTTTCTTAAATGTACATAAATTGTTCATATAATTTTTTTACAAAGTAGATGATCATAATGCACATGCTTTAAATTATATTTATTTTTAAAGCATTGTACGTATGTGTATGCATGTGCAAAGATTTATGTATACCTGTCTACATACTTTTACATACATTTTATCTATCATACATGGCATCCTATAGTGGGATAACATATGCATCTCCAGGATAGGCTAGTGTACAGTGGGGTTTTAGTGTGCACTCTATACATAGACCTACATCTTCTCGAGAGGAAAAAGAGAAGATATTTGTTGCAACTATTCCTAGATTGACTCACATGATTGAGGTTCTTGATCATACCATTGAGACATCTGTCACTCTCCCTAATATGGATAGGGTGAATAGTATCAAAGATGATTTGGTTCATATGATTCAAATAGTTGAATCAGACAACCCCTATGATAACATCAACATTGATAATTTCTACACTTCTCTATCTCACAGTGTTACTAGTACTGTGAAGTACAGACAGATTGACTCTAAGGTCTCCACCGCTTTGGTGAAGACCATGTTTCTACATTACAAGGACATGGCTCAAGTTAGAGGTCATATGGTTACTAGGTGCATAAATGACCTTGTCACACCATTTATATGTCCTCGCCAGTTGGATGCTCATCATAGGTAGCCCTAGAAGGATGAGATTCCACTATATTTGTGCAAATAATTATTTGTATAATTTCATTTGCATTATGAGGTGGATTACACAAATTTTCCAATTCATGTTGGGTAGGGGAGGGGGGATTTATCAGACATATTTAGGCCAATTTATGCCCCTAACCCACTAATAAGTGGGAAAATGTGGGTCCAAGCCTTTTGGTTATGCCAAAAGGTTTGGAAATGGTAGCTGTGGGAGAGAGGGTACTAGATGACACTAGGAGGGATGTGTTTTCTTGTCTCCTGAGTATCATGACATATGTTCATGAGATGCCATATGATCACTACAAGAGATACATGTTACATTCTCACACTACCATTCCTACACTTACACAAGATCCATACCATATAGAAGACACATCATCTCCCCTTGAGGTTACATTTTTATCAGATGTGGAGCCTGTCTCATATGGGTGCATATTTATCTAGTGATCTTTGTGCATTCTTGTGTGACCATCTACTAGATCAAGTTCTCAATATATATAGAGACAAGAGGATATTCCTGCACCACCTACAACTCCTCAACAGAATGCAGTTGACAAGGATGCGCGTCCCCCTACCCAGGCCCCTTCCTCATGACTAGCTCATATACTTGTTACCACCTTGCTTACTGATGAGCATATTGATCCCTTAAATGTGTCCTTACATGATTTAGACTTGAGTGGGATCGGAAGAGCATTACATACTGAGGTAAAAGTACAAAATTGTGTTACACTTTTATGAAGGAAAAGATTAACAACACCAAAATTGTTCAACTTCAAAGACATAAAAGTGGCATTTGTGTTTGAAATTTGAAGATGATGTAAATTAATGAAATGTGTAAACCTAGATGAAGTTTATGGATATTATTTTTTTTAAATTATTTGAACAATAATTGATGTAGTTTTTTAATTTTTAAGTCCATTTTTCAATTGCCGAAAAATGCTAAAAATCAAGGGTCTAGTTCCTGCCAAAAAATTATATGTAAATAATATACTTTTCCTTTGATTTCAAAATATGTTTTAGATGACATGTATAGCCAATGCATAAAAAATGAAAGATTTGTTTTTGATGTATATTTTCTCTGTTATAACTATTCAAAGTCAAACTCATGTAAAATTGACAGTTTTCATCTCCCGCCAAATTTCCCTTATCAAATATACACCATTTAGAAAAAAAAATCATATATTATTGAAGAGGACTCTCTCTTCTAGTGTTAAATCTAATTTTTTAATTTTTTATGATATGATTCACTATTTTTTTCTTTCTTCGAAGCAGTGTCTTCTCGAATGTTAAAATACCCACTTGCAGTATTTTGAAATTGTAATATATATTAGATCTAATGAAAACACTATAAAACTTATATGACAATAATCTTGACTCTAGGCTCTACAAAAGGGTATTTTTATTTTTTAAATAAAGTTGAGTTTTGATGGGCAAATCAGTTGTAGAAGTGATAAATTCTCAAATTTTGCAAAATTTTCTTATTTGGTTGCCACATGAGATGCCACATAAGTAATTCGGTAGAACCCCCTGCATATATATGCACCAATTCTTCATTGATCTAACATATTTCACTTATATTTACTCAATTTTATTATTTGGTTGGACCTATTTTGGTTGTAAATTGTCTTCCACGTTGATGCCACATGGCATTGCATATGTGCCACACATGTTTGGTTGAATTTTCTGACCGAACCATGTCCAGTTGAAAGTACCTTCGGTCGGAACCTGCCGGTTATCCTTTATTGTGACACAACTTTGTACTTTTACCCATTGTTATGGTATATATTTATTTAAATTTTGATTATTTAAAACTTACATATGTATCTAATCAATTATTGTAATCACCTAAAAATGGACAAAGATCAATTCAATGAAAAATCAAGTCAAATCAAAGAAAATCAAGGACAAAATTGAATTAATTGAATCACAATGGATAATTAGCCAATCAAAATTAAAATCAAGTCCTAATTCAAGACAAATCAAAATTGAGAACATTTTAATCAAATGAAATGAAATCAATGTGCAATTAAATCAATTAATTGTATAGTCTTGGATTAAATCAAATTCAACCCATTCAAGGGGTACATGGCTAAAATAAATCAATTAAATCAATTAATAAATCTTAATTAATCTCAACAACCACAAAGGGAGTAAATTCAATCAACCAATAGGATTTGAGGAAAGGTATTCACATGGATCAAGCCAAATTCAATCTCAATCACTTAAAGTGAAAGAGAATCTTGTCCATTAATCTTGTCTACTTGTCCCAAGCTTTGAGGACACAAACTTTGCATTTTCTTCAAAGGGTGGAACCAAAGACTCAACCAAGGTTTAATCATGACCAACTACACTACACTCCCTACCATTGGGAAAATCTATAAAAGGAAGAGCAAATTCCTTCATAATTCATAACCACACATCTGAGAATTGCATTGAACCTCTTGCAATTTAGGTTTAGAAAGGCATTTGAGAGCTTAATTAGCATTTACTTTGATCTAATTGTTAGCTTTATCTTGTTTATTTTATCATTCTCATCCTAGGACTGTCATTAATGGAAGCTTGCTGAGAGATTTTCATTAACATTCTTAGATAGAGAGCCATAGGATTCTCAATCGATCATTAATTTGTTAAATAGTTTCTCTATTATGGTTTATTTAGTTACTATTTCATTTATTGTTCAACCTTAATTATATGAAGATACTTTCCCTAGTATACAAAATGACGCCCACCGTGGGGCATAATGCTTCACTTTGCTAAACATATGGAAATTTATCAATTTTGTCAAATTTACAGGTGTTTAACTCTCGGCTTTTCCAATAAACAATGCTTTTGATATATTAAGCAACGCTTTTACTTAGTTAAATGGTGCTTTTGATCACTGTTCCGGTGCTTCTGTGGTAAAGTTGTCTGCCTTTGCACTGATCTGCAATGCTTTTAATCCTCCTATTCTCTATCTCTCATTCTTTCAGTGCTTTTGCATGAATTAAGAGCGCATTTCTCCTGACTACTATGCACTTTCAATAGTTTACTAAGCACTTTTGACTATATTTTACCGCCTTTAATCAATTATGTAGTGCTTCTGCAATTTACTTGTGCGCTTTTGCATTTACTAACAGAGTTAAAGTAGCACTTTTAACCTAATTAGCTACACTTTCGAGCAATAAAATAGCGCTTTTAACTATTTTAGGAGTGCTTTTGCATAATTTGATAATCTGATTAATCTGACTATGGTAAAATGGTTTACTATGTTTTATAGGATGACTGACCATAAAAATGTGAGAAAACCAGAGAACAAATTTAATCAAGAAGGAAAAGCTTTGGCTAAAAAGATCAAGAAGGAGAACTTTTCTCATATAAAATTTATTCTTGAGGAGACACAAGAGGAAGAAAACCAGGTATATCAAAATTATCTTGCAATTATAGAAGCTTATAAGACAAAATTTGTATCTCTTAATTGGATTTTTACTCCTTAGTTCAAGTTTTCCTTAAAATTTGTAAATAAGGTGTTTAAGGTTCAATACATAAATTTTGAATCTTCAATTTTGATTTGGTTTACCTCATTGTGATTGTTTGTGTTGACTAACTTGCTGGTGGAAAAGCACATTTGGAAGGAGTTATTGCCAAGGTAATGATAAAAATGATGAAATCACTCAAAAATGCCCCTAACTTCAGTTAGCTACAAGGAAAAGGTAAGCCTCAAACTAGTCAATATTTTCCCTTAAATTGTGGCATTGGTGCATTTCAACAATCTAGTAATTACAAAACCTCTCTTTGTTTGGAAAGTTTAGCATTTAGGCCTATGCTCTTCACTTCTTCTAGTGAATCAAATGCCAAAGGTGTTGAACTTTTTTATTAATAGGAAAGGTTAAGGAATCAAGCACATAAAATCAAAGCCCCTTATTTGTGGAAGAGAGTAGAAATACTCAAATCCATATAGTTAGTGGGTGAAATCAATTGAACATTACTTATTGTGTTTGGGAACTAAAGGAAAAGTTAGGGATATTCTCTTCACCTTTTGGTGAACCAAATTCCCAAAAGCTTGACCTTAACTCCATTTCCTTTCTTTAAACATGAACATGCTAGAACATTAGTAGGCTCGCCTCTCAAGTTTTGCCTTAATGAGGCCAGTGAGAGGGACAACCCAAAGTGGGATATGCTTGCTTTTGCTGAAAGAATCCAACCCACTATAAAATGAAATGCATGCATCCTTAATGGGGTGTGTGACATAAGGATTTTAAATTTTTCAAACTTTCTCTAGTAGTCCTCACGGATTGCGCCAAATCGTACTTTTGTGTGTGTGGGAAGCCCCTTAACATACTTGGGGGATGAAAGTTTAAAGTCCATTTTGAATGGAATCTACACTAAATCCTTGTTAAAATAGCAAGACCACCTTTTAGAGCCATGTTTACGAACCAAATCTTGTGCTAGGTAGGTGCTTGAAGTGTCTTTTTGTGCAAAACCCGTGACAACATTCTTCAAATCAAAAATTTTGTGTTAAGTGGGTAAAAAGAGACAAGTGAATGCATGATTGTTGTGTTTGAAATACATAAACAAGTGAGAGATATATCCATTGAAAATTCATCTAATATTTTTAAATCTCTTCAAAATAAAATCAACAATTCTTGAATCAAGGATCACTTTGAATCAAACCCTTGTTGGATGTCGATTTCCACGTGGTCTCACACATATAGGGTATCATTACAAGGAGATAGTACTCTTTTTGCAAATGAAGGAAAGAAGTTGAATACCAAAGTCTTTTCAAAGATCCTACTCAAGAAGAAATTTTTCCAAACCTATTTGAACAAAGATTTGGAGAGATGGATAGAAACTCGGCATATCATAATCATAATACCAACAATGCCAATCATAATTCCAAAGAAACACTTGAAGAAAATTTTGAGAGAGCTTCCCAAGATCTAGAATTCCTAGAGGTCATGGAGAAATTGATAGATAGGGATAGGGAGAACTTTTTCCTAAATCTAGCCCAAAAGGGACTAAAGCTTCCTTATGATTTTGATATTGACCAACTCAAGAAAGACCAACAACAAGATGACCCCATGAATGTTATGACTAGGTAGATAAAGGCCTTCCAAGAACAAATTGATACCATGAAGAAGGCAGCTGAACCTAAAGCCTTTTCCATTAAAGCTTTGTGTCCTTTCCCATTCGACAAATGACTAGTTATGGTATCTTTTCCCTTCAATACCATTTTTCCTAAATACGATAAGTACATGGGTAAAACAGACCCACAGGATCATCTAAGAGAGTTTTGTACCTTAAGCATAGAGTTCATGTACAATGATACATATCTAATGAGACTCTTTCCTAGAAGCTTAGGAGGTCCCACAATGGAGTGGTTTTCAAAACTACCCCAAGGAATAAAGATCTTTGAGGAGCTAGCCTCCAAGTTTGTAACCCATTACTCTTATAACATTAAGCATGAAATCACAATGCTCAAGTTGTGTGATACCAAACAAAAAGATGGAGAGTCCTTCTTAGGATTCCTACAAAGGTGGAGGGCCATTTTTGCAAGGTATCCATGAAGTATCCCTGAGAAAGACAAGATGAAAATCTTCACCAACAATTTGACCATGGAAATGAATTATAGATTACAACTTCAATGTCCCCCAACATTTGAAAAACTCATCAAAAATGGGATCAAGATTGAAGATGCTTTGGTCAAGAGACGTGAAATCAAATTATTTAAAGATAAAAAATCCAACAACAACAACAACAATAACATAAACAACAATAATTATGTGCCTAAGTATTTCAATAATCAAGGGTGCAACAATCACAATGATAAATCTAAATCATGGATAATGAATAACAACAAAAACCTTGTGAGTGATGGAGTTGTGGAGGCCCACAACTTGAAGTCGACCCCTTTTATCCTACCATATGGAGCTAATTCTTCAAATAATGTTAATCAATCAAACAAAGCTCCATTTAATTCAAATAATTCCAATAACAATTCCAACAATTCCAACAATAATGCTAATGGGAGCAAGTCAAAACCATCCTACTATAATTATAACAAAAATAAATTCACCTACTTAGGTGAACCTTTGGAGAATGTACTAAGGACCTTGGTTGCCAACAATTTCATCACGTTATCCAATATGAGATATTATGAACCTCAAGTTAAGTCTCATTGGTGGAATGATGCCCATCAATGCGAATATCATCGAAATAGAGGTCATCCAACAAATGAATGCATGAGGTTAAAACACTTGGTGAAAGATCTAATTGACAATGGAACCATTAAAATTGAAGGGCCTCAAAATAATGAGGATCATGTGGCCTTCAAAAACCCATTTTTGAATCATGAAAATGGTGAGTCATCTAATACAAATCAAAATAAAAAAAAAGGCAATGAGAAAGTGAACTTTGCTCACACTTATGATAACACAATAAATACTCTAAGGGAAGAGGATCAAACCATAAATGCTATCATAGTGAAGGATAAATCAAGAGAAGCATCATCAAATGTTGTCACTAGGGGGCTAGCATAAAAAATTATCCTAACTATCAATGCTCCAAAGATTGTGTTATCAAACCAAGCTTCAACATCATCATCAAAACAATATAACTTGGTTGATCAATTACAAAGAACTCCCGCTCAAATCTATATTCTTGAGTTCCTCAAATTATCACCAATTCATAAGGATATCTTGGAGAAGGCCTTATTGGAAACAAATGTGCCTCTAAATTTGGAGGTCTACAAGTTTCAAAATATGGCAGGACACCTAATCGCACCCCATTGCCTATTATTTTTTGAACAAGATGACATGTCCCTTAATCACCCTCAAAATCTTCCCTTACACATAGAAGTATTGATTCATAAGCATAGGGTGAAAAGAGTCCTTATAGATGGAGGAGGCAGCCTAAATATTTGTACCCTTAGCTTGGTAAAAGCCCTATGATTTTTTGAGGAGGCTATTGATCCTAAGAAAAAGATAACCATAAAAGCCTATGATGATGAAGAAAGAGCCTCAAAAGGAGTCATAGTATTACCCATAAGAGTTAGTCCCATGAAAAAAGAGACCATATGCCAAGTGTTGGACTTAAAGTTGACTTACAATATCTTGTTAGGAAGGCCATGGATCCATGAAATGCAAGTCGTTCCTTCAACTTATCATCAATGCCTAAAATTTCCATATCTAGGGCAAGAGATATTGGTAAGTGGGGATCTAAACCCATTCCAATATTGTAATAATTTCAAGCCTATCAATTATTCCTTGGTTCCACACAATGATGAAGGGTCTATACCTAATAAAATGAAGCAAGGTCAAAATTCTAAAGACATCCCCTTGTTGAAAGGAAAAGAAAAGATGGAAGAAGAGGTTGTTATTGAAGATACACCAAAACTCATTAACCTAACTACATTGACTAAAGGAAAAGAGAAGGTTAATGAGGATAACATTATTGAAGAACCAAAAGAAGACCATACCAAAGCTATCCAAGTGTACACTAAAGAGGACCATTATTAAAAGTTGGACCAAATGATGAAGAATTTTGATAAGCAATGCAATATCAAGTAGAAAGTAGTAGGTGAATACTCCTCATCTATGATGGACCTACCTTTATCACCCAAGTCCTTTGGAAAACTTCAAAATATCCCCATAAATATAATGATAACTTTGTGAGGGCAAGTGCATCATCCTCCATGGATGAAGAAGACAATGAAATCTTAAACTGGTTATATAAAGATGAAGAATCAAGTGCCCATGTCAAACATATCCAAAATGTAACCATTCCCACACATCAATATGGGAAAGGGTTTTCAATCATGAAAAAGATGAGTTACAAAGGTCAAGGACCTTTGGGAACAAAGAATGAAGGGCTCATTGAACCCATAGAATCAACATGGCAAGATTCCAAGGAGAAAACAAGTTTAGGGTATCTTGAGGAAGGATACACTCAAAAAAATTATCCCAAACTTTATGATCAATTATTACAATTAGAATCTCATAGTGATGAGGATTATAATAAATGGGAATGGGATACTTTATCCAATGAGTCATGCCAAGATAAGGGTATTGTTGTTATCCATACTTATGCTTCTATCAAAGATAAAGGACCAAATAACAGAGTCAAATTCAAACCAAGAATCTAGTTCAAATGATGTGCCAAGTATAGCAATAGAGATCAATCAATGGGTAGGTGAACCATATGTTCCTTCATGGAGACCTACTATGGAAGAATCAAAGGTTAGGTTTAATCCACACAATTTTTATCCAACACAAACCCTAGAGTAGTCTAGTAAGGAGGAATTTGATCCTTCTTATTTAGAACATTTAGAGGAAGCACATGTTCAAGATTTTCAAGATACAATGTATGAACCATCCAATAACAAGATATACACCCTAAATCCAATTAAAATGAGCCCAAGTATTGACCCATTGACTCTCATCCTCCCAAACCTAATTGAATGGAATGCCATTGAACCAACTCTCCTTCCAATTTTCTTAAATGACAACATGGTGTCCCAATACCTCAACGTGGTTGAACCTTCTTCTATCAAAGAATATCAAGAAGAAATGATCAAAGGGAACATCCAGACTTTCAATCCAAGAAAAAATGAAAAAAATAGAAAAGAAAAAGAATCAAGTTTTGAAAACCACATTGTGGTAACATTAGATCCAAAAAAAAAAGAAATAAAGGATGTTTCCAAAGGTGGAAACCCAATTGAGGAACCTAAGGAAGGGATTTGGGATGTTCTACCAAAGCATTATGAAGAAAGATCTCCAATCTTAATTGAGCCAATAGAAAAGATAAACATTGGATCAGAAACAGAGTCAAAGATCATCCACCTAGCGGCATCCCTTACTAGCGAAGAAAGAATAGAATTCATTAAGTTCTTTAAGGAAAAACAAGTCAACTTCACATGGTCTTATGATGATATGCCAGGTTTAGACCCAAATCTGATAATGCATCATCTAAATATCAAGGAAGGAGCCAAACCTGTTAAGCAAAAGCTAAGGAAGATGCATCCTCATATAGCACTACTTGTCAAAGTGGAGTTAGAAAAACTATTGAAAGTGGGATTTATAAGAGCCATTGATAATGTACAATGGATCTCAAATATAGTATCAGTATCAAAAGCAAACAAATCCATTAGAATCTACATAGATTTTAGAGACTTAAACTTGGCATGTCCTAAGGATGATTTCCCACTTCCAAGTATTGATGCCATTGTGGACTTAACAGCTAGAGACACTCCATGTTTTCACTCATGGATGGATTTAGAAAATATAATTAGATAAAGATAGCACTAGAAGACCAAGATAAAACTACCTTTACATGTGCATGGGGTACTTTTTGCTGGAATGTCATGCCTTTTGGCTTGAAAAATGCTGGAGCGACCTATCAACGAGCAATGACCACAATATTTCATGATATGATGCATAAATTTAGGAGTATTAAGTGGATGACATACTAGATATATCCCACTCAAGAAAAGAGCACCTACCAATTTTGGAAATTTTTTTTGAAAGGCTAGAAGAATTCAAAGTGAGACTTAACCCAAAGAAATGTGCATTTGGAGTCCAATCCGACAAGCTATTAGGCTACATTGTATCTGCAAAAGGGATAGAGGTGGATCCTGCTAAAGTGAAGGCTATCATGGAAATGGAAGCACCTAAAAACATTAGTCAGATGAGATGTTTACAAGGAAGGATACAATCCATTAGGAGATTTATCTCCCAATTAGCTAAAAAATATCATAATTTCACACAACTTTTGCATAAAGATACAATTTTCAAATGGGATGAAAAGTGTGAAGAAGCCTTTAATTTATTGAAGAAATATCTCATGAACCCACCAATATTGTTGCCACCTATCAGAGGCAATCCCTTGATCTTATACATTTCAGCAATAGAGAATTCATTGGGGGCACTTTTAGCACAAGAGGATGAAACAGGAAAAGAAAAGGCAATTTACTACATAAGTGGAACCTTGGTCAAATACGAGCTTAACTATACATTCATGGAAAGGGCATGCTTGGTCATGGTTTTTTCTTCCCAAAAATTACGCTATTATATGCTAGCCCACAAGATAAGGCTCATTGCCAAAATTGACCCTTTGAAGTATGTACTTAGTAAAACAACATTGAATGGAAGGCTAGCAAAGTGGGTGATGGTACTAAGTGAATTCAACATAGAATATGTTGATAGAAAATCAATCAAAGGGAAATTTATTGTTGAACAACTAGTAGAAGCACCACTTCAAGATGATCATCCTATACAAGTGGAATTCCCAGATTTAGAGATTGTGAATGTTGAGTCAAAAACATGGCAATTATATTTTGATGGTTCATATACTCATCATGGATCAAGAGCAAGCATACTTCTAATCACTCCTCAAGGCTCTATTATTTCTAAATCCTACAAATTTTTATTCCCATGCACCAATAATATAGCAAAATATGAGGCATTGGTTATTGGAATCAAGTTGGCATTAGAATGGAAAGTGACAGAATTAAAGGTTTATGTAGATTCACAATTAGTCATAAATCAAGTCAATGAGGAATATCAAACAAAAGATGACAAATTGGTACCCTAAAAAAATATGGTGGACAATCTTAAGAAGTATTTCATACTTATTACATTTGAGAAAGTGCCAAGAGAAAAGAACAAAGTAGTGGATGCAATGGAAACTTTGGCTTCACTTCCACAAATGCCCGATCAAAGTGCCAGATATGAGTTCTTGGTAGAAGAAGTGGATCAACCTGCGTTTGACCCTACCCACCCTTATACCATTTTCTTGCTAACTACAAACAAATCACCTTGGTATGGACCTATTTACACTTACTTGAAAGATCAAATCCTTCCCATAGACCAAACTAGGAATCAAAAGAAAAGCTTCATTCGCCAAGCTACCCGATATACCATAATCTCTGAAACATTGTATCGAAAAAGTCTAGATGGAATGCTCCTTAGAAGTTTAGAAGAAGAGGAATAAAATGTATCCTTACGAGAAATCCATGAAGGAATTTTTGGGTCACACTCAAATGGATTAACCTTAGCTAAGAAACTTCTTAGGATAGGATATTTTTGGCCTACGATGGAGAAAGATGCTTGTAACTTTGCCAAAACTTGTAGAAAGTGTCAATTACATGGAAACTTGATACATGTGCCTACATAAGAGCTTCATCCGATGAAAACACCTTGGCCATTCTATCAATGGGGTCTAGACTTAATAGGTATGATTTATCCACCATCCTCGAATGGTCATAAATTCATCATCACGACAACTGATTATTTTACTAAGTCGATGGAAGTTGTACCCCTATCAACTGCAATAGGAAAGCAAATTTCTTTGTTTATCCTCAATCATATTATTTGTAGATATGGCATCCCTCATGCTATCATAACGGATAATGCAAAGCATTTCAAGAACAAAGACCTAAAGTAATTATGCACAAAGTTCCACATGATTCATCATTCTTCTTCAATCTATTACCCTCAAGGTGATGGACAAGCTGAAGAAACAAATAAAAAAATCTTGAAAATTTTGAAGATAATGGTGGACAATTTAGGAAGAGATTGGTGCATCAAAATAAACCTAACCTTATGGGCTTATAGAACAAGCATAAGAATGCCAACATGAGCTACACCTTTTTCCTTAGTCTTTGGAACAGAAGAAATTTTACCTTTGGAGGTAGAACTTCCATCTTTGAGGGTATCTCTTTATGGTTTGATAAATGAGGAATACTGTAGATTGGCTAGGCTGCAAGAGCTAGAACTCCTAGATGAGAAACAAAAGCAAGCATTTGATCATTTAAAGGTGTACTAGAATAGAATGTCAAGGACTTACAATAAGCACATTAAGCCAAGAACATTTCAAATAGGTGATCTAGTTTTGTGAGAGAATCCCAAGAATCAAGGAGAAAGGGAAAAGAAAGGAAAATGGGAAGCAAACTGGATAGGACCATTTATCATTGTTGAAAACTTTGGGACCGGCACCTACAAATTAGCAGATTGTGATGGAGAGGAACTACAAGAACCTATCAATAGCATACATCTAAAGAGGATCTATACATGAGGTAGATGAAAGAGTATAAAGAGTATCAGATGAAGAGCATCATATTTATTGTACATAGTCAAAAGAGGTCCAAAAAATACCGAAAATATTTGAAAAGTGGAAAAGATAAAAAAAAGTGGAAAATTGAGCATGAAGAAAGCAAAAACATTCATATATGATCCTCAAAAATATGTTGTCTTGGTGAAAACCTAGAAAATAAGCACCTTGATGATGTGAAAAGAAAAAAAAATTGAAAAAAAGAGAAAAATACAAAAAAAATCAAAAAAAAGAAGAAAAGGTGTCTTAGTGAAAACCTAGAAAATAGGAACCTTGGTAGCAAAAAAAGAGAAAAAGATTTAAAAATAGAAAAAAGAGCTAGATCCATTCAATCAGTGAAAACCTAGTAAATAGGCACCATTGAAAGTCCAAGTCAGTCGCATACCTAGAAGGTCACCTTGTAAATATTGCATTCGCCAGCATTTGTATCTATTGCATAATAAAACCCCACAGTTGCATTTGCAAGTACCTCAAGATTTTGGTCACATAATCAAAAAATTGTCCTAGGTCCCACAAATGAAATCAATATCAAACTAGGGGCAATCTACTCAAAAGGAGAGAGGATTCATGAAAGCAAGCTTCATTTAATCAAAGAATCAATTAATCAAACTCGAAAGAGGAACACTTAATCAAATCTAAATCCTAAACCAATTTGAACCAAAATGCAAAATTTGATACAAGATCTTAAATGACCTTATCTTTATCAGGATTAAAAGTATGAAATGGATGAAACTACACTTGAATTATGGATTTGAAAAACATTGCAACAAATTTTTCTAAGTGTTAGCTCAACTGATGAAATCATGTCTTTCTAGCGAATTGATGAAAGTTTTAGACTAAACAAGCTATGATGATAGGATGATATTTTTCTTGATTTCTAAATGACTGTCTTAAAATAAAAGTTTTAAATTATGTATTATTTGTCTAAGGACGTGATCATCAAAGAATCATCGAGGACTTGTATATAGGATAAAACTGAGATTTTTTCTTGTTTACACAAATGGATACCTTGGTTATTTTGATCTTCAATATCATAATACCAAAATCCACTTGCAACATAGAATCTGACAAAATCGGTCTTCGCACTCTCATGATTGGCTTCAATCAGTGATAGTCATACTGAAGAGAGATGGGAAAGCAAATAAAGAGGTGAAAAAAGTATTCATATCATCATAGTTGAACTAGTGATGGTTGTACTAAAATGGGATTCCAAAAATGCTCAATGATGATTATAAGCCCACATTTTGATTAATGAAAGTTAGTTGCATTCATCTTAGATTAAGTGCATTGTACATATTGTATGGCCTTTCTTAGCTTAATTTGCAAGGGGGGAAATCAAAAGGGGGTGTACGCAAATCAAAAATCAAAGGATCATCAAAAACCAACTATATAGGATAGAGTGTGTTGGAAATCAAAAATCAGAATAAAAAACAAAGTACATTTTAGTAGGTCACTTGCATTACATTAAGTCATTATCATTAAGTCTTGCATTGATTTAGATGTGTTCAACATTTGAATTATTAGGTACATTGCATTAAATTCATCATTATCATTAGATGACATACATTTGAAAGTTCATTAGAATCATTAGATTGCATTCATATCATTTAAGGTGCATTCATGTAAAGTGCATTGCATTAGTTAGAAATCATTACATCCATTAATATCATTCACCATTAGAAGAGCATCATACATAATAATATCATCCATTCATATTACATAATATCATTGAAAGATCATTGCATCACTACATCACATTTACATGTCAAGCGACAAACATTCATAGATTCATCACATTTACATATCGAAAGAAATGCATTCATTATCCATCTAATATCCATTTTAAACATCCATATCATTAACTAAATTACATATTGCATTCATCTATGCTATGTCATACATAAGACAATCATTTAGCCATCATTAGGACATATGTATACATATGAAAATTGCATTCGAAAAAGCATAAAACAAAGCATATAGAATATAGAATCATATAGAGCTACATATCATCTGAAACACCTAGAAAAGAGATCCAACACATAATGACATCATATATAGTCAAATCAATCAAAGAAAGTATCAGAGTCCATGATAACATCATCATAAATAAATGAGACATCAAAGTCTATAGCATGATCATAAAAAGTAATATCTAAAGATCAATGTCTATCGGATATCAAAGTATCAATAGAAACAACATCAAATCGATAAAAAATGATACAACAAAAGTCCAATGTCTCGATCATAATAGCAACAGAAAGAATATCAAAGTCTAAATGAACCAATGGAGATAGCTCATAATAAATCAACTAATAGAGTCACCCACACCATTAGTACCATCACAATCAGGAGCACTATCAGGAGGTCAACTAGAAGTAGCCTATAATCCATGCTGACTCATAGCAACCATGAAGGTCTACATCATCACACTCATTTGTGAAACCTATTGCTGAATGGAGGATATTTGGGTCTGCAAAGAAGCAACATCTGATGCTGAGGCTAGGGCATGACCCTGAGCTATAGACAATTGTGGAAGTGGAATAGAAGCAGATGACATTGACAAAGAATATGGATCACTCAAGGATGGAACAAAGCGAGAAGAAGATGGATGTGAAGAAGATGAAGGTATCAAGATAGAAGCATGTGCCTGAGCTGTAGGAGCCTGAGGAACAATGGTAGGAATAATAGGAGGAACAACTTTTTGAGCAGGAGGACCATGTGCCTAATCAAGTAAAACTTGTGCTATATCTACATCCATCTCTCTATGTCACCTAGCTCGAGGCCTCTGTGTAGGATCTCTAGAAACCTGATGCAAAAGCCTATCAAACCATCCACCTCTACCCTGATCACCACCCTTAGGAGGAATAGGAGTAGTAGCTAACACTGGTAGCTCCACGATGACCCCATCATCCACACTAACCCCTAACCCTACCACCACCTCCACCATCATCATCATCATCACCATCTCCACCAGTAGCATCATCCCCATCTGATAACTCCTCAATAGTGGGAATCCTCTCTGCAGGATCTGTGAAACTAGGAAAAGAATACCTATGTAACTAGGCACCATACTCATCAGTAATCCCGACATCCATAACCTATGATCTAGGAGACCAAGGATGGTATCCCATGTCTTGTATCTCTCAAATAGCTATCCCATAATCTACACATGACCCCCACAATGACCTCTTAGCCTGCACACAAGCATACATCGCTACACCCTGTGGCATATCTTGAACACGCCCATACTGATAGAAAAAATGGCAGAAATAGAATCTCTCAATGATAAATGTAGAATGGTTGATCATCCAATGAGGGTAGAACATGCAAGGAACCTCACCATCATCCTTTGGCCAAGCCTCACATCCAAGATAAGGCCTCCAAATGACAGTATCCATGTCATCTATCTGACGTCACTAGTAATCCAACTTACCCATGTGGGTCTAGATAATAATACCACTATACATCCATGCAAAAGGCCAATTCGGTTGCTGATCCCATGCTATCACTAGACGTGTCACTGGGAGGTGCTCCCAAGTGCAAAGCTATAACAAAATAGCTCTCGCAGTCAAAGTCGTCGAGTGTCTATATACAATAGTATGAAGCTCATGATATAATTGAGCTAGCAAACAAGAACCTCAGTTGAACTGATGAGGATCTTCCATCAAATCCTCTAAGATAGGACCCCACCCAACGACAAACCCATGTCCATGCCTATCAGGAAAAAATAAACCACCGATCAATGTACCAAGGATAGCAAGTAAAAAAGGAAATGAAATTAACTAAGCCCACTGAATATGTTGATCACCAATGGAAAGATCACCGAAGACTCATCGACAAGCTAAGCCATCATAAATAGAATCATAGTAAATGAGCTCTCCTCAAGTCAGCAACCATAGAATGTGATACACGTCCTTAGGTGTAATCATCATCTCCCCCATGGGAAGATGAAAGGTGTTATGGTCTGAGTGCCGATGCTCAGCCATAGCAATAATGAGACCTTGATTCACTCAGAATCAAGGAAGATAAAGTAGGAAGAACAAACCACACCAAAAAATAAGATGACGATCCATAATGCTCAAGTCAAGTATCATATCCCATGACAAAGGATAAAAACCATGGATACGTAAAGACCCATGATCCTCCTACAAAAAGAAAGTTCAAACACATTAGCATGGGAATCATAAGTTATTGGGATTATCCTAAGTCAATCAAAAATTTATAAACCTATCAAACCATAATCAAATTTTGTGTTTCTACTCAGATAGAGCAGAAATTTTATCCCCACCCATCATCTGAATCTAGATTGACTGACGATATCCTAATTATAATTGATTCCTAACTAACATATTACAAATTGTTAAACAATATCAAGATTGAGAATTTAACCTATCAATTGATCGAAGACGTCGAAAAAGATTGCAAGTTGGTCAAAATTCAAAATTCAAAATTTTTCAAAGTGAAAGCACTATTTCATGGTGCAAAAGAGAAAAATATCAAAAGCGTAGCTTAAAGGTGTGAAAGCACATATTAATGTTTTAAAAGTGGCAAAATAATCAAAAGAACTCAAATCTATAGCGGAAGTGCACATAAAAGTTGTAAAATCACCAAACATATGTGAAAGTGCATAATAATATTACAAAAGTGGGAAAGGGAATCAGTTTGGTGAGTAGAAGTGCTCCATCGATTTGTGGAAGCACTCAATAAAAGTGCAGAAGTGCACTTTCAAAGGTGAAAGCGCCCTTAAATCAAGCAAAAGCACCCATTTGAGGAAAAAAGAGAAAAAAAGGGCTAGTTGCTAGGAAAAAATTGGAAAAAACTAAAATAAATGTAAAAACACAAAAAAAAGAGAGGTACAAGTACTCACTGAAGGTCCTGAGCTAGGCAGACACTAATATTGGTGGCATTTCTCAAACTGATGCTCGCGAAGAGAGACAAACATCTTCAAGAGTCAAAAGCAAAGAGAGGGTAAAAGTCAAAAGTGAAAAGTGAAAATGAATAGTAAAAAGGGATTTTTGACCCCTTTATATAGGGTTTTGACCTAAAAAGAGGTAATTTTCACCTAAGAGGTGACATTCTCATCAAATTTGACCTAATCAAGTGATTTTATCATCACAATAATTGAAATCAAGGCATTTGAAATCAAATGGACCAAACATCAATATCAAAAATATAAATAAAATTCATTATAAACTTGAACTTTATTAGTATCAAATGATCAATATCATCATAAATCAATCATGCATAAAATTTTATTTCATTTTTGAGGGGGCATACTATCGAAAATATCGAACAACAGCAAGATCATCAAAAATCAGAAGATCGATCATCAAATCAAAGCGAAAGCTTTTATCAGGAAATTTTTTGTAATCAAACAAATGGGCATCGCATTGAAATCAATCATCAAAGTAGGTATAATATTAGGTTTTTTCATCAAATCAAGCATTATATCGAAGATCCATCATCAGAATCACATCAGTTGAGAAATTCAAATCGATCAAATTTGTATCAATCTCATATCAGAAATCAAGAATCGACCATCGAATGAACATCAAAGATCGATCATCAATGAATCAGGACCTATCATCAACCAAGATCAGAGTATTCTTTGAATCAACATGCTTCGCACATCAACTCAAAGAGGGGCATTTGTAATCACCTAAAAATGGACAAAGATCAATTCAATGAAAAATCAAGTCAAATTAAAGCAAATCAAGGACAAAATTGAATTAATTAAATCACAATGTATAATTAGCCAATCAAAATTAAAATCAAGTCCTAATTCAAGACAAATCAAAATTGAGATCATTTTAATCAAATTAAATCAAATCAATGTGCAATTAAATCAATTAATTGTATAGTATTGGATTAAATCAAATTCAACCCATTCAAGGGGTACATGGCTAAAATAAATCAATTAATAAATCTTAATTACTCTCAACAACCACAAAGGGAGGAAATTCAATCAATCAATAGGATTTGAGAAAAGGCATTCACATGGATCAAGCCAAATTCAATCTCAATCACTTAAAGTGAAAGAGAATCTTGTCCATTAATCTTGTCTACTTGTCCCAAGCTTTGAGGACACAAACTTTGCATTGTCTTCAAAGGGTGGAACCAAAGACTCAACCAAGGTTTAATCATGATCAACTATGCTACACCCCCTACCATTGGAAAAATCTATAAAAGGAAGACCAAATTCCTTCATAATTCATAACC
>BSBK01005961.1:70000-362500 GCA_027943335.1 Chamaecyparis obtusa
GGAGGACCCAAATTTTGCAAAACCTTGGAGAGCTTACTAAGAACCTATTGTAGTAGACCGAAGAAAATAGTTGGACTACTAAACATTCAAGAAGGTATGTTATTCAGAGGAACTTTGTTGTGTATTCCTATGAGTTCAATGAGGGATAATTTGTTTAAGGAAACACATTGTGGAGGATTAGCTAGACACTTTGGTATTAACAAGACAATGGCTTTGGTGAGTGAGAATTATTTTTGACATCAAATTCATAAGGATGTTGGGAGATTTGATCAGAGTTGTAGATTTTGTCAAGTTTCTAAGAAAAGTAGTCATTCTAATGAATTGTATACACTTTTGAAAGTACCAATTGTAATACCCCAAAATTGGCGTCTTGCTATCCTAACCAATTTAGTTGCATTTAGTCTCATTCTATTAATTTCAGAATCATCAAAGTCCTATTGTACTAGGCAATTTTGTCTTTCTGATTAACTCTACTTGACTTAGTGTCAAATGCAGAAAACCTTAAATCTGCATCAATCACATGCTATATTTAATTCCTAAACATTGACAGTAATTGACTAAATAAACCCTATGATTGATTAATTTAATTAAAAAGTCCTAGCACTTTAATTAAATTAAATCCACCCTCTTTAGCTAAAATACATAAAAAAGAAATTAAATAATATTTGGATTTTAAATAAATATCCTCATTTCAATAATTGAATTTAATTATTTAAATAATTGAGAAAACTCATTTATGAGGCAATATTGCCTTTATTTAATCAAATATTCTCTCCAAAATCCTCTCTTCAGTTTAGAAAAGGAAACTTTGAGTTAACTGGAAATCCAAAAGTGCAATAAATTAGTTAATTGCTCCACACACTCAAAAGGCAAACCATTGACTGTATCTCTGCAAGAAACTTGCTATTCTAAACTGAACTCTCCTTCAATATCCATCGTTTGTCTCATTCAATCTCGATCTTCGATTGAACTCGGGATTCTATAAAAGACCTCTTGTTTCTCATTCAAGGGGATGTAACTTTTGAGAAATGAAGTGCTATCACATTATAATCTCAACTTGTCTTCATACAAGCTATCATCGCTTTGCATGCTAGAATAATGTATCATGCTTAGATTTAATATACATTTCATTCTTAACTAGTTTACTTTCAATGTTCTTAGATTAATCTCATTTTTCATCATTTATAGATTAATCTTGCACAATCATTCTAGCTTAATTGCATTTTCATGCTATCTTAAAATCCTCCATTCTAGAGTTAGTCTATGGTTTTTGGACTCTCGATTCTGAGAGCTATTCATAAACCTACCTAGATAGGAGGCAACAGGTTGAATCACCCAGGCATGCAGGTTGAATGATCCCACATTCATTCTTGTGTGTATCTGGTGAATAATGAATATGTTGAAGTGTATGGCTAAGTTAGAGGTCAACATTTAGCTATCACATTTCTGGCACCCACCGTGGGGCAGAAAATCAATTTTTGGCCTCATCTCTTTTTTATTTTTTGTCAAATTTAACTTTCTATCTATACGTTCATATGTTCGTACATCTCTTGTACAGATTCTCGATGTATCATGTGAAGTTTTTCTTATATTATTACTTCCTCACATGATAAAGGAACTCTCTTGCGTGACTCTGGCCATTTGCGTGTGCAAAACTTGACATCAGAGACATAAAATTCTATAGTTCTGTACTTACTATTTTCTGGTTAATGGTATTCCCTATTTTGCTATGATTTTTTAGTTTCTATTTCTGATACAACTTAATAGTGGGCTACAAGATGTTTGTCAAATATTCCCTAAAATATGACTATGCACACTTTCTGACTATTTTCTTGTAGGACGAGTGTCAAAGACACTTGTCAAAGTCATCTCAAACCCACTCAAAACATTGTGTCTTTTTCATGCTTTCTTTACATAGTCTAAATAGGGCCTTGTTAAAATTTCATAAGGGTCTTGATAGCAGAATAGGGTAATAGGCTCTTCATTACATGGAAGTGATGCCCATGGATGAATCTAAGACCTAGACACTGCTATCATGATAGATACCTGGGGAAGCAAGGAAAGATGATGAATCGATTGACAAATTCATTAGTGAGGGGAGTATGCTCTTCTCTCTTGAGAAAACAAAAAACCCTGAAGCTCTTGAATCTTTTGAAAGAGGAGTTATCTTAGTGATGAACATGTCTGGTGTGTTTGGGTAAGGTGCAGAGGTAGAGGATTATGCTCTTCTCTCTTTGAGAGAACTAGAAACTCAAACCCTTGAATTTGAGCCAAGTCTAAGTCACCTTTAGTGGGCCCTGCCAAAAGTTGAACCTCCAGGAACGACCCAAGTGGGTACATACCTTTTGCCAGCAATTCCAACCCACTATAATAAATTTTCTTTGTTGAGAAAAAGACTCTAAAGCCATGTTAATTTCTTTCTCTTGATCCATGATGTCAAACATCTTTAGAAAGCTTTGTCTGTTGTACTGAGTGGCGCCGCTCCTAGCCCTACTTTCGTAGGTGTCCACTTTTAGGTGTCGATGTAGCTAAGAGGCCTTAGCCTTTCTTGTAAGGGAATCAAAGATTAATGTGAATGGAAGCCTATTAAAAACTCTCTTAGTTAGTTTCCTACCCGGTTCATCTCTGAAAGGGGACATAATCTTTGTGCAGGGAGGGGGAAGAATCTCTCCCCTAGAATCTCACCATAGGCATGCACCTGGATCTTTGAAGGTGGTATATGACATTGGCCCCTACTTTAAGGGTAACCTTTGAACATATATTATTGAGTCCTTTGAAACACCAAAAATGCAAGTGCCCTCTAGGGGACAACACGGTTGTGTGAGGTGAACGCATGCACATAAGTTGTGAGGCATGGATTTTGTCTTCTCTACCATTTTCTTTCTAGGGATAACTAAGTGTTTGTTTTGAGTCTTAAACTATCCAACATGATGAAACTTTTCAAGACTCCCATGATTCTTCTGAGTTTCTTTGTCCTCAGTAGAACTATTTTTGACTACTGATTGTTTCACAACTGCTTGCTGGTCCAAACTCTATGCTTGTTAACGATTGATTTCAAACCTTAAAACTAAGATTTGTTGATCTAAAACTGAGAATTCTATTAGAGAGCAGCCCACACTATGTCTTGAAACCTGATTCTATCATGAAAAATGATCCAAACTGTCTGATTCTCTACTTTGTCACCTCGTTCTGTGCACTTTCTCGCGTGAAAGTTTGCATCTTGTGTACTTTCTTTCATGAATTTTTGCATAGTTTTGTCAGAGAGCTCTGTCATTTTGTTTCATTCTGACCTTGCATTTCTCCATGTGAGCCTAGCATATCTTCATGCAAGCCTGGCATCTCCTCGCACAGGCCATGCATATCTTCACGCAGGACTACACTTTCTCATGTGAAACTGTCCCACTGTTTGTTAGAACAATGACCTATTTTTGGTCTGCTAGTTGACTTTCTACCTGGTTTGGTTCATATTTAGGTCTTACCTACATGTCTTCTTGTTTGTACATAGTCTAAAACTAGATGTCTTGGGCTGAGAACTATGTGATGGCCACTTGAACATGCCTTGTTTCTCTACTATCTACTTGATCTACTGTGTTATCATACCTTGTGATATGATAGTCATCTCTTGGTTATTCTAGCCTTACTCGATGACTCGTGCTAGGTATATTTCATCCTTTTTTCACTCTTTGCACTTTTTAAGATGTAGTTCCAAGCATTTTCCTAGTTTTTTCTCACTTTGTAATATTTTTCTATGACTGTTGAAACTCCAAGTAGCACTGTATTCCCCTTATACATTGCTAAGACAAGGTAGAGGTAGACCTTGCAACCAAGGAAAAGGTCATTCCTAACCCATCATTTAATCTGAGTGTCATAGAGGATCTTCATGTTCCTCTTCATCAACTACGTCTAGAGAGGGGTCATCTTGATCTCTCTTTCATGTCATTCGAGCCTATGTTTGATGTTCATTCATTATAGAGCTTAATCATGGTCGGGACCCATTGTTTAAAGACCATCCAAACTCTGATAGGTCATCATCTAAATCTGACCCTCTTGACACAAAAAAGGTCTCCTTAGCCATGCCCTCTCGACATACTCCACATCCCTGTACTAAGTTTTTTTACATTGCACTCTTGCACGCTAGCAAGATGATAGATCAAAACCAAGAAGATGAGCATAGAGGAGCTCATGATCAATTTCAACATGACCAAGATAGATTTGAATATCAAATAATTTTTGACATTCTTGGTAATGATGAGGAGGAAATAACTCCACAAGATGTAGAAGTCACCCAGGCTAACAAAGGTCTACGTATGATGATTGAAATCCTTATGAAAGAAGAGAAGGAGAAATACTTTCTCAAACTAGCCAACCAAGGGGCCAAGTTACCTCCAAACTATAAAGTTGAGACTCTTGTGGTCAAAGAAGAGGAAATAGAGACCACTAGACTGCAAAAATTAGTTCAAGACATGCAGGACCAACTCATTCAACTCATGAAGAACAAGGACAAACTAGAAAACTAGTTCACACTAGAGAGTATATGTCTATTTCTCCATTTGAAAAGAGTCTCTACATGCCTCCTTTTCCCAAGGGAGTAGAACTTCCCAAATACGACAAATATTTGGGTACCTCTGATCCTCAAGATCACTTGAGAGATTTTGGTTTCTCTATCTATGGAGTTTATACATGACTAGACTTACTACATGTGTCTCTTGCCACATGGCTTGGGTGGATCTGCTATGGAGTGGTTCTCTCGACTACCTACTTGCATCAAGTCTTTTGATGAGATTGCTAATTTGTTCCTCCAACACTATTCAAACAATATCCAACATTGATTAATATCCACAATCTTTGCAATCTGAAAAAATGACACAAGGAACCCTTCCTAACATTTCTCTAGAGATGGAGACAACTCTATACTAAATGTTCTCACAAAATACCTGAGTTTGAAAAGCTTGACATCATTCTAGACAATCTCCTTCTTGATTTTGGGTATCACTTACAACTACAAGGTCCTTTGACCTTTGATGAGATGATCAAGAAAGCTATGAGAATAGGGATATTCATGGTCAAGAAAGGAGAACTAACCCTACACAAGGATAACAAACAAGGGTCCTCCTCAAGCCAAGACAAAACTAAACTTGTCAACAAAAATTGGGATGTTGTGAATGATGGAGTTGTTGACAACATAACACCAAAGCCTCCGAAGGTTGTTTTCAATCTTACCTCTAGTATGCGGGTAGCCAAATCTACTGAAAAGGCTACAATAGACAATCAGCCACCTTTGAAGTATTCCAGAAGAAAACCTTGGGCCCCTCGACCCAAGCATGAGTACACTCCCCTAGGATAACCCCTTGATGTGTTTTATAAGACTCTCTTGTAGAACCAAATACTCATTCCTCTGGATAACCCACGTCCTTATGATTCGCAACCATGACCTTCTTGGTGGAATGAATCTGCATACTGTGATTACCATCAAAATAAGGGTCATAAAAATTCCAGCTATATTCAACTTCAACATAAGATCCATGACCTCATTGAGAGTGGTGATATTATTGTGAGTGGTCACAATAAGAACTTTGATCACCAAGCATTCAAAGACCCCTTTCCTCCTCATGAGAAGGGTGGATCCTCTAAGGCCAAGAATTCCAACACCAAGGTCAACTATACATACAATGCTAATGACAATGTTATTAATATGGTTGAACCTATCGATGCCAAGTATTGTGATGTGATCACTATCAAGGAGAGAGAAGATGATCCTAGGCCTAAGATTTTTTTTGTCCTACGAGGCCCTGGGTCTCATTCTTTGGAACCAGAATAGTCTCAGGTTTGTGCGAACACTAAACTACCCAATCTCGTGTGAAGATCATTATCAATGGCAATGAGTCTTCTATATCAACACTGAAACAACCTGCAACAAATTTGTTGTTGACCTTGCCAACAAGAATTTGAAATTGGTCCCCACACCTAGCAATGCTAATTACAACATCATAGACCAATTAAAAACGTACCAATGCTCAGATCACTATCTTTGAGTTGTTGAAAATCTCACCTGCTCATAGGTAGATTCTTTATAAATCCCTCCCTGAGGTAAATGTCCCTAAGGATCTTGATTTGGATCAATTTCAATCCATGGTAGGTCACCTGAACTCACCCAATTATATGTCCTTCTCTGAGGAAGATGATCATTCACTAAGCCACCCACACAATAACCCTCTGCATATTGAAGTCATGATTGGCCAAAAATGTGTTCTTCGTGTCCTCATTGATAATGGTGTTGGCCTTAACATATGCTCTTCTAGCTTGCTCACCCATTTAGGGTATGGTGAAGGCTACATAGATTCCCACAAAAATATTACCATCAAGGCATATGATGAAGAGGAATGAAAATCCAAAGGTCTAGTGGTATTGCCAATCCGAGTTGGGACCTATTAAGAGGGATGTCATCTTTCAAGTTCTGGATATTCCTCTCACGTACAATATACTACTGGGAAGACTGTGGATTCCATGAGATGCAAATGGTTCCTTCCACCTCTCATTAGTGTATCAATTTCACATTCTATGGAGTAGAAGTCACAGTACCTGCCAACACGAGCTATTCTTGCAATATGCTCACACAATCTGTTGATAGCTTTGTTCCAACCAACAAAGAGTCTACTGAATTCTTCAATTCCAAACTCAAAGAAATGGAAAAGACTCTAAAACTCAAAGATTCTGGCATGGGGGAGTATCAGATGGAGCCTATATTGTTACTAACAACTCTACCTCTATCTCTGCATTCCTACGGGAAACCTTATGAGAGTAAGAAACCTTCTCTCATCTCTCCTCAAATAGTCTATGATGGTGCCTTTGTACAGGCCACAACACCACTAGAGAATGAGGATGAAAATAAGGCTATTGCAGCTTGGATTTATAGAGGAGAGAATACATCTAAACAAGTCACTCTAACTCGTGAGATAGAACCTGAACAATATAGCATAGGCTTCATACTCATGAAGTGATATGGCTACAAATGGAATGGCCCTATAGGAGTAAATAATAATGGATTGCTCAAACCAATTGAAGCTATAGGATGAAGGACAAAATAGACTACTGGTACCAAAATCGGAACACTAGCCTCAACCTGAGGGCACTGTTTTAGATGAAAACTCAGAGGATAGCTCTGATGAGGATACCTTTTCCTTATCTTATACCTCCAGATCTTGTCGCACTCTTTGCAGAGATGGATGATCCTATACCATGTGTCAGTAAGGTAGAAACTGACAGTGATTCTAATGATGCCACCTTAGTACCCCACTGACATATGAGTGATTAAGGAAAATGCAAACTTCTCATCCCATCTATCAATGGGAATTGTACATGTCATCTCCTTTTCAAGAATGGTTCAAACGGGAACAACTCCAACAAATTGTCAATGCTACAAGAGATGAGAATAAGTCAAATGGTACAACAAGTATTGATGGAGTCCCTAGATCAAGTATTACAAACTCACATGAGTATGAGTTTGATTCTCTGTCTAACACAACTTCTAACAAGGACATGGACACTATACACACATTTGAAAACCTTCTCAAAGTAGGTGAATGGTCTAGTGTTAGGATGAACGCGTTAGATTCCACTAACATTAACATACCCTCTACTTTTGATGCAATGACTCAAAGAGACTTGCACACATCTCTAGATGAGATCACTTTAGGTCTTGACTTGCTTGTCTATGCTTTTGATGACTACACCATGAATGCACTTGAAGCTATCACTTCTCTTTCACTCCACCATCCCGAGCTAATAAACTGGAACTCTTCCTCTCTATCCAATGAAGTCTTTACATTCCAAAATTATTATGATCTTTCTTGCTACCTTAACATTATCGAACCAGTAACTCCCTTCACTAGTGAAGAAAGTGTCAACATGACTGAAGCCGATATCAAGTATCTCAGTCACAAAATTAAAAGAAAAAAGAATAGGTTCTCTGATGGTGAAAACTACATTGTGGAAGTATCAGAGCTGAAAAAAGTAAAAATAAAAGATGTATCCGAGGGTGAAAACCTCTCTAAGGTGTCTGAGGATGGGATACTTGATACTTTTCCAAGTCATTTTCAAGAAATTTCATCAACACTGATCAAGCCAACTCAACCTATGAATTTGGGCACAGAAGCTGCACCCCAGATCATTCATTTGGCACGGTCCTTATCTACAAAAGAGAAAGAGGAATTCACTACCTTCTTTCAAAGAAATAAAATCAAATTTGCATGGACATATTCTGACATGCCTAGATTGGATCCTAATCTAATCATGCATCACTTGTCTATTGCACCAAGTGTTAAGCCTCTTAAACAGAAGCTTTGTAAGATGCATCCACATGTGGCACTCCTAGTCAAAGCTGAATTGGAAAAACTTCTCAAAGCTAGTTTCATCAGAGCAATTGACTATGCAGAATGGATTTCCAACATTGTTCTAGTTTCTAAACATGACAAGTCTATCTGAGTCTATACAGATTTATGAGATCTAAACAAGACATGTCCTAAAGATAATTTATCGTTGCTCAATATTGACATGATTGTGGACATGAAAGCGGGTTATGAAATGTATTCATTGATGGATGGTTTCTTTGGCTACAACCAAATACAAATAGTACCAGAAGGCCAAGAGAAGACTTCCTTCACATGCTTTTGGGGTACTTTCTATTGGAATGTCATACGCTTTGGAATTAAAAATGTTGGAGCCACATATCAAAGAGTTGTCACCACTATCTTTAATGACATCATGCATAAAAAAATGGAAGATTATGTGGATGATACATTAGCTAAGAGCATGCAATGGAAGATACATCTTGTAGATCTAGGTCCTATACTAGATCAAATGGAACAATTCAGTCTGAGGCTCAACCCAAAAAAGTGTGCATCCAGAGTCACATCTAGCAAACTACTAGGTTACATCATCTCTACAAAAGGCAAAGAAGTCAACCTAGAGAAGGTCTAAGCCATCATGGAAATGCCTCCACCACCTAACATTAGTTAGATGAAAGGGCTCCAAGGAATATTATAGTCTATACGATACTTCATTGCACAACTGGCTTACAAGCACAACTCTTCACCAAAAATTTACACAAAGGTGTGACTGATGAATGGATGAAGACTATGAGAAAGGGCTCACACATATTTGTTGGTAAGTTGTCTATACTAAAGTATATGACTATATATAGTTTTTCATTATGGGAACAAAGTCATATAGTATTTTTGAGTTAGCGCACCTGATGTGACGATCAGAAATTAGCTAAGTGTTGAAGACTAGACAATGTACAGAGTTCCTACAGTTCAGAGCATCAGCGCATGTGTGTATAGATGAATAATGGTATGCACCCTAGAATTTAAGTTTGTTAGACTATACTTATGCTTATTCTATGATTGCATATGTAGATATGAAAATATGTGGAAGTTATAGTCAGTTGAAGTTGCACAGCCAGTGTGTGCCAGCAAAGAACAGAGCATGGAGCCGATAGTTAGCATTTTGGTTTGCGATTATAATATAATGTTGTAAAGGCCATATGCCCATTGTATTTAGGTTGTCGACACATTTATATGTATAATTTTAAGCATGCTTAAACCAATTCATTTAGAAGCATTGTTTGTAATAGGTCTAAGGGCCAACCTAGTTGTTTAGTTTGTATAAGTGTATAAATATAAGATGCGCCCATTGTATTCGGTATGGAAGTTATAAGAATGATATGTTAAGTAGAGAAGAAGTGTTAAAAAACACTATGAGATGTATTAAAGATTTTTAAGAGGTCAAAGCATCATATCATCAAAGGAATTGATTAGACAAGCAGTGTCACAGTGACAATTCACCTATAGATATAGTTTGTATCTGAATTCAGAAGGTTGTAGCCTTCACCATTTGAGCAATGAGCTCTAGGATAGTGATTCCACTCCCCTAATAGGGATTATTGTAAAAGAATCCTAATAGAGTCTGACCCTTAACAAGGTCTACTTGTTAGGAATGAATGCAAAGTGTTTTGGCAATCATTCTGTAGCAGTTGTTGTTGCATTCATGACTTGGATTGTCATTGATGTCAACACAGTGATATTTTGGATATTAGCAGGAAAGTAGGTACAGTTTTGTTTTGCACACATGTTGTATTGTAGATTGGCTTTTGCACAATTGATGGTATGTTCTTTGGTGTGTTATTAACCTATGGTTAACAGTGCAAAAAGAAATTCATTCATTTGTAAGAGTTATGAGCATTTTGGTGAAAGCAGTGTTTAGACAATGTTTCTGTGTAGCGATGTTCAAAAATCAGAGGATATCTCTTAGCTGGAATGGAATCTGATTTTGTGCAGTTAAAGGGATGTTGGAGACTTATTAATGATGATGTGGTTCATAGCACAAACTTTGAGGATATGTTTGGAGAAAGTTACAGTATCTGGAAGCCGACAGTTTTATGTGAATTCTGTGTGTAGCGTGTAGAATTTATTATTTTGTAATTGAGGACCGACTCATTTGTAATTATTTGAGTTTGGTATATAAGAAGGAATTTTTTCCTTATTTTAATGTGTACTATTAAGAGTGAGATGCAAATATATGCATGAAGTGAAGAAAAGAGTTAATTCAGTGATGAAGGAAGACTTGTGAGTACAGAGATTTACAATTGTGATCTTGTGTAGCAGAGAGTGTAGTTTTGGCATAGTGTGAAGGAAGTAATATATTTCATATTATTCTATTGAATAATTCTAAGATCTTTTGGACAGTGGGTTCAGAGATCTTGCCTTGAAGCTATTTGGGCAGTGGGTCCTTCTGTCTTCCATAAACTCTTAACCGGGTTAGAATCTTTTAACAGGGATTTATATGTACTAAATGTATTTCATAAGACTCCTAACAGGGTCCATCCTCTAACAAGGAACTTTCATATTAGTGCATCATTTTGTGGGCATCATTCCCACCGAGGTTTACTCTTTTCAAGAGGTTCCCTAGTTAACATATCTTGTGTTATTGTGCAATTGTGTATGATTATCTTTCTATGGTTGATTAGTACATTGATTATATTGTTTAAAGCTATTGAATGGATAAATTATCTGATAACTAATTCACCTCCCCCCCCTCTCAGTTATCTTGGGGATCTTTACTTTCTAACAATTGGTATCAGAGCGACAGGTCCTTGAAAGAAAAGTTTAACAACTTAAGGAGATCCATGGCACATTTTAGAAAAGAAAGCCCTAAGTTTGATGGAGTAAATTTTGACAGCTGGAAAGAAAAGATGAAGACACATCTATTGGGACCAAGTTATTGGTTGATTACAAAGAATGAGAAGACTATCATTGAGGAAGACAATCTAGAGGCAGGAATTAAAGATGAAATAGATCTATTCATGTGTAACATACTTGCAAGAGAAGCACTTTTATCAGCACTACTGGAGAATGAATATAGTCAGATAAGATGTTTGAAAACATCTCATGCAATTTGGAAAGCTTTACATTCTACTTTTGAAGGTGATGAACATGCAAAGAAGGCTAGATTACATAATTGGATTTGTGCATTTGAAGATATCAGAATGATGGAAGATGAATCTATTAGAAGCTATATTGGTAGGATGTCTGAAATTGTAATAGGAATAAAGTCTTGTGGAGGTGATAAGACAGAGAATGAAGTGATATGGAAAATTTTGAGAACTTTGACACCAGTATTCAAGCAGACAACGTAGATGATTGAACAAGTGATACCTTATACATCAAACTTTTCAAGAGAGACTCTTCTTGGAAGATTAGAAACAACAGAGATGAACTTGAGATTATCAGGAGAGCTACCTAGAATGGAAATAGCATTCAGTGCTCTTAGCATTAGACCTATAAGAAGTACTAGTGTGAATGGAGATTATGCTAGTAGTAGCAGATCTGAGGAAGATAAGAAGATTGAAGAAGGTATTGCATTACTTGTAAAAAGAGAACCAGATGGTAAGAAAATCTTTAAATGTTGGACTTGTCAAGAATATGGTCATTTTGCATCTAAATGTCCTAAAAGAGTTAAGAAGTATAGAAGCAACTTTAAACCTAGGAGATCTAAAGAATTTTATTATGAAAATGATGAAGATTTTGAAGTAGGAATTGAAAAACATTTAAGTGACAGTGATAATGATAACTTTGAGGAAATAAGATTTGTAGCAATTAAAGAAGAAAGTTCTGAATCTAATAAAAGGGAAGAAAAAGCATTAGTTTCACAAGTTGAAAAGAAATTTGATTGGATTATAGACAGTGGTTGTTCACATCATATGACTGGAGATAAAAGAAAGTTTGTTAAGTTAGATAATTATGATGGAGGAATTGTTAGGGTTGGTAACAATGCACCTTGTTTGATTAAGGGTATAGGACCTATTACTCTTGATGGAAAGACTAACACTGATGATGTTTACTTTGTTGATGGACTAAGACATAATCTACTAAGCATTGGACAATTGGCTGATAAGGGTTATCAAGTTTGGTTTTCTAAGAAAACTTGTGTGATAAAAGATAAAGATGGAAATCTGATTGGAAAAGGATCCAGAACCAGAGGTAATGTATTTCAGTTGAATCCTACTGAGATGACATGTTTGATAACTAGGATTGATGAAAGTTGGTTATGGCATAAAAGGTTTTTTCATATAAACTTTGATAATATTGTCAAGGTGAGCACTACACACGTGGTAAGAGATTTACCTAGAATTATGAAACCTACTAACATGATTTGCAAAAAATGTATGATGGCAAAGTAGAAAAGGAGTTCATTTCCTAATAAGAAGTTCACATTGACAGAGAAGCTGGAGATTGTTCATACAGACTTGAGTGGTCCTACTAGGACTAGAGGATTCTATGGTGAAAGGTATTTTATGATTCTTGTTGATGATTTTACAAGAATGATGTGGATTGCATTTTTGAAAGAAAAATCTGAAGCATTTGATAAATTAAAGATCATGAAAAGAAAAATTGAGAATGAATCTGGAATGAAGATTAAGTGTCTAAGATTTGATAGAGGTGGTGAATTTACATCTAGAGAGTTTAACACTTTTTGTGAAATGAATGGTATTAAGAGACAACTTTCAGCCCCTAGAACACCAGAACAAAATGGTATTGTAGAAAGAAGGAACAGGTCAATAACTGAAGCAGTAAGAGCTATGTTGTTTGAAAATGATTTGGCTAAGAATTTTTGGAGAGAAGCAGTGAACACAGCAATATACACTATGAACAGAGTACAAATCAGAGCAGATACAAACAAGACACCTTATGAATTATGGTTTGGACATACACCCTCAGTTAAGTATTTTAGAATTTTTGGAAGTAAATGTTATATAAAGAGAGATGATGATATAGGAAAGTTTGATCCTAGAAGTGATGAAGGAATATTTCTTGGATATTCTTTAAAAAGAAAAGCATATAGATGTTATATCAAAAGAACTAAGACTATTGTTGAAAGTGCAAATGTAAAAGTTGATGAGAAGTTTAAAATTCAGGAAGGAATGCTTGATTATGAATCTGATGGAGAAGCACAACCTCAGCCTAACATTGAAAATGCAAAATTATTTTTTGAAACTAACAGTGATTTTTTGAATGAAAGTCATACTAAAGAAGACAGAGAAGAAAACAGAGAAGAAAATAGAAAAGAAAGCAGAGAAGAATCTATAGTCAGAACAAGATCAGTAACTATGATACCTAACAGGTATACTTCAAGGCATCACCCTATTGAGCAAGTTATTAGAAGTTTAGATAGAGGGTTTTTGACTCAAAATAAGATACATTTATGTTTGATTTCTCAAATTGAACCTAAGACTACTAATGAAGCTTGTGAAGATGAACATTGGATCAATGCTATGAAAGAAGAACTAGAGCAAATTGAAAAAAATAAGACATGGGAATTCCCTAGACCTGAAGACAAGAATGTGATTGGAACAAAGTGGGTATTCAGAAACAAGATGAATGAACAAGGAGAAGTGATAAGAAACAAAGAAAGATTGGTATGTAAAGGATATTCACAACAAGAAAGAATTGACTATGAAGAAACTTTTGCACCTGTGGCCAAACTTGAAGCAGTCAGAATGTTTCTAGCATATGCAACTTACAAGAAATTCAAAGTGTATCAGATGGATGTGAAGTCAGTATTTTTGAATGGTGAATTGGAAGAAGAAGTCTACATTGAGCAGCGTAAAGGTTTTCCTTTAACACAAGAAGGAGATATGGTATGTAAGTTAAAGAAAGCTTTATATGGATTAAAACAAGCACCTAGAACCTGGCATGCAAGATTGGATAAGTATTTATTGAAATTGGGATTTATAAAAGGAACAGTAGATAGTAACTTATACACAAAAGAAATTGAGAATGGTTTGTTGGTTATAGTTATATTTGTTGATGATATTATCTTTGGAGGAGAAGATGAAGCTAGTGACAAATTTGTAGATGAAATGAAGACTAAATTTGAGATGAGAATGATTGGAGAAATGAAATATTTTTTGGGATTATAGATAACACAAAGCAAGGAAGGTATATTTGTAATTTAGACTAAGTATTTAAATGAATTATTGAAAAGATTTGGAATGGAAGATTCTAAACCTATTGGAACACCTATGGTAACTGGACATAAGTTATCTAGCAAAGATGAGACACTAGCAGTTGAGTAGAAAAAGTACAAATCTATGATTGGAGGATTCTAGTACTTGACACATACAAGACCTGATATAGCACATTCAGTGGGGATTGTAGCAAGATTTCAAGCAGAACCTAGAGAATCACATTATGCAGCAGTAAAGAGGATACTGAGATATCTGAAAGGAAAAATGGATTATGGATTATGGTATGAGAATTCTGATGATTTTACTTTATGTGCCTATACTGATGTAGATTGGGGAGGCAGCGTTGATGACAAGAAAAGAACTAGTGGTGGAGCCTTTTTTCTTGGAGGTAAATTGGTCTCTTGGCTAAGTAAGAAGCAGAATTGTACTTCACAAAGCACAGCAGAAGCAGAATATGTTGCAGCAGCAAATAATTGTAATCAGATTATTTGGATGAAGCAGATGTTGAAGGATATTGGAATAAAGTTTGATGAGCCTGTTTTTATACATTGTGATAACACCAATATAGTGATTATGTCAAAAAATTCTATTTTACATTCTAAGACTAAACATATTGAGATCAAGTATCATGTTGTAAGAGAGAAAGTTGCAGAAAAAGAAGTAAGATTGGAGTACATAAGTACAAAGGAGCAGATAGAAAATATATTTACAAAGCATTTACTTAAGGATACATTTGTGTATCTGAGAGGTATGCTTGGGGTTATGCCCCAACCTATTTTTGAGAATTGATGCAGATGATTGCATCTATCCAGTGGTATATGAGACCTATCTTTCTTTTGGATTGGATGTTGGAACTTCCTCTATGGGGGAGTTTATGAGCTAAGTCATGAGGACTCTTGTTATTGTATTTTTCTAAAAAGTGTCTTTTGACATTAAGTTGTTGTTGACTTAGTGATAGAATTTTTTTCATTGATGTCAATGGGGGAGAGATATACATGAAAAACATTGTGGATTGTATGAGAGAGCTGAATAGGAAAATGAAGCAAGATTTAAGTTGATATTTTGCAGTGATGTTGTAGTATTGGATTTTTGGAACTTTGGATGTTTTTCATCTATGTCACCATCAATTCCAATGGGTGGGATTGTTAGGAATGAATACAAAGTGTTTTGGCAGTCATTCTGTAGCATTTATTGTTGCATTCATGACTTGGATTATCATTGATGTCAACACAGTGATATTCTGGATATTAGCAAGAAAGTAGGTATAGTTTTGTTTTATGCACATGTTGTATTGTAGATTGGCTTTTTCACAATTGATGGTATGTTCTTTGGTGTGTTATTAACCTATGGTTAATAGTGCAAAAATAAATTCATTCATTTGTAAGAGTTATGAGCATTTTGGTGAAAGCAGTGTTTAGACAGTGTTTCTGTGTAGCGATGTTCAGAAATCGGAGGATATCTCTTAGCTGGGATGGAATCTAATTTTGTGCAATTAAAGGGATGTTGGAGACTTATTAATGATGATGTGGTTCATAGTGAAAACTTTTGGGATATGTTTGGAGAAAGTTACAATATCTAGAAGCTGACAATTTTATGTGAATTATGTGTGTAGCGTGTAGAATTTATTATTTTGTAATTGAGGACCGACTCATTTGTAATTATTTGAGTTTGGTATATAAGAAGGAATTTTTTCCTTATTTTAATGTGTACTATGAAGAGTGAGATGTGAATATATGCATGAAGTGAAGAAAAGAGCTAATTCAGTGATGAAGGAAGACTTGTGAGTACAGAGATCTGGAATTGTGATCTTGTGTAGCAGAGAGTGCAATTTTGGCATAGTGTGAAGGAGGTAATATATTTAATATTATTCTATTGAATAATTCTAAGATCTTTTGGATAGTGGGTTCAAATATCTTGCCTTGAAGCTGTTTGGGCAGTGGGTCCTTCTATCTTCCATAAACTCTTAACCGGGTTAGAATCTTTTAACAGGGATTCAAAATCTCCTAACAGGGATTTATATGTACTGAATGTATTTCATAAGACTCCTAACAGGGTCCATCCTCTAACAAGGAACTTTCATATTAGTGCATCATTTTGTGGGCATCATGCCCACCGAGGTTTACTCTTTTCAAGAGGTTCCCTAGTTAACATATCTTGTGTTATTGTGCAATTGTGTATGATTATCTTTCTATGGTTGATCAGTACATTGATTATATTGTTTAAAGCTGTTGAATGGATAAATTATCTGATAACCGATTCACCCCCCCCCCCCCCCCTCTTAGTTATCTTGGGGATCTTTACTTTCTAACACTACTGTACTTAAAGCATTATAAAGCTACTCCTAACAAGGTAAAGGATCTTCTAACAAGGATCACAAAACACTAGTGCAGAATATTAGTGGGTGTCAATTCCCACTGGGGTTTTTACCTATTTGGGTTTCCCTATAACCATATTGGTGTCATGTGTTGATTTCATGTTTCATGTTTATGTGAATGTTTAATTCAGTACTTAAGCATTTAAAGTTCAGTATAAAGATTAAAGAGGAAATTTAAAATATAGTGAGTACTGATTCATCCCCCCCCCCTCTCATTGTTCCCATTCCTAACAATTGGTATCAGAGCTGTGGTCCTCAGCAAAGAAGTTTAACCACTTGAGGAGATCATGGACAAAGTAGAAATGAAACATCTGAAGAAAAATCTTGAAGCCGCTCTTGAAGACCTAAGCAAATCTGAAAGAGAAATTGAAGAACTAAAAGAGAAAGTCAATGATGCTCAATTAGTTATCAAAAAGATAAGAAGGGATCTGAAAGAATGCTCTAATAGTGATCTAGGAGAAAAGGTTAAGAAGCTGAATGAAGACAATGCATCTATGAAAGAACTACTTGAAGAATTTGATGATAAGATGATCAACAATCAAGAAGTCTAAAATGAACAAGTCAAGGAGAACCTTCAACTCAATGAGGAATTAAGGGAAGCCAATTTGGAAATCGCGGATCTTAGGAATTGCAAAGAAAGATTGGAGTCTGAATTGAAAGAAGCAAAGAATCACATTGAAAAATTGCACACCAATTCTGATTTGATAGAATCTCAATTGTATGCAAGAAGAGTCAAAGGAGACACTAGTTGTATTGGATACAATGAAGCACAAAATCAAATTGATAATATGCGAGCAAGAAAAGAAACACAAAAGGACTCTACTGATACTAAAAAAATTGAAGATCAATCCAAAGACAATGATGGACTACCTAAGAATGAGCACAAGCCTAGAGAATGTACTTGTTTTGCATGTAACAAGCATGGACACATTGCAAGGAACTGTACTAAGGTAAGACCTTTTAATGGTTACCATTATTCATGCAATAGATTTGGTCATAAAGCTATGAATTGCAAGACTAGTAAGAATAATAGGGTTCAACATGATCAGAGAAATCAAAATCAGACAAATGTAAGTTCTCAGAATGTTACATGTCAGATATGTAACTATAATGGTCACTCAATGAAATAATGTAAAATGGTGTCTCATGTCAATGTGCCAAGGAATATTATACCTCCAGTCATTTGTCACTCTTGTAATAAGGCTAGACATATCTCAAGATTCTATATATCAAGGACGCAAGGTCAAGACAGCCCTAAAAAGACCGAAGAACCAGTATTGGATCCTGAAGGAGAAGTCAAGTTTTAGAAAGCCTCAGAGGATGTGAGCTTGATTTAGTCAGAGAAGAAGAAGGAAAAAGTTGATGAGAATGTATTGGATGCATCCACAGTGAATGCACCCTCTACATCTAGATGAATGGCCCTCGGGGTCATAGGGGGGGCTAATTTAGCTCTAGACCCCTACGTGGTTGGAATACTCATCATCAGAGTATGCAACTTTGGACTTAAGCTTTTGGAGTGTATAGAAACCTTTGTGCAAGAGTGCACATGCTGATTGTTAGCAGAACACAAGTTTGAAATTTTGAAGTGACAACCTAGTTTACACGACTTGCATTAATGGCTGAATTATCACTTTAAGTACATAGATAGTTATTTCATTACTCATCACATTTGAATTCAGAGTGATTAAAGAGTAGATTGAGCCTTGGAAGTTGTTGTGAAGACTTGGAGATTGATTTATCAGTGTTTGCAGTTCATTTGATCAGTTACAAAAACCCTAGTTCGTTGCATCGACTTGAAAGTCATCAAATTATCTTAGAGATCAGTTGGAAGGCAATTATCAAGTAAGTCATCGCCACTCCCATTGTTTATGATGTCACTGAGAAGAAAAGATATTTTTTCAAGAGGCATCCATTCAAATCAACCCTAGATGATTTAGAGGGAGCTTTCTCCCACACTCCTATGGGCGTCATGCATGTGGAAGATATTAGGGCTTACATTTACTATAAGAAGGAACCAGTTGGATTGGATAGGTTAAGAGCACACATGGATACCATGCTGAAACTTGACAAAAAATTCATGGATGAATATGTCAAATGGAATGATCACCATATTTTTGAGTATGCTATGGCATATGAATTCTATGAGATAGAATGGATTAAGATCTTATTAAGTAGAATTCAAGATGATCTATTTTGGATTGGTGATGTACCAGTAAGGATCACTAGTGACTTGATAAATGAGATGAAAGGCCTATCTAGAATAGGCGTCATCCTTCCTATGGGAAAGGATGTTAGAAAAATGGTTGAGCAAGCATATAAGTCAAGGAGCGATAGGCATGGCATGACAATCATGCCTATTGAGAAAGAAGACATCAAATTGATGTCAATGATACTAGGATACAAGTTTCACCACACCAGCAGGGTGAATAGTGTGTCTATGGGTACTATTCTAGCAACCATTGGACTCATAAAGGAAGATGGAGAATTCAACTTGTGTGAGATCTTGCATGCATAGTTGATTGATAACATCAAGGCTATCAAACATGACAAGACAAAGATATTCAGGTTTGGGTCCCTAATCATCTACATGTACCTTCATATAGTTGGAAGAGTTTCAAATTTGTATTTGGACAAGTCCATCCCAACCATGCCATAGATATCCAACAAAGCATCCACCGAGAGTACTTTAAGATATTATATCACATTGGAATTAAAGACCTTCAGGGCTAAAATGCAGATGAGGTACAGGATTCTAGAAAGCATTCTAGAGAAATATAAGGATACGATATGCTTTATGGTTGAAACTGATACTACTTGTATGGAAGTTGTTGAGCCAAGAACTAAGTGGATTCATCCACTTGGGTATGAGGTAGAGGAACAAGTCCTTGAAGCTTATGCACAAGTACTTCTATCAGCCCCCAAAGATCCCAATGAACCTAGATGGGGAACATATGAAGAAAAGACTAGAGAAGTTGATGCAAAACTTAATAGTCCAGCAACTAAAAGAAAGGTTGCTAAGGTCACATCTAAAATCTTGAGAATACATGATGTGTCTCAAGAAGACCTTGATAAAGTAAGGGATGAAAATATTTCCTTAGAATTGAAAAGCATAGTAGTAGAGGAAGATCAAGAAGATCCTAAGTTGAAGAAGATGAAAACTGAAAAAGATGACAGTCAGAAGGGTAAAGAAGATAATACTCCTTCTGCGCCCAAAGATACTATTGACCTTACCACTCCTTCAGAGTATAAGACAATAGTCAAGAGGAAGAAAGAAGCTAGCACTATTCATCCATCCTCGCAAGCAACAAGGAGCAATAAAAACATTCAAGCACCTCCCAAGGTAGGATTCAGACCAAGCCTTAAAGTTTTGAATACAAGAATTGTTGACGAGGGAAGAATTGATCAAGTAGGGAAGTATTATGAAACATACAGTGAAATTGACAAATTAGAAATACATAGTATGATTTTCAACCATATGATCAAGTTTAAGAAGACAGTCCTTGAATTGAAAACCACTATTCCTGATAAAGATAAAGTATGGAATATTTTAGAATTCCAAAAGAGACAAGAAAATGATGAGGATCAAAGGATTAGAGAAAAGATATTAGAAGATAGTCTTCCAGTATGTTCTAATGAAGAAAAGGCACTGATATTAAATGTAGTGAAGCTGCACTTAAGGACAAAGATGAGAACTCTACACATTATGAACAAAGACTATGAGCTGATAACAAAGGAAATAGAGAAGGCCTTTGAGAAAGTGTTCTCAGAACAACACATGAAACCTCCTTCTGCGCCCATCACTCATGCACCTAGTAAGCAAGAAAAAGTAGCAGAGATCTCTAATATACCAGTGATAGGTCCACAGGACTCAGCACCCATAGATGGAACTCAATTAGAGGCAAATAAATCTATGCCCATGCCAGAATCACTCAAGGACATCACCATTGTCATTGAAAATGTAGAGATAGCCATGGAGGCCACTGACACTGAATTGGATAAGTTTGAGGAGGCTTTTGTGAGCACACAAGAAGCTGAAATCTTATGCAGTAGCTCACCTCCCACTCATCAAGAAGAAGTGCTCATTGAAAACATACCTGATCAGAAAGAAGATGAAAAGAAAGAAGAAGAGGAAAAATAAAGTGAACTTAAGAATGAATCATCAAATAAACTGGTCAAGGTGAAACAAGAAGTAATGGATAACACTCCCATCACTCCCTCCTCAGCATTGTTGTCAAGTTTGACACCTGACACAAGTAGTTTGGACTCCTAGAAGGAAGAAGACCTGATTAAGTTCAGCATCCTAGATATGGAGAAGGAAAAAGAAAAATAAGTATTGAGGAATCCCCTCCTGGTAGAATCAGTAAACATTTTGAACAGTTTGTTGCCTGTGGATAAGAAAGTGCTAAAAGTACACTTGGTTGATGATGTGAGTTGTTGGCATTAAGTATGATCATCATCAGTGACAACACTTATTTAGACTTTGAGTGCTTACCAAGTAGAATAGTGCTTACTGAGCAGAACAGTGCTTACCAAGTAGAACAGTGCTTACCGAGTAGAACAGTGCTTATCGAGCAGGACAGTGCTTACCAAGCAAGATAGTGTTTACCGAGTGACACTATATCTACCGAGTCTCTAGTATATACCGTGTTTGAAACTACAACTGAGTCATTAGTATGGACCGTGCCTCCACTTCTACTAAGTGCATGATGATGCCAAGTAACGCAGTGGATGCCGAGTATCAGAAAGTCACCGAGTTAGTTTGCAGTAACTGAGTCACTATATTTCGGTCAACTCAGTAATATTTGTGTTAGCTTGTTTATGAGCTGACTTTGTAATTATGTTGTAATTGTTTTAGATTGATATATAAATAATGTTTTATATCATATCCAAGAGAAGAAATTGAAAAGAATGAAAAAGAGAAAGGAAGAGATAAGCGAATTACAAAGGGCTACAACAGTGTAAGAAGTAGAAAAGATCTATCCATCACAGAAGGTGATCAGTACATCAGAGAATCTCAATCAACAAGTAGAGTTGCAAGCAAGAGATCTACTATTGCCTCACTTCCCCACTCTCCAGTAAAAATTGCTACATCAAGCTCGGAGAAAACTTCAAGTGTGATTATAACAACTCCCTCAGATACATCAAATGTCCAATCATCACTAGCACAGCTCAATGTATCAATGACAGAAGTGGCTACCACTTAATCTATCAAGCTTCAACCTCCTTCTTCCACCGAGTTGTAGTCCTTTGTACCTTCTTCAAATTTAAGTTTTTCAGTAGTAAGTACTTCAGATTCTACAGTTGTAAATACTTCAGTTTTTTATTTATCAAGTATTCCAGTTAGCATCCCATCAGTCAGAAGTTTATCAGTTTTCACTACTAGTCCTACTATGTCTACAATAATTTCTACTACAAAGGCAATAAGTATAGAGACTCAACTGAGTACAAAATTTCTGAGTAAGAGTGTAGTAGAAGGTATAGATCTAGATGAAGAGATACATATTCCCCAGCTAGATTTTGCAAACCTCACTGCAGATCAAATGCAAACAGTTGGTGAACTCCTCCAGAAGAAAGCAAAGCAGAAGAAACTAAAAGAAGAAAGAGATAAGGAATATAATATCATCGAGGATGCCAAGAACATTTTGACAAAAGCTATAGGTGCTAAAGTTGATTCCTCTCAACACATTTTGTTGCAGTTGGCAGAAGCAATTAACAGGTTTAATGATGATTCCTCTGGAACAGACAAGTTGCTTGAAAAGGCTGAGAAGAAGTTTGAAAATGAAGTGCTTGAGCACATTGCTCAACAAATAGCTATCAATCAGCCAAGGTTATCTTTAGTTTTGACTAGCATTGAGTCCTCCTATTCCAAGGTAACATCTCTTTTTGTCAAAATCTGTAATGTTGTTGAGTTCTCAAAGGAAATTAAAGACAAAATAAATAAGATTGATGAGGATCTGAAGATCAGTGCACAAAAGTTGCAACTTGAACCTAGTTCAAGTTTTGCACATCAGATGACAGTCAGATTCCTATCTGATAAGTAGTCAGAGTTATTGAAAGAAGATGCAAGGATCAGATCAACATTAATAGATATTCAGAACATGATCCTTCCCATCATGGATACAATGCAGAAGCATATTGCATACTCAAAAACATCGATCCATGACAATCAATTTTCAATTGCAGATCACATGATTGAACTCTCTGCAGAAGTCCAAGTTGCACTCCATACATGCAAGATTCTGCAAGAGAATTGGGATAGAACTCTAGCACTAATTGGAAAGGTGCATTCTAATTTTCTCTCATGTTTTGGTATCTCCGTGTAAAATATTTGTATATACACCTTTGGAATTATTTTCAAAAAGGGGGAGAAAGTATATGAGATATGAAAGGGGGAGAAAATATAAATAGTAAATATAAGTATGAGGTGAAATAAGATATTTTGTATATATACTGTATAAGGGAAACATGAAATGTATATACAAAACCAGTATCAACATGATTGTGTATATAATTTTTGGGCAATAAGTGTTTTGTCACTAATGCCAAAGAGGGAGATTGTTGGCATTAAGTATGATTGTCATTAGTGACAACACTTATTCAGACTCTGAGTGCTTACCGAGTAGAACAGTGCTTACCAAGCAGAACAGTGCTTACCAAGTAGGACAGTTCTTACAGAGCAAGACAGTGTTTACCGAGTGACACTATATCTACCGAGTCTCCAGTATATACCATGTTCAAAACTATAATTGAGTGGTTAGTATGGACCGTGCCTCCACTTCTACCAAGTGCATGATGATGCCGAGTAACGCAGTGGATGCCGAGTATCAGAAAGTCACCGAGTTAGTTTGCAGTAACTGAGTCACTATATTTGGGCCAACTCAATAATATTTGTGTTAGCTTGTTTGTGAGCCAACTTTGTAATTATGTTGTAATTGTTTTAGATTGATATATAAACAATGTTTTATATCATATCCAAGAGAAGAAATTGAAAAGAATGAAAAAGAGAAAGGCGGAGATAAGCGAATTACAAAGGGATACAGCAGTGTAAGAAGTAGCAAAGATCTATCCATCATAGAAGGTGATTAGTACATCAGAGAATCTCAATCAGCAATTACAGTTGCAAGCAAGAGATCTACTGTTTCATTCTAACAGGTGAATCAGCTTGAAATCCTTTAACCGGGTAGACTTAACAGTCTTTGTAAAATCTCTTAACCGAGTGCATACTTCATTGTATGTTTGTAAATCCTCTAACAAGGTGGACCTAGCAGTCCTTATTGCTCCTAACATGGTAGATCATCAGAAGTGATCATTGTAAGCCTTAACCGGAAAACTTTATACTGCAGTATTGAAGTTTTGTGGGTATCATCCCCACCCCAATTTTACTTTCTACTTGGAAGGTTTCTGGGTCACCAAATCTCTGTGTTCAAAGTGTTATGAATGTTTTATTCTTTCTGTTACTCATGCATGCAGTCAGATTATCAATCTAATATTATTAAGATCTGAATCTATTAAAAGTTTTGAAGTTACTGATTCACCCCTCCCCTCTCAGTAACCTAGATAGTCTTGAATATTTCCAAAAATTGGTATCAGAGCTCAGTGGTTCTCAGAATAAAGTTTGATAGCTTGAGAAAAGATTCAAGACAATGGAGATATTCAGACTTAACAAAGTAATTGAGAATGAAAAGCTAGATCTAGAAATGGCCATAACTCAACTCAAAGAAGCAAGAGAGCATCTTTCCCTTTCCCTAAAAAGAAGGAAGGAACTTGCAAATCAGATCAATGACCACCAGTATGTTGAAGAAAAGATTGAAGACTTTTTCCCTTCAAGCAGCTTAGATGAAGCAAACAATGCAATCAAAGAACTTCTAGAAAAGAGTGGATCTCTGCAAGAAGAAGTGAGAAAATTGAAAAGAGAACAGGAAATTCAGTCAACAAGATTCTGTGAAGTCTTGGAACAAAGAAACAAGATGAAAGATGAAATAGATGGAAACAATAATGAAATCCAAAATAAATCCTTCAGCTAGAAAACCTTATTGATCAAATCTCCAATGCAAATGAAGAAATCTTGACTCTGAGATCAGAAAATGAAAATATAAGAGAAGAGCTGAGATCTGAAAAGCAAATCAATTTAAGAGTGATGAGTGACCTAGATGCTGAAAGGAAAATCAATGAGAGAATGTTGAAATCTCAAGAAGATATGAATCAGGTGTATGAACGAAACCTTCATAGGCAAAAAGGAAAAGCAGGACTTGGATACAAAGAGGAAGGTGAATCCTCCAAACAAGGTACTCAAAAGAATCAGAAACCTACCTGTAATCACTATGGAAAAATTGGTCATACTTCAAACAAATGTTGGAGAAATGGAAAAGAAAAATTCAATGGAAAATGCTACAATTGCAATCAGCTTGGTCATAAATCAAATGAATGCAAGGAGAAACCAAGATTTGAAGGCAAATGTCACAAATGTAGCAAACAAGGTCATAAGGCATCAGAATGTAGAACTAAAACACCCAATCCAGTGGAACAAATTATTAAAGCAATGTTTGGTTGGGATTACAACACTTGGTGTAGATTTCATTACTATGGAGAATATGGACACATTGGCATGAATTGTGTAAGGCACCACTTGAGAAAAAGGGATTCTACCATAAGATGTTATAATTGCACTAAGCTTGGTCACATAGCTAAAAACCACATGAATTTAGGAAAAGTTGAAGATGAAAAGAAAGCAAAAGCAAATAGCATTAGGAAGCAGATGAGACAGAAGTGGATTCCTAAACCTACCGAGAAAACCAGTCCTGAAGTCACTCATGAAGGGAGTGGCTCTATGAACTCTAACTAGTCTCCAAGAAAGCACTGGAACTATATCTTCATAGACATATTCCAAAATAGTTCCTGAACTGAAAGGAAGACAAATCCAAATCAGTATGCAAGATACAGTAGGATTACAAGAAGGTCAGTATTAGTTACCACTGAGCAAGGTCGGGAGTAACCTAACTTCATTTGGTTACCAAGTAAGGTCAGAGAAGTATGAATTCATATATTCTCTGAGTTGTAGAATCTTCATCGAGCATTTAATGCATAGTGGATGACAGTCTGTCGAATTCAATACCCTAATTCCTATGGAGCATTAATGACAAAGTTTTAAAAAGCATGAAATCAAGTTCATTCTTCACCGCAAATACTAGCATTTTGAGCAGAGAAATTTCTAGTGTGATCAAGCGATTCGAAGAAAAAATTTAAAGCGTGCTACCATGGCTTCATCCAGCACCAAAGTAAAGAAAGGTTTAGAAATGTTAGTTCATGGAGAATGGAAAGCGTCAGATTTCAAACTCATGCTCGCGATTGTAGAAACCCTAGATCCGAGTGGAGCTCGGTCTCAAATTCCTCCAAAGGTACTTCTTGTAAATGACATTCGCAATCATTTTAAACGTACAATTCAAGAACTTGGAACCCTAGAGATAGATGTTTCTCGTGATGAACTATGTGTTGATGGTGTTCTCAAACTAGGACATAAACATTTGGAAGAAAAGGGTTTAACACATATCACCCACTTGCCTCAGGGTTTTTAGATAAAATGGATAAGATATATTCTGAGTCGAGTACATGAAGGTAAAATTTGGCTTGAGCAACCAGTGGAAATAACAAAGAAGATGATTCACCAAGTCACTGGTCTTCCCATGCTTGCCCAGGCTAAATCTACAAAAACCCTAGGTTAGGTAGAGCTGGAAAAGAAAACCCTAGCCGAATGGGATGGTAGAGGTATGAAAATTAATAGTATTACCGATGTAGAACTAAAATTTGGCACATATGTAATAGCACACAAGATATACAGTTCAAGTCAGCAGAATAGTGTTTCATGTGAAGTAGTTTACCTAGCCTATAAAATTGTGAAGAACAATCTATCATTTGACCTAGCAGATCTTTTGTTGAAATAGTTCAACAAGAACATGGAGAGCATCCAAACCTCAAAGAACAATCCATGTAAGTTTGGCTCACTATTGGTTTGTTTATTTTTCTATGCTCAAAAGTTTTTCCCATCAAAAGGCACAGTAAAATGGAGAAAGGATGTACCTATTCTTTATCAGATAAATGAGTATATTGTAGAAATGGGTGAGAATTTTACAAGCATAATGGATAACTATTTTGAATCCTTTAAGGAGAAGATGAATAACAGATTCTGAATTCCACTAAAACTGGTGGAAGATTATAAAGATGATGTTTGTTTCATGGTTGATTATGATAGAGTATACATTTAGGCAGTAAGACCCAGGATTATATGGGTGAAACCTCTTCCTTATGAGGTAAACATTGATGAAACAAAAGATATAATTGAAGCCCTAGTAAATCAACCTGTTGATCCAAAGGCTCCATACTTTCGAACATATGATGAAGCTAAGATAAGAATTGAGCTAAACATAAAAATTCCATAGGCGGTTAACAAAGGTAGAAAGAGGATGGCGAAGATGCAATCTAGCACACCTCTAATGTTAACCAAGGGCTTAGGAGAAGATATTGTAGAAGAAGAAGAAAAGGATGAGAATAAAGAAGAACAAGTGCCTGTAAAGAAGAAAGGAAAGGTAACTATCACCAAGAAACCCGAGCAATCCACTGCAGTATTCACAAGGAGAAGATCAAGGGGCAAGGAAGGTAAAATCAATGATGATATAGTACTCAAAAGGCCTCCTCCCTCATTTGAACAAAAGATTAAGGATTTGAGAGAAGGATCTGGAATTGCAAATTTCAAATCTCTCAAATATGAAATTAAATCAAAGGCAGAGCAGCAGGAAATAGAAGATGCTTTCATTGAGAAAATGGAAAAATGGAAGTACTCACCTGATGATATGGCTTCTCAAATTCCAAGTGTTCTATTGGATAAAGTAAAGTTGAGATGGTCCAATGCAAGACAAACTATCAAGGACATATATGCTCAAACCTTAAGACAGTTAATGCCGAGTTTGAAAGATGATGAAATAAATAAGGCATTGATAGAAAATGAGTGCAAGATGACACTAAAATTCAATAGTTGTTTAGTTATGATCAAAGATATAGAGTCGGTTGTAAAGAGTGCAAATTCTACTTGGAAAAACATCTATCATCTTCACAAACTGAGTACTGAAACTATGAAAATCAAAGATATTGACGATGATAGTGATGAAGAAGAAGAAGAAGAAACAGTTTAGATTGATAATGTTGTGTCAGAGGAAGCAGGGACAGAAGCTACTGAGGAAGCTGAGGAGAATGTTGAGGAAGATGGTCCAATTTGGATAGCTGCAGAGGTAATTGCCTCACTTCCCCACTCTCCAGTAAAAATTGCTACATCAAGCTCGGAGAAAACTTCAAGTGTGATTGTAACAACTCCCTTAGATACATCAAATGTCCAATCATCACTAGCACAGCTCAATGTATCAATGACAGAAGTGGCTACCACTTCATCTATCAAGCTTCAGCCTCCTTCTTCCACCGAGTTGTAGTCCTTTGTACCTTCTTCAAATTTAAGTTTTTCAGTAGTAAGTACTTCAGATTCTACAGTTGTAAATACTTCAGTTTTTTATTTATCAAGTATTCCAGTTAGCATCCCATCAGTCAGAAGTTTATCAGTTTTCACTACTAGTCCTACTATGTCTACAATAATTTCTACTACAAAGGCAATAAGTATAGAGACTCAACTGAGTACAAAATTTCTGAGTAAGAGTGTAGTAGAAGGTATAGATCTAGATGAAGAGATACATATTCCCCAGCTAGATTTTGCAAACCTCACTGCAGATCAAATGCAAAGAGTTGGTGAACTCCTCCAGAAGAAAGCAAAGCAGAAGAAACTAAAAGAAGAAAGAGATAAGGAATATAAGATCATCGAGGATGCCAAGAACATTTTGACAAAAGCTATAGGTGCTAAAGTTGATTCCTCTCAACACATTTTGTTGCAGTTGGCAGAAGCAATTAACAGGTTTAATGATGATTCCTCTGGAATAGACAAGTTGCTTGAAAAGGCTGAGAAGAAGTTTGAAAATGAAGTGCTTGAGCACATTGCTCAACAAATAGCTATCAATCAGCCAAGGTTATCTTCAGTTTTGACTAGCATTGAGTCCTCCTATTCCAAGGTAACATCTCTTTTTGTCAAAATCTGTAATGTTGTTGAGTTCTCAAAGGAAATTAAAGAAAAAATAAATAAGATTGATGAGGATCTGAAGATCAGTGCACAAAAGTTGCAACTTGAACCTAGTTCAAGTTTTGCACATCAGATGACAGTCAGATTCCTATCTGATAAGTAGTCAGAGTTATTGAAAGAAGATGAAAGGATCAGATCAACATTAATAGATATTCAGAACATGATCCTTCCCATCATGGATACAATGCAGAAGCATATTGCATACTCAAAAACATCGATCCATGACAATCAATTTTCAATTGCAGATCACATGATTGAACTCTCTGCAGAAGTCCAAGTTGCACTCCATACATGCAAGATTCTGCAAGAGAATTGGGATAGAACTCTAGCACTAATTGGAAAGGTGCATTCTAATTTTCTCTCATGTTTTGGTATCTCCGTGTAAAATATTTGTATATACACCTTTGGAATTATTTTCAAAAAGGGGGAGAAAGTATATGAGATATGAAAGGGGGAGAAAATATAAATGGTAAATATAAGTATGAGGTGAAATAAGATATTTTGTATATATACTGTATAAGGGAAACATGAAATGTATATACAAAACCAGTATCAACATGATTGTGTATATAATTTTTGGGCAATAAGTGTTTTGTCACTAATGCCAAAGAGGGAGATTGTTGGCATTAAGTATGATTGTCATTAGTGACAACACTTATTCAGACTCTGAGTGCTTACCGAGTAGAACAGTGCTTACCAAGCAGAACAGTGCTTACCAAGTAGGACAGTTCTTACAGAGCAAGACAGTGTTTACCGAGTGACACTATATCTACCGAGTCTCCAGTATATACCATGTTCAAAACTATAATTGAGTGGTTAGTATGGACCGTGCCTCCACTTCTACCAAGTGCATGATGATGCCGAGTAACGCAGTGGATGCCGAGTATCAGAAAGTCACCGAGTTAGTTTGCAGTAACTGAGTCACTATATTTGGGCCAACTCAATAATATTTGTGTTAGCTTGTTTGTGAGCCAACTTTGTAATTATGTTGTAATTGTTTTAGATTGATATATAAACAATGTTTTATATCATATCCAAGAGAAGAAATTGAAAAGAATGAAAAAGAGAAAGGCGGAGATAAGCGAATTACAAAGGGATACAGCAGTGTAAGAAGTAGCAAAGATCTATCCATCATAGAAGGTGATTAGTACATCAGAGAATCTCAATCAGCAATTACAGTTGCAAGCAAGAGATCTACTGTTTCATTCTAACAAGTGAATCAGCTTGAAATCCTTTAACCGGGTAGACTTAACAGTCTTTGTAAAATCTCTTAACCGAGTGCATACTTCATTGTATGTTTGTAAATCCTCTAACAAGGTGGACCTAGCAGTCCTTATTGCTCCTAACAGGGTAGATCATCAGAATTGATCATTGTAAGCCTTAACCGGCAAACTTTATACTGCAGTATTGAAGTTTTGTGGGTATCATCCCCACCCCAATTTTACTTTCTACTTGGAAGGTTTCTGGGTCACCAAATCTCTATGTTCAAAGTGTTATAAATGTTTTATTCTTTCTATTACTCATGCATGCAGTCAGATTATCAATCTAATATTATTAAGATCTGAATCTGTTAAAAGTTTTGAAGTTATTGATTCACCCCTCCCCTCTTAGTAACCTAGATAGTCTTGAATATTTCCAACAATGAGTACAGTCATCTCACAGTTCAGAAGCAATTTTTCTAGCCTAGAAGAATCTGCATCCATAGTGGCAGAAGATAAGTACTTAAAGAAGAGACTAAATGAATTGATGAGAAATTTTGCACTGGACTTGAATTCACTTAAGACTGGTCAAGCATCCTTGAAAGAATTTGCAAATGAAGGAAGGAAAATCATTGCAGAATGTATGGAACACGATAAGCTTACTAATGCTCATTTCAAAATAAAAGAGGTAGAAGCTATGATTGAGAAAGTGAAGAGTTTAGTAAAAGACAAATCCACTGATGTGAACATGTGCAACAATATCTACCAAGGTCAGTTGGACAAGATTGAAAAGTCAGAGAAAGAGATGGAAAAGATAAGGTCTAGACAAACTCAGTTGAGGAATGCTCTTGCACCCTCACTAGACATTCTCAATCAGAATATAAAGAAAATTGATGCCACCATGATAACCTATGATCAAGGCTTGAGCATAGTTTTGGAGAAGATGGAGAAGCTACATTATGCTTTATGTGCCCATCTCCAAATAGTCAATTCATTGATCACCTTTTGGAAGAAGGAGATCCAAAACCTCAAGATTGCATATCCAGATGTGTTCCCTCAATGAGTATGTGTAGATATGATTTTTTTACACCTTTTTCATTAAGTTCAAAGTAGGAGTTGTGTATAGAATATGGATTATAATATGTATAGGGAGATATAAGTTTATGTATAAATGTATAGAAGACAAAAATATTTTTGTGTTAAGGACAATTAGCAACTTGGCCATATTCCTTTGTTGCCATCAATGACAAAGGGGGAGATTGTTGGAAAGTTGTCTATACTGAATTATATGACTAGATATAGTGTTTTCATTATGGCAACAAAGTCATATAGCAGTTTGGAGTCAACGCACTTGATGTAAAGATCAGAAATCAGCTAAGTGTTGAAGATTAGACAGTGTACAGAGTTCTTATAGCTCAGAGCATTAGCGCACGTGTACGGATGAGTTATCATATGCACCCTAGAAGTTAATTTTTTTAGACTATACTTATGCTTAGTCTATGAGCGCATAAGTAGATATGCAAAGATGTGAAAGTTACAGTCAGTTGAAGTTGCACAGCTAGTGTGTGCCAGCAGAGAACAAAGCATGGAGCCGACAGTTAGCATTTTGGTTTGCAATTATAATATAATGTTGTAAAGGCCATGTTCCCATTATATTTATGTTTCCAAAATTTTTATATATATAATTGTAAGCATGCTTAAGCCAATTCATTTGGAAGCATTGTTCATAATAGGTCTAAGGGCTGACCTAGTTGTTTAGTTTGTATAAGCATATAAATATAAGATGCACCCATTGTATTCAGTATGGAAGTTAGAAGAATGATATGTTAAGTAGATAAGAAGTGTGCGAAGACACTATGAGATGTATTAAAGCTTTGTAAGAGGTTAAAGCATCAGCACATCAAATGAACTGATCAGACAAGCAGTGTCATAGTGAAATTTCACCTGCAGATATAGTGTGTATCTGAATTCAGTGTTCCCATTCCTAACAATATTAAGCAGTATCTTGAAAATCCTCTCATTCTATACATTTCATGGGAAGTCACTCATTCATGCCTCTTATTCATGGAAAGCCACTCATTCTCTACATTTCTGATATAGATACATCACTGGGTGTCTTAATAGCTCTAGAAGATTAGAATAACAAAGAAAGAGCTATTTACTACATCAGTAGGACTCTAGTCTCCTATGAAACAAAATACTCTCTCATCAAAAATTCTTTCCTAGAAGTGGTGTTCACTTCACATAAACTACGACATTACATGCTTTCTCACACTACCCATCTCATTGCCAAGATTGATCCACTCAAGTATTTACTCAACAAAGCTTCCCTCATAGGTAGACTGGCTAAATGGGTCATGATCCTTAGTGAGTTTGACATTGAGTATGTAGAGAGAAAGACCATCAAACAACAAGTGATCATAGATCAGTTGGTAGAGGCTCCTCTTAAAGATCATCAACTGTTGAACATTGAGTTTCCAAAAGATTCCATAATTCTTCTTACACATCAAACATGGACTATGTTCTTTGATGGATCATTCACCCAACAAGGTTCAAGTGCTGGGATATTGTTCATCATGCCACAAAGGTACTTTTTGCTAAAGGCATACAAGATGTTGTTTCCTTTAACAAACAACATCATTGAGTATGAGGCCCTAATCAATGGCATGAAGATAGCCATCGAATGGCAGATCAATGAACTCAAAGTCTTTGGAGACTCTAAGTTGGTCATCAATCAAGTCAATGACATCTATCATGCAAAGGATGATAAACTAGTTCCTTACAAATAGATGGTCGATGAACTAAGAAAGTACTTTGCACATGTCACCTTCTAGAAGATTCCAAGGGTAGACAACAAAGCGGCTGATGCCATGGTTACTCTTGCCTCTATGCTACAAATGCTAGAGAATGAATTTTGAAATGAATTTGTGGTGTAAACATTACCCTATCCAGCCCATGACACTCCTAAATCTAGGATGATCTATTCAGTCATCGAACACGATTCATCCTGCTACCATGATATCTACTCCTACCTCCATGACCAAATTTGACACAAGGGAAGGTTGGCTATTAGTAGAATTAGGACTAATTGAAACTTCTTAGACCCACAAGCATTCCCTATGATGAGTTACATATGGAGGAAATAATTAAACAACACAAGATATGATGAAACACAATGAATATAGGCAAGCAACTGGCAACCACATTATTGTACTTATTATCAAAACAACAACATGCCTGACTGTGAGGCCTTTTGAGTTTTGGCCTTATACAAAGGAATTATGAAATCAAAATCATAGCTTGCACCCAATCTTCTTATCTACTAATCCCCCAACTAGAACTCCCTCTACATCAACCCATGCTCCAAATATACAGCCAACAAATCCACAAGTCGGCCAGTCAGGCATTTATAGGTCCACTTAGGAGGAGAAACCAACACTAAGGATAGAAATAACAAAACATGATGTGAAGTTTCATTTGGGTCCTCACATGATCCAAGAATAGATCCCCAATCGTGCATGCTCCAATTTCCTAGTACGGAACCACACAAGATGGAATACCACACATTTCATGAATGAAACTGGTAGAAAATTAATGCCCGAGGCAAATTGTGATAACTTCCAAATCCAAAAATGAATATCAGGACATGTGACCTTAGGATAATTCTCAAGATTAGGTCCACAATAGTGCATTAACTATGCAAGGCAAGAAACTAACCGAAACAATGGTGAAAAAACAAAAATCAAATAGGTACAGGAACAAGAAATATTTTTGGTGATGTAAGATTTCTCAAGACCGAAGATGCTCCTGCATCAGAAACCTCGGGTAACAAAAGAACTGATGTCCACATCAGACACTACTCATATTCTAACCTAAATCATAAAAATCCAACTCAACTTGTGTAATCCATGAACTATCTTCAACTGGCTTGTCTTTCCACTGCACTAGGTATTCCATGTAGTACTTTCCTCTTTTACTCTTGCTCGCTCTACTATTCAAGACCTTATCAATGTTGTCTTTGTCCTTCTTAGGATAATTTAGATCATCTCCCATCTCATCATTTGATTCAAAATACTCAAATATATCAACAATATTGAATATCAATGATATATCCATGTCCTCTAGTAATTCCACTTCATAAGCATTTCCATTGTCAAACTTCTTCAAAATCTTACAAAGTCCAAACTTATTCATTTTCAGCTTGTTATAGGTACCAAATGGAAATTTATTCTTCTTCAAATGAGTTATAACCTCATCTCCAACTTAAAAATATTTATGTCTCCTTCTCTTATTTTCTCTCTATTTATATTTTAGATTACTGTCCTCCAAATTTTTTTTAACTTCATCATGAAAAGTTCTCTTATATAGTGCAAAATCCTCAGCTTCAACACTTCTTCTTGTCTTAGTAGGTAAATCTCTCAACTATGTGGTTCTCTTAGGATGAAAGGTAGTAACAATCTCAAATGGTGTCCTCTTAGTACTTCTATTCACAAAATTATTATACACAAACTCTACTTGTGCCAAAACTAAATCCCAATTAGCATCCTTCTCTCCAACTAAACATCTCAACAAATTTCCCAAACTTTTGTTCACAACTTCAGTCTGTCCATCTGTTGGAAGGTGAAATTTAGAACTAAACTTCAATTATGTATTCATCTTCTTCCAAATTTTCTTTCAAAAGTAACCAGTAAACTTACTATCTCTGTCTGAAGCAATAGATTTAGGAAACCCATGCAATCTTACCACTTCCTTGAAGAATAATTCAGCTACATGTAATGCATCAGATGTCTTCTTATAAGGTATGAAATGAGCCATCTTAGAAAATCTTTCAACCACTACCAAAATAGAATCATAACCTCTCTGAGTTCTAGGAAATCCAAGAACAAAGTCCATACTCACATCTTCCCAAGGTCTATCAGGTACAGGCAAAGATGTATATAATCCTAAATTCTGACTAGTTCCTTTTGGTGTTTGGAAAATTCTACAACCTCTAACCATTCTTTGTACATCCCTATAAATTTGTGGCCAAAAGTATCTCTCTAAAACTAGTTTCATAGTCTTATCAATCCCAAAATATCCAGCAAGTCCACCACTATGCTTCTCCTTCATTATGTTTTCTCTCATAGATCCTCTAGCTATGCACAACTGAACTCCTTTAAACAACATGTCTTCTTGAATGAAATAATCAGTCCAATTATCACTCACTATTTGTTCCTTACAAGATTTCCAAGGCTCTACAAAATTAAGGTCAGTTTCATACAAACACTTCAAATCATCAAAACCAAGTACCTCAACTCTCATTTCTATCAAAAAATTTATTCTTCGGCTCAAGGCATTAGCAACTTTATTTGACTATCCACTTTTATGCTTCAATGAAAGGAAAAATTATACAAGAACTCAACCCACTTCATATGTCTCTAATTCAATTTATTCTAACTTCCCAAATACTACAAAGTGTTATGGTCAGTATACAACATAAAATCTTTAGGCATCAAATAATGTCTCCATTTCTTTAAAGCTTGAACAATAGCATAGAATTCCTAGTCATAAACTACATATTTTCTCTTAGCATCATTCAAATTTTCACTAAAGAAAGCTACAGGTCCTCCTTCTTGACTCAAAACATCTCCTATTGCACTTCCACTAGCATCACATTCAACTTGAAAAACTTTACTAAAATCAGGCAAAGCAAGTGTAGGAAATTCTGCAATTCTTTATTTAAATGTTTCAAAACTCTTTTGTGGTCCATGTGTCAATTTGTAATCCCATTTATCTCCTCTCATGGTTTCAGTCATAGCATTACAAATAGAAATAAAATTTATGATGAACTTCCTATAAAAACTTACCAATCCATGAAATGATCTTACTGTATGCAAATTAGCTGTGCTAACTACTATAAATGATAAATTAACTATTCTAATATTAATAAATCTAACTAATTAGCAAACAAAAATGAATAATACAATTAAAAATGAAGCTAAAACAAGGTTTTACCTTCACCTACCATGTAGCTTGTCTCCATTGCCCTCCTAGCCTTGATTTCTTGGATGTGTTGAGCTCTCATATTTCCAATTTGAAGCTCCTTTGCCCAAGATGATACCAAAGTGTGGAGATTGAATAAATGAATTCAAAACTAAATCCTAATTATGCAAATGAGATGATGATAGTGTGGATGCTTCACAAAATGATATGAATATGCTTGATAATGAGTGCTTGGATGCTTGATTACTTGATTGCCTATTGCTTGAATGTTTGATTGCCTATTCACTATTAGCTATTACTTGATTACAAAAATACCTATTAGCTCACAAAGGGGAAATGAGGCTCCTTTTATAGATTTTTGGAGGATCTAAGCCTAGGTGGCACAATCCTATGATTGAAAATGAAAGGTGGAAGATCCTAGGGCTAGGATTGACTTGGTTGAAGGAGTTTAGAGAAAGGGGGATGTAGTTGGAATGTGACAGGAAGAATAGGGATGATGTTCCTCTCACATTGACATGGAGGAGAACAAGGTGGAAGGGAAAGACACATGTCAAGTGTCTCACAAAGACCAAAAAGAGAAAGAGGGAGAGACCTTTTCCTCTTGAGGACTCTTTGTACAAGTGTCCCATGAGTCACCTTTGACCCTTAGAGGTGGCTTGAGAAGCCCCTTAGGAATAGGGATTGTCTCTAGACTTGGTTTAAGAAAGGACATGTGGTCATGAGACTAAGTCCTATGAGGCCACATAACCCTTAAGAATAGGACATGTGTGGGTGAGGATAATTATCAATAAATAATTAATAATTATTATTTATTTTAGCCAAAGTGATGTGTCAGGTGACTAGGTAAGTGAGGTGGACTAGGGGACTTAGTCATATTTAGGTGATTGTATATTTAATTAAATCACTTTAATAAGACTAATTAGAAGACTTAGGATAGAGGAATAGACTATAATGAATTTACTAAATAAATTGAATAATCTATTTAATAAATAGGGGAAATAACTATTAATTAAATAATAAATATTTAATTAATTTATCAAGTCAATATCAATTAAATAATAAATATTTAATTAATTAAAGAAGCCATTTTTAAGTGTATACACTTACCTCTCCAACATTCTTTGGTGTAGGCCAATCAAGTATAACTCTCACTTTCTCAGGGTCCATCTTCAATCCATCAGCTAAAATTACAAAACAAAGGTACACAATCTTTTTTTTCATAAATAAACATTTCTTCAAATTAATCAGCAAATTTTCTTCCTTTAATCTCTGCAATACTTGTCTGATATGTTCAAGATGTTCTTCCTTACTCTTACTAAATATAAAAATATCATCAAGACATACAATCACAAACTTACCCAAGAATCTTTTCAGAATTTCATTCATCAGCCTCATGAAAGTACTAGGTGCATAAGTCAAACCAAAAGGCATAACCAACCATTCATACAAACCTTCATTAGTCTTAAAATTAGTTTTCCATTCATCCCCTTCTCTAATCCTAATCTGATGATAACCACTCTTCAAATCAATCTTTTTGAAATACTTTGCTCCACTCAAACTATCCATTATGTCATCCATCTTAGGCAAAGGAAATTTTTACTCTATTGTTATCTTGTTTATAGCTCTAGAATCAGTCCACATTATCCATTCTCCATTCTTTTTTGGTGCTAATACAACAAGTACTGCAAAAGGACTTAAACTTTCCCTAATCAAACCCCTCTCGAGAAATTCTTCCACTTGTCTATTCAACTCAGTCTTTTCATCAGGTGTCAACCTATGTAGTGCTTTATTAGGAAAACTAGCTCCAAGTATCAAATCCATACAATGACTTATACTTCTCATAGGAGGAAACCCATCAGGCACATTATCAAAAATGATGTCATGAAATTCAGTCAACAAAGATTTAACCTCGGGTGCATGTTCTAACTCATCTTATTTCTTAGTTTTCCTTGGAATTAAAGAAAAATAAACATTTTGTTCTTTCATTTCTCTTGCAAACTTTTTACTATCAACCAAACTTACTTTGACTTTAGTATAGTGACCTTCATCAAAGTTCTCTACTAAAGGAAATAATACTTGTTTCTTTCCATCCATCCAAATAGTATATTGATTCAATCTACCATCATGCAAAGCTTTACTATCATATTTCCAAGGTCTACCCAAAAGAATATGACAACAATTAATAGGCATAATATCACACAAGACTTCATCATGATAATTCCCAATTTTGAATTTAATAAGGCATTGTTCACTTATAAGTAGTTTATGCTCCTTCTGGATCCAAGCAATATGGTAAGGCTTAGGATGTCTCAATCTCTGCAACTACAAATTATTAACCAATTCTTCAAATGCCAAATAATCAGAACTTCCACTATCAATGATTACCTTGCAACATTTATCAACAATCTTACATCTAGTTCTAAACAAACTTTTCCTCAAAATAGGTTCCTCATCAACTTCCTCATTCCACAAGATCCTTCTTAACATCAAGTTTTCACCATGTTCAGCTTCATTAGATCATTCCTCAACTTTTTCACAAGCCAAATTATTTCTTCCATTACCTCCAATATTCTTTCTAGAGTTAGTACATTCAAAAGCTCTATGTCCTTCTTCACCACATTTGTAACAAGTACATTTAAACCAAGATTTCTCTTATCTTTTCCCACTATTTTTATTCCTAGAGTAACCAACATAGCTACCTCTAGAGTAATTACCTCTTCTACCAGCAGGTTCATCTTTCCATCCTTTATCTTGTACTACATTGTTAGATCTACTACTTTCTCCATAAGATCTACCTCTACTTCTCTAAAATCTCCCACCTCTTCCTCTTTGTCTTTGTTCATGTCTCTTTGTCAATCTCTCTTATGCCTTCAGAGAAAAATGGTATGGTTCTTTCACACTTTCTATTTTAACATAACTAATCTCATCTTGAATTGATGTCCTCAAGCCATTCAAATATCTAGCCACCTTCTCAACTTCATCATCCACATGTCCGGATCTAATATCCAATTTGTAAAATTCCTAAATATATTCTTTCACACTCATGTCATTTTGTCTTAGATTTTGCATTTTTCTCATCAAACTAACTTGGTAATCAGCTAGAAGAAAATTCTTCTTCATCTTCCCAAGAATCTTCATCCATGTCTTGATCTTTTCTTTTCCTCTCTTCTGCCTCTCAGTTTGCAAATGATCCCACCAAAGAGATGCATGTCCTTTCAACTTTGTGACTAATATCTTAACCTTCTTATTATCATGAGTACCTTCATACTCAAAGTATTTATCCATCTTAGAGTCCAATCCAAAATTACATCGGTCTCAAGTCTTCCATCATAGAAAGAAACTTCAACTGCAGGTTTGGAGTTAGCCTTAGACAAAACTCTCAAAATTCTTTCCTCATCTTGTTCAACTTTAGGTTCAAGATTAGGTGTTGCCTCTTCTTCATCACTAACATCTTCAAGATGTGCACCTCTTCTCTAGGCTATCTCTACAGCTTCAAGCCTAGTTGCAATCTACCTCAACATATCCATGATATCATTATCATTTCCTCTACCTCAAACCATCTTGACAATTAGGTTCCATCAAGCTCATAACCTTCTACAAGCTATAGGTCACATCTTAGATCTACCACCCTAGAACCAATTCAATAAGGATCTCCACAATCCAATCCACCAAAAAGAACTTGCTCTAATACTAGTTGATGCAAGGGTAGGTTGGCTATAAGAAGAATCAGGGCTAATTGAGACTACTTAGACCCATAAGCATGCCCTGTGATGAGTTACACATGAAAATAATAATTGAAAAAAACAACATACTATGAAACATAATGAATATAGGCAAGCAACTAGAAACCACACTGGTGTACTTATTATCAAAACAACAAGATGCCCAGCTATGAGGCCTTCCGAGTTTTGGCATTATACAAAGGAGTTATGAAATCATAATCATAGCTCGCACCCAATATTCTTCTCTACTAATCCCCCAACTAGAACTCCCTCTACATCAACCCAAGCTCCAAATATATAGCTAGGAAAGCCATAAGTTGGCTAGTCAGACATTTAATTACAATATAGGTCCACTTAGGAGGAGAAACTAAAACTGAAGCTAGAAATAAAAAAACATGATGTGAAGTTGCATTTGGGTCCACACATGATCCAAGAATAGATCCCCAACTGCACAAGCTCCAATTTCCTAGTATGGATCCACGCAAGATGAAATACTACATGTTTCATGAGAGAAACTGGCGGAAAATTGATGCCCGAGGCAAATTTTGATAACTTCCATATCCAAATGAATTAGGATGTGCGCACTTAGGAAAATGCTCAAGATTAGTTCCACAACACTATATTAACTACGCAAGGAAAGAAACTAACTGAAACAACAACAATGAAACTAACATTAGATAGGTATAGGAATAGGAAATATTTTTGGTGTTGCAAGATTTCTCAAGACCCAAGATGCTCCTGCATTGAGATTGTTCCAGACACTTACACCTAGAATGAGAAACATCACCTAATCCACACTACTTCATGGTATGTCATCATAGCTAATATCTTTTATAGGTGAGGTCTAGACAGTACCCTCCTTAGGTTTTTAGAACTTGATAATTCTAAGCATGTGTTATTTGAGGTGCATGAAGACATCTGTGGATCTCACTCAAGCGGCCTGACACTGGCCCATAACCTTATTAGATCTGGTTACTATTGGATGGATATGAAGAAGGAAGCCATAAAATATGCTAAGGCTTGTAAACAGTGTCAACTTCATGGGAATCCGATTCACGCTCCTTCCAAGGAGCTAATTCCATTCATTACTTTCTAGCCATTTCAACAATGGCCCTTTGATTGGGTGGGTCAAATTCATCCTTATTCATCAAACAAACACAAGTTCATCATCACTGCTATAGATTATTTCACTAATTGGGTCGAGGTAGTACCTCTAACCATAGCCAATGGTAAATTTGTAGCCATGTTTATCCTAAATTACATCATCTATAGGTATGGTGTACCCTCCTTAATAATCACTGACAATGGGGGGTAGTTCAAGAGCAAGGATTTGAAAGAGCTATGCTCTAAGTTTAAGATTACTCAACATTGTTCTTCCATCTATTATCCCCAAGGTAATGGATAGGAGGAAGCATCAAACAAGGTGATCCTTAAGATCTTGCACCGCACAATTCACAAATCTGGATGAGACTGGCATCTCTAGATTAATCTGGCTCTATAGGCTTAATGCACAAGCATATGGACACCGACCAGAGCTACACCCTTTGCTTTGGTTTACGGGGTGGATTTTTTGCTACCAATCAAGGTTGAGATTCCTACTTTGTGAGTCTCTTTGAAAGGCTTCATCACAGATGATGACAACAAAATATCTTAGCTACAAGAGCTAGAACTACTGGATGAATGTCGAAAAGTGGTGTTCAATCATCTCCAAGCATATCAAAAAAGGATGTCTAAAAGCTACAACAAGAAAGTTAAACCAAGGTACTTCCAAGTGCATGATCTCATCTTGAGAGAGAACCCTAAGAATCAACAACAATGGATCTAGAAGGGAAAATTTGAACCAAATTGGCTTGGTCAGTATATTGTTACTACAGCATTTGGTTCTGGCGCCTATCAACTCTCTACTACTGAAGGAGAATAGCTCAAAGAGTCAATCAATGCTCTGCATCAAAAATGATTCTACAACTAAGACATCTTCAGAATGCTCCATGTACATACTCAATTCTAAAAAAATCCTAAAAATTGTAAAATGTCTTGAAAAAATCTATTATCTTGGTGAAAACCTAGTAAATAGGCACCTTGATAATGTATCATCTTAAAATGGAAGTACTTCCATGTTAAGAGAATTTATCCCTTTGATTAAGTGGTTTGGGGTCATGTCAAGTGCCTTGAGTTGGTCTTTTCCTTGGATATGGCTTTTTCCACATTTTCCACTTCTTTTCTGCACTTCATTCCTTCATTCTAGATGAAATTAGGGTTAGGATCCTGAGGATTCTCCTTAATGTCCCTCTTCTATGGCTCTATTTTCTAGGTAGGAATTAAAAATAGGTCCTCCTAGCCTTTATCATGTTCATCATAGGATTTTGTGCCTCTTCCTGGCACTCTGCCCTGATTCAACCCCTTTTTCCACTTTTTGGCTGCATTTTCCTAGCATTCTGGACTAAAACCTTGAGATTTGTGACCTCAAGGTCAAGGATGACCTTGAGGGGTCAAGGAAAACCTCTTTCCTAACCTAGGTTAGGGTCAACCTCATCTTTGACCCTGGGTTCAAGTTTCAAGGTCCCATAATCTCCGGATGTCGGGTTTCGGAAAGAATTGTTTTTCCCGCTTCCGAGTCGGCCATTTCGGGTTTTGAAATGGTAAATCCTTAATTTCATTTAATATACATATATTTATAAATTTTTGAGGCCTAATTGGAATTTAATTCCCCAAGGTGGCCCCTCTAGAGGATTGTGTCATAGATCACTATAAAAGGAAGCCTTCCTCTCTCATTTTCACATCAAGTTTTCATGCTCAAGCACTCTCAAGGAGACATTGGTGATCAAGAAAGCAATCATTCAAGAAATATTCCATTCAATAATTCAATAAATCATCCTCTTCTCCATTCAAGTTCTCCATTGAAGATCTAGGATTCAATCATTCAAGCCTCTGAAGGGATTTGGTTCAAGCATTCAAGATTCATCATTCAAAACCCTAGATCTAGCCATCATGGTGGTGTGATCTTCCTTCAAGATCCTTTTTTCATCTTTAAGATCCATTCATTCTTCCCTCAAGGTATATTTCAAGCATACAATCATGGAGGTTTTGATTTACATTTGTTAATGTTATGTTCAAGCTTTCATATCAACATACTTGTTTGCATTTCAAATACAATTGCATATCTATTGAGTATCATAGCTTCATTGTTAGATCTACTTCTACTACTTTCTAGCATTCTCTATTTCAATTCAATTATTAAGGTTGATTCCAAACTGGGGTTTGACTAAGGAAAACCCCTCCCCCAACAAATAAAACCATTTTTCTTGCAAGTACAAGTGCAGGATGGCAAATTAAAGTGCAAATCTGGATACCCTTTTCGCTGAACTTCTGGGATCCATGAACAAAGTCAAAGATGACCTTCAAAATCTCAAGGTACTCTTTGACCTTTTATCTGGGTCAAAGACTAGCTGCTTCCAGAAAGACAAAAGTTTTTTGGGTTTTCTCTGTCTCATAATTTCCAGTCTGGAACAGGTTGTAGAATTGCCTGAAACTATATACAGGAACTAGAAAATAGGTATTTTTAGATTAATTTCATCATGAGGTATGTATCTTATTTTATTTGATTTCAAGAATTTCCAGATTTACATTCTATCCCTTACAATTCAAATGTATGTGTAAAATATTGGCTTTGGGGTCTCTTTTATGTGCAAACCATTGTTCTAGGACCCCATCCATATTTTATCCTATACATTTTGGTGAACCCGACAAGCTTACCCTCTTTCTTTTTCGTGTTAGATTTTCATATTGTGTTAGATCTTGCATTTATATTTCAAAAATACAAAAAAAATGCAAAATTTCTTTCAAAATACAAAAATATTTACATTCTTCATGCTTGTAGTATTACTTTGTGTTCAACATATATGATTTTTGTTTTGAATACTTTTATGATGTCTTTCATACAAAATATGATATATCCCTTAATGAGGTACATGGAAGTGAGGATGAAAATTGTTTGAATGAGATCTCCATTGATCCTATTCCTATTTCACTCTCCTCCACAACCTCTTCAATTGACCTTTACAAAGATGAGTTAGGGATTGATGTTAATTCTTCTCCTAATATATGTCTTTTCTATGAGCCTACTTTAGAATACAATTTACCTTCTTTCCCCTTTAGGGATCAGGCTTTAGTGAGTTTTGGCACTCCTACAATGTGCTTTATTGATAGGGATGATAATCCTCCTATTTGGGATGAACCTTTGGATTTGGATGTTGATTACTCTCTTCCTCATGAAACCATTGTGAATGAATCTACTTTTTGGGATGAACCCTTGGATAAAGACATCGATTTATCCCCTCCTAGTGAATAAGCTTTGATACAAGAGGGTGATTTATTAATGGATGACATATTCATACATGATGATAACTCTTTTTCTAAAACACGCTCTCTTTATGTAGACATTTTAGTGAAAGAAGATGATATTATAGATGCTTTACCTCCATTTGGGATTCCTTCTGGTGATGAGGCATTAGCAGAGAATGATATAAATTCCCTTAATGATCTCCCTATTAGTGATTATATTATAGAGAATCAAGATCCTACCTTATCTCCTCCTAGGATGTCTTCTTTGCTTCCTTGTGAATCTATTTGTAGTGTTGAGACAACTAACATGGTTTATCCAAAACCCTTGTTGACTGTCAAAGGTTGTCCTTGCATTACTATCAAAGGTAAACCTATGGAGACTTTAAATGATAAAGATTTGATAGCTCACACTTATCATATAAGGAATAACCCTCAACCTAATCCAGTGGTTTCTACTTCTTTACCACCTTCTCAACCCATTCTTCCTCCTCCACCCTGTCTTCCTAGCAAGGAGTATGATTTGATAAACCAATTACAAAATACTCTTGCCAAGATTTTTTTATGGGAGCTTCTTCAAACTTCACCTACCTACTATGAAGCCTTGAAAAAAGCTCTAGAAACTCTTCCTACTCCACTTCCTAATCAAGAGAACATCAATAACTTCTTACAATGCATGCATGCTACCCCGGGTCCTCCTAACATTGTATTTACTCAAAAGGATTTACCTTCTAAAGAAGTTCAAAATCAATATGATGCTCTTATGGTTGTTGTTTCTATTAATAAAAGTATCATTCATAGGACCTTGATTGATAATGGATTTGGGCTTAATGTTTGTAGCATGGACATGCTCAAAGTAATTCAAGCCGATCTTTCAACTATTCAACCTGACAATGTTCCTATACATGGCTTTGATAACATTGCTAAGAACACTTTAGGCATCATTACTTTACCTATCAAAGTAGGTCCGGTCATCCTAAATACACCTATTCATGTTATGCCTGGACCTCTCAATTATAATCTTCTTTTAGGTAGACCTTGATTGCATGAGATGCATGTTGTTCCTTCCACCCTTCACCGCAAAGTCAAGTTTATACATAACAACAAGATGTATTCTCTTCATGTGAATGATGTTCCTAATCCTTGTCTAAATATTCAAACCCACACTACTCCTATTTCTAATAGTAATCCTCCTTCCTCCAATGCTCTTGTTGACAATGATTTGGGAACCTTGGATTTTAATCCTACTTTTATTGGAGAGTATAAGGTTGATGATCTTGATTTTATGAAGCAACAAAGAGAGTTTGAACAATGAATTTTTACTTCTACTTCTAAAGCCCTTCATAATAAATTTTTCACTGCTTCTACCCATAATGAATCTATCAAACCTACTAATGATGACATAGTGACTACTGAAGTTCCATTGACTCCTTCTAATATGGTTTCTTGTTATGGTCCTCGTTATCATTTCCTAGTTAAACAAGGATTCCATGGTCAAGCATGTGGTAAACATAAATAGGGAATTCAAATGCCCTTACACACTACGGGGCATGAGCATTCTTATGGATTGGGATTTAATCCTCAACAACAAATCAATGTTAATAACATTTCAAATAACACTTCAAAACATGATGAAACTATGAAGGATGTAGACCAAGAATTTCTTTTACCTAAACTCTTTCATGGTAAGATGATTACTAGACCTAAATGCAAAAAGACTCTTCCTTTTTCTTTATATCATATATTTAATTATCACTCTACTAAGGAATGTCAAGCTTTACATTATAAGATTAGACAGCTCATCGATAGTAACGTTATTTATATATCACATGGAAATGAGTTGTATTTCAATCCTATTTGTTCTAAATAACATTTATGTTCCTATTATGGAGCTCCGCATTATGAAAACAATGTTAGTCTATTCCTTGGGGGCTCATTATCTTGTATAGTGTTGTGAGTGATATAATAGGTCCCCATTCATCTTTGTTCCTACACTTGGGGGGTAATGATGTCATCTCCTTCTTTTCTATCTTGTCGGGATTCACCTCTTTCCTTGGTTAAGCAGTATCTATCTATTATGTGATATCCAATCATACATGAAAATTTTGGTTTGCATTGAGGATCTTTGTCCTTGATCACAACCTATTCCATTGTTGACATTGGGTTTCCATGGTTGATATATCTCTCCTTGGAAACTAAACAATGTGTTATACCTTACAAGGGTTACTTTTTCACTTCTTGCATGATATCTCTTTGCATTCATCCCTTCCATGGCCTCATAGGAGCTATGACGTTCTTGGCTTGGACTGGGTATTGTTTATGGATATTTTCTTGATGTTGAAGAAGGCTTTATCTTTGTTTATTTCTTTCCTTAACATGTCAAAATAGTATGTTTTTTCCATATTAACGAGGGGGGCATATATACAGCCTCCATCATTTTATATTATGTATTTTTGTTCTAACTATTTGTTTTGCAGCATGCTAAATCTTGGAAGGTAACACACATAAGTTGCTAAATCCTGAAGGGACATGCATTTCCAATTTCAAATATGCTAAATCTCATAAGGTAATGCACATAAGTTGCTAAATCAAGAAGGGACACACATTTCAAATATGCTAAATCTTCCAAAGGTAACCCACATAAGTTGCTAAATCCTGAGGAGACACGCATTTCATATTCATAGTGATACAAGAACGTAGATCTATGGGTATACCAAAAGCTGTCAGAAGATGCACTACAATTGAAAGCACAATTTATGGGTGAACCTATTGGGCTCTCCCTCTAGGGTGATTCATGGTAAGGTGGGCATCTTATTGGGTGAGGTAATCACTTTCTCCTTTCTCTCTTTTCACTTTCACACTAGTAGGACTGGATCATGAAGCTATGATATTTATAGTGTTTCTCTTGTACTTCTTATGTAATCATTTATGCTTTTATGATAACTTTCCAAATATGATATTAGTATGAGAAATATTTCTTAGCAAGGTTTCTTATGCTAATTGATTTGGGTTATTTAGTACTAATCCCTGTTCTTTTGGTTTTCTCTTTTCACACCATCGTACATGTATGTTGAGTTAGAATCCTTAGCCTAGGGGCTTGTGTCCTTAGCTAAGTGTTATTTTATCTCATTGTGAATCCACTTGGATCTCCTCTTTCTTCTCCTTTACCAAGAGTTTGCATCAAGTCCATACTCTTGCTAAAGTGGGGGCTTAATGTATCATCTTAAAATGGAAGCACTTCCATGTTAAGAGTGTTTATCCCTCTAATTAAGTGGTTTGGGGTCATGTCAAGTGCCTTGAATTGGTCTTTTTCTTGGATCTAGCTTTTTCCCCACTTTCCACTTCTTTTCTGCACTTGATTCCTTCATTCTAGGTGAAATTAGCGTTAGGATCCTGAGGATTCTCCTTAATGTCCCTCATCTATGGCTTTGTTTTGTAGTTAGGACTCACAAATAGGTCCTCCTAGCCTTTATCATGTTCATCATAGGATTTTGTGCCTCTTCCTGGAACTCTGCTCTGATTCTACCCCTTTTTCCACTTTCTGGCTACATTTTCCTAGTATTCTGTACTAAAACCATAAGATATGTGACCTCAAGGTCAAGGATGACCTTGAGGGGTTGAGGAAAACCTCTTCCCTCACCTAGGTCAGGTTCAACCTTGTCTTTGACCCTAGGTTCAAGTTTCAAGGTCCCGTGATCTCTAGATGTCAGGTTTCAGAAAGAATTGTTTTTCCCACTTCCAGGTCGGCCATTTCGGGTTTCAGAATGGTAAATACTTAATTGAATTTAATATAGGTATATTTATAAAGGTTTGAGGCCTAATTGGAATTTAATTCCCCAAGGTGGCCCCTCTAGAGGATTGTTCCCTAGATCACTATAAAAGGAAGCCTCCCTCTCTCATTTTCACATCAAGTTTTCATGCTTAGGCACTCTCAAGGAGACATTGGTGATCAAGAAAGCATTCATTCAAGAAATATTCCATTCAAGAATTCAAAAAATCACCCTCTTCTACATTCAAGTTCTCCATTGAAGATCTAGGATTCAAGCATTCAAGCCTCTAAAGGGATTTGGTTCAAGCATTCAAGATTCATCATTCAAAACCCTAGATCTAGCCATCATGGTGGTGTGATCTTCCTTCAAGATCCTTTGTTCATCTTTAAGATCCATTCATTCTTCCCTCAAGCTGGATTCCAAGCATACAATCATGGAGGTTTTGATTTACATTTGTTAATGTTATGTTCAAGCTTTCATATCAACATACTTGTTTGCATTTCAAATACAATTGCATATCTATTGAATATCATAGCTTCATTGTTAGATCTACTTCTACTACTTGCTAGCATTCTGTATTTCAATTCAATTATTAAGGTTGATTCCAAATGGGGGTTTGACAAAGGGAAACCCCTCCCCTGACAAAAAAAACCATTTTTCTTGTAGGTACAAGTGGAGGATGGTGAATTAAAGTGCAGATCTGGATACCCTTTTTGCCAAACTTCTGAGATCTGTGAACAAAGTCAAAGATGACCTTCAAAATCTCAAGGTAGTCTTTGACCTTTTATCTGGGTCAAAGACTAGCTACTTCCAAAAAGACAAAAAAATTTTGGGTTTTCTTTGTCTCAACATTTCCAGTCCGGAATAGGTTTTAGAATTGCCTGAAACTATATACAGGCACCAGAAAATAGGTATTTTTAGATTAATTTCATTGTGAGGTATGTATCTTATTTTATTTTATTTCAAGCATTTCCAGATTTACATTCTATCCCTTACAATTCAAATGTATGTGTAAAATATTGGCTTTGGGGTCTCTTTTATGTGCAAACCATTATTCTAGGACCCCATCCATATTTTATCCTATACAGATAATACCAAAAAAATCAAAAAAGAAAAAAGTGTTATTAATGAATACCTGGTAAATAGGGATCATGGTAGCAAAACAATAAAGTTCAACCAAGACGGTGAAAACCTGGTAAATAGGCACCTCTTGTTCTGCAATACTATACCTATTGTAGCACCACCTAGCTCTGTACAATAGCTTTCCTGCTTTTTCCCTACTTTAATTTTCTAGCTCATGCACTTTCTCTCAGTTTCCTTCGAGATAATGCTCGACTCTACATGGATTGAAACTGGTCATACTCTAGGGGCAACCTTCCTGGTTTAGGGGGCACTGTCCTATTATCTTCTTGAGGATATCTCTTGTATCAATCACCAATGTGATGTCTTTGTGGTAGCTGATCAGGGAAGTACTATACACTTTTCATTTGTTAAGAATTTTTGAGTTGGCACATCAAACATTTCCCTAGGTTGACTCATCAATCTTTTCCCTAGGTTGACTCGTCAAGTATTTTAGGGTTAACTTGTTAACTGGCATAAGTCTTGTTATATTGTCTTAGGGTTAGGGATTTTTAGTATGATGGATATTTTATGTAGCTTCTTGTAGCGGTATTGAGATGTAAGGTGATTATGGATTGTAATTAGGTTGTAATCACTAGATAATAATAATATTGGACTCGATATTGGTGGACGTAGCCCAGGGATTGGGTGAACCATGTTAAATCTTTGTGTCTTGTGTTCTCTTTTATGTGGTTTATTGTTTTCTGATATTGGTTATATTTGCATGTAATTTTTATTTCTATCTTGTTAATCTTAACATAGTGGTTCTCAGTGCATCTGTCTAATGATGCCTATTTTGCACTGAGATCTCTCTTCTTGAGGATCTCTCTCCCATCAGTCACTAGTGGTTCTCACTACATCTATCTACTAATGCCTTGCTATCACTGAGATCTCTCTTCTTGAGGATCTCTCTCACGTCAATCACCAATGGTTCTCACTACATCTGTCTACTAATGCCTCTCTATCACTCAAATCTCTCTTCTCGAGGATCTCTCTCATGACAGTCACCAATGGTTCTCACTACATCTATCTACTATCGCCATACTCATGAGACTCTTCTCGCATATGACGTATACTTCTAATTCAACATCAATCCACTAAAACTAAAACTAAAAGTGAATTTCAAACTCTTTGTAGTGTGTTGAGCTTTTCTTTTTTGTGCTTATCTTTTTTTTCTATATCATTCCTCCTCGATCAACTCTAGGATGTCTATCTTGAATGAGAGATGCAAAGACTAGGGGCATGATCTTTTCTTTGTTTTTTGTTTGCTGGTTTAGTTTCAATGGTCCAATGGATCCATACAAAATGGGTGTCCATTTTGAGAGCCTCTATCTCATGTTAGATGGCTATGTGTACCTTGACTCCTTTTATATGGACACTTTGGTGAGGTTGGTTCTTCTCCTTGTCTGTTGAGTGACTTCTTTTTGCTACAGGTGAAATTTCAAACACTCATCCTACGAAGTGAACATAAGGGTCACTGTGAGCATTCTTAGTATACTTATCAATCACCTAGCAAAAGAAGGAACTATCATGTGTCTAGTGTGTTTGTATGCAAGAAACATTTAGGTCATCCTATCAACTACACTTTGATGCTTATGTCAACTTGCTAAATTAAAAGGAATAGGTGTTCAGGTCATTCTTGCTTCTTATGCCTTAATGCTTACACCTCATTCCAACAACTCTAAGACTAATGTCATATTCATATTCTCAATTTTTTCATATCAGTGAGAGTTGTATGACACCTCACGACCATCCTATACCAAAAGCTCTATGATGATAACTATCTAATGGGTCCAGCAACCAAGTCCTAGGGATTTCATCTAGCTTAGGCTTGTATTTTCATTCTAGACTTGCATAGCGACAGTGTTTCATGCTTATTCCTTTGAATTCTCTTGGATTTGTATCAAGTGGTTCTCATTTCAAATCCTAGCTTCATCATGACTACACAAGTGTTTGATCCTCGCTCTCGATCTTCAAGAAAGTTCTTTTGGTTAGTACCTGTCATGTATTGCGATATCTTACATGAGATGGTTAGTACCACATACATTGCATCTACATCTTTCATTCACAAAGTGCATAAATTTGCATCTACATATTCATATCCATGTGCATTCATCATAAGCATACATCTAAACATACATTGCATTTATCTATCATTACATTTTATATTGCATACATACATAATAGAAAACATGTGCATATTCATTTACATATCCATACATGTCATACATTTCACATCTACTCATCTAATCATTTAGGATACATCTCATAAAGCATAAAACATTCAAAGCAATATATGACACATACAATGATATGAAAAGAATCTAGCTCATATCTATATATATCAAAGTGTCGGTATACAAAGTGGTGCTACTCGAGCATAGTCAATAAAAAATGGTATGATACAAGGATGCCTATGCATTAGATACATCATGATACTACATCAAGGCTACTCTAATCTATCTCTAGCCTTCCCCACCCAGAGGAGGTGGAGGAGGCAGTATGTCAGGTTGAGGTGATGCTTGTGGAGGAGGTCCATGTGGAAAATCCAGTGCTCCTGCATACTCTGAGAATCTTGACACCTACTTTGGCACATCAGGAACCACACCAAAGTACGCTACATAATTATATGATTCTTGTGAAGCCTCATATTGTGTCTCCATCTAAGCCCTCGGTAGCTCCTCCCACAACTCCCTGATCTCTCGATCTCTATCTACTAAGTGGGCATCTTGGATGGCAACCTATATGTGGAGATCACCCAGTTGTCTCTGTGTCAGCCGCACCCTCTCTTGGCTCCTCCATAATGACTCCTATAGCTCTGAGACTATGTCTCCTAGAGGGGGACCCTATGTAGCCTGATCCTACATATCCTCATCTTCACCCTTAGCATGTGCCTCTTTTTCTAGAGGCTGCAATGATGGCTCATCTGTCCTCTACCTCGATGACCTCTCCTGCGATCTGCTACTACCTACACCGGGATCTATCCTCATCCAACATGGAGGGATGGGTACCTATTTCAATCTCTATCATGGTGCCTGCTACTATTGTGGTGGAGGTTGAACCACCTACTATTGTGGTGGTGGTTGTGCCACCTGCTGACCCATACCGACTAGATCTATGTACTGAGGGAATAGATGAGCAGTCAAGTAATCCTGGTATGTTGGCGTCATCCCTCCTTCTGCTACTGCTGCCATATAATCCCATCAGGCTGGCACTACCCATGCCTCAATCATGGAACATCCTTGATCTAATGTTGCTAACCAACCCTTCTTCACCTCATCGGCAAAGTGGGTGTATGAACAGTACTCCTCAAAGATGTCTTGTGGCCTGCCGAACTGTCGCAGAACCTATGTCAATGGGAATCACTCTATAATGGAAATAGAGTAGCCAATCAATGCTCAAGAATAAAACATATATCCCAACTCATGTCTTGCATCATCCCATACCTTTGTACCTATCCATGACCGCCATACTATTGTGACCATGTTATCCAGCTAAGCCCTCTACTGCTCTATCTTACCCAGCATGGGCTGGGTCATTGGTCTGCCATATCTATATATGTATGGCTCTAATGGCTGCTACGTATCATGGAAAACTAGCCTACACATAGGGAGATGCTCCCAGGCCCATATATGTAGAACAAAAACTCCTATTGCCATGCTTCAGGCATCTCTATACATGATCTTGTGCATCTCATGGTACATCTGGGCTAGCATACACTGACCCCACCCATAGAAAACTGACGTCCCTAACATCCTTTGTAGCATCTATCCCTAGTCATACTCTAGCCCATGCTACCCTTTTTTTGACATCATGTAGCATCCCAGCAATGCTACTAGAACAACTGCTAACCCTTGCCTTGGACCATAGTCTCTTATGAGCTCCTCCCAGGGGATCGCCTAACCCATGACTAACTCATCCTGAAAAAACTCTCTCAATGTTGCAATGCCAACTCTCAGTTGTATATCATACTCTATGCACACCTCGTGGAATGGTACTCAAAGGATCTTGTAGATATCCTTGGGCATCACTATCATCTTGCCCTGGGGTAAGTGGAATGTGTTCATCTCTGAATGGAAATGCTTGATGAGTGCACCTAGTAGCCTATGATTTACCTGAATGTTGGGTACATCACGCAAATATGATAATCCAAGCATGTCTATGTGTGCTCTCTCTATCATCTAATTGCCTCACTACATCACCAATCATAGGATGGTGAGACCGAAATATGATGTCTGGGAAGTCAACCTACAATCGAAGTGACAACACACAATCAGTATCCCATCATGAGGATTTTCAAAGAAAAACAAAAATTGAAACTATGCAGCTACCCTAAAACTGGCTATCAGATAATCTACTTGGCTCTTTTTAAGAAAATTGTGGCTCAAAAAATTTGGTTCTTTAATACAGCTTCCTACATGAGGAAGTAGGAATCTCACATGAGATTCCCTGGCCATGCGAGACTATGCATCAGTTTGCATGAGGGATCTTCCCTGCAAAGGGTTTCCTGAGTAATTTCTCAGTCCTTTTCGCACAAGCCTATGGAGAGACCCCTATGAGGAAGTACTCTTTCATACTCTCTCATGAGAGAATATGTTGACCCACATGAAGAACCTATTTTCTCATGCAAGTTCTCATGACCTAATTCCTAAAATGAGCTCAAATCTATCTAAATCTCCTCAAATACATAAAAAATTGAAATGCGAGGTAAGTTATTGACTACTCACAGGTGGGTCATACGTTGTTGGCTGGCTATGATGCCTGGAACCCTCAAATCTATGCATCTTCACTAGAACTCCTTGCATTTTCTCTTAGAGCTCTCTTTTTAGCAAAGTCAATGGTTTCAAATGAATTGGAAATTACCCTTTTGGGCCTTATATAGGTTTTGACCTAATTTTCAAAAGTGCTCCATTTTGTTTGAAAACTTCACCCTTGGCTAAATCAACCACTCTGAATCAATTTTTGGGATCGAAATTGAAATTTGATACTCATACATAGCTCAAAATTACATTTTACAATCTTTGGGACCAACATGATCAAACGCTTGTATAGCTGACCTTCCGATGTCATATTCTTGATAGAATCACATCTCATCATCATTTTCTCGACTTCATCTTTTCATCAAAAGTCAACTTTGGTCAACTATGGTCACACTTGATCAACCGGACCTTGAATCACTTCAGATCACTTCTGAATCTTCTCGATTCTTTCATAATTTGTTCTAAGTTCTTCTAGACCTCTGATTCTATCTATATCTATAACCTATTGCTGTCAATCACATTTATGATGTGTCATCTTTCAATTTCACTCATGAGGGGGTAGGATGATTGCATCATTGAATCTCATTGAATCAATTCTTGAGTTAATTTGATCTAAATCAAAAGTCCTCATTGCTATGGGCATCTCATCACTTGGGGCATGTTTAGTTTTTCATACCTCATGGTCAAAATTGGATGTTCCATGATCTCAAATTAGTAGGGGCATCTCTATGCCTTTCATCTTGTCATCATACTACTAGGTATCTGAGCAATCTAACTCGAATCCCTGGGAATCAAGCTTCATTCTAGAGATGGTTCTCAAAATGTCTTTAGGTATTAGAGAAATCTAACTTAGATCCCTGGGAATCAAGCTTTGTTCTAGAGATAGTTCTCAAAATATATTTAGGTGTCTGAGCAATCTAACTCAAATCCCTGGGAATCATGCTTCATTCTGGAGATGATTCTTGAAATCTCTTTAGGTATCTGAGAAATCTAACTCAGATCCCTAGGAATCAAGCTTCATTCTAGAGATGGTTCTTGAAATATCTTTAGGTATCTGAAAAATCTAACTCAGATCCCTGGGAATCAAGCTTAATTCATTCTGGAGATGGTTCTCAAAATCTCTTTATGTATCTAATCAATCTAACTTAGATCCCTAGGAATCAAGATTCATTTTGGAGATGGTTCTCAAAATATCTTTAGGTATTTGAGAAATCTAACTCAGATCCCTGGGAATCAAGCTTCATTTTAGATATGGTTCTCGAAATCTCTTTAGGTATCTAATAAATCTAACTCGGATCCCTAGGAATCAAGCTTCATTTTGGAGATGGTTCTCAAAATCTCTTTAGGTATCTGAGTAATCTAACTTAGATCCCTGGGAATCAAGCTTCATTTTGGAGATGGTTCTCAAAATATCTTTAGGTATCTAAGCAATCTAACTTAGATCCCTGGGAATCAAGTTTCATTCTGGAGATGGTTCTCAAAATCTCTTTAGGTATCTGAGCAATCTAACTCAGATCCCTAGGAATCAAGCTTTTTTCTAGAGATGGTTCTCAAAATCTCTATTAGGTATCTGAGAAATCTAAGTCAGATCCTTGGGAATCAAGCTTCATTCTAGAGATGGTTCTTGAAATCTCTTTAGGTATCTGAGTAATCTAACTTAGATCCCTGAGGATCAAGCTTCATTCTGGAGATGGTTCTCAAAATCTCTTTAGGTATCTTGGCAATCTAACCTCAATCCCTGAAAGTAAAGCTTCATTCTGGAGATGGCTCTTGAAAGCTCTTTTTAACCAGTATCTGGGCAATCTAACTTGGGTCTCAGATGACTAAGCTTCATTTTGGAGATAGTCCTAAAAATCTACATCAGTTATCATTTAATTGATAGGTATTAGGGAAATCTAACCCTGACTCCTAAAGATTGAGCCTCATTCTGGGGACAGTCTTACAAAAAGTGGTAATCTGACCGATGTCTTCGCAATCTAACCTAGACTTTGTATAATCAAGCTTCATTCTAGAGATGGTTCTACAACTTGATCTGATCAGTGTCTTGGCAATCTAACCTCCACTTCTGAGGGTTAAGCTTTGTTCTGGAGATAATCCTAAATTCTCATCAATTGTCACATTAGACTATTCTTTGAACCAACATGTTGCTCGCACACCAGTTCAAAGAGGGGAAAAATGTAATACCCCAAAATTGGCATCTAGCTATCCTAACCAATTTTGTTGCATTTAGTCTCATTTTATCAATTTTTGAATCATCAAAGTCCTATTGTACTAGGCAATTCTGTCTTTCTAATTAACTCTACTTGACTTAGTGTCAAATGTAGAAAACCTTACATCTGCATCAATCACATGCTATATTTAATTCCTAAACATCAACAGTAATTGGCTAAATAAACCCTATGATTGATTAATTTAATTACAAAGTCCTAGCACTTTAATTAAATTAAATCCACCCTCTTTAGCTAAAATACATAAAAATGGAATAAAATAATATTTTGTTTTTAAATAAATATCCTCATTTCAATAATTGAATTTAACTATTTAAATAATTGAGAAAACTCATTTCTGAGGCAATATTGCATTTATTTAATCAAATATTCTCTCCAAAATCCTGTCTTCAGTTCAGAAAAGGAAACTTTGAGTTAACTGGAAATCCAAAAGTGCAATAAATTAGTTAACTTCTCCACACACTCAAAAGGAAAATAATTGACCATATCTCTGCAGGAAACTTGTTATTCTGAATTGAACTCTCCTTCAATCTCCACTGTTCTTCTCATTCAATCTTGACCGTCGATTGAGCCTGGGATTCTATAAAAGACCTCTTGTTTCTCATTCAAGGGGATGCAACTTTTGAGAAACAAAGTGTTGTCGCATTATAATCTCAACTTGTTTGCATTCAAGCTATCATCACTTTGCATGCTAGAATAATATATCATGCTTAGATTTAATGTACATTTCATTCTTAACTAGTTTACTTTCAATGTTCTTAGATTAATCTCATTTTTCATCATTTCTAGATTAATCTCGTACAATCATTCTAGCTTAATTGCATTTTCATGCTAGCTTAAAATCTTCCATTCTAGATTTAGTCTATGGTTGTTGGACTCTCAATTCTGAGAGCTATTCATAACCCTACCTAGATAGGAGGCAACATGTCGAATCACCTAGGCATGCAGGATGAATGATCCCACATTCATTCTTTTGTGTATCTGGTGAATGATGACTATGTTGAAGTGTATGGCTAAGTTAGAGGTCAACATTTAGCTATCACACCAACTAGACCATGGGAATACATTAGCATGGATTTCATACTTGGGTTACCGAGGACACCAAGAGGTAATGATTCAATATTTATGGTTGTAGATATATTTTCTAAGATGTCACATTTTATTCCTTGTAGGAAGATCATAGATGCAATACATGTAGTAGATTTGTTTTTCAAAGAAGTTGTTAGATTGCATGGGTTACCTAACAATATAGTTTCAGACTGAGATAGTAAGTTTGTAGGTTACTTTTGGAGGAAAATTTAGAAAAAGATGAATATTGAATTGAATTTTAGTTTTACATTTCATCCTTAAACATATGGACAAATAGAGGTAGTTAAAAGGAGCATGGGGAATTTTTTAAGATGTTTGGTTAGAGAGAAATTTGGAAACTGGGATTTGGTTTTAGCACAAGCAGAGTTTGCATATAACAATTCTGTGAATAGGAGTACAAGGAAGACACCATTTGAGATAGTCACATGTATGAAACATAAGTAAATATCAAAGTTACGAGATATCAATAAGGAGGTTAAGAGGAGTCCATAAGGAGATGAATTTGTAAAGGTTATGAAATCATTTCATGATGAAGTTAAATAGCATTTGGATAAAATGAACCAAAAGTATAAGGAGAAAGAAGATATGAAAAAAAGACATAAGGAGTTTGCAGTAGGAGATGAAGTGATTGTTTATTTTAAGAATTGTATATTTCTAGTTGGAACTTACAATAAGCTAAAGATGATGAAGTTTGGACCGTGTAGGATCTTGAGGAGATTTGACTCAGGAAATGCATATGAAGTGGAGTTGCCATAGGACATGGATATATCACCTATATTCAATGTTGTAAACTTGTATGAGTATCATGAGATAAGTTTTAATGAACTTGATGGGTCATATGTTGTGCAACTTGATATTCTTAGAGATTTTGGATAGTAGAATTGGTAGAAGTACTAGAGGTAGACACTATAAGGAGTATCTTGTGAAACAGAATGATAGATCATTCGAAGACTCTTCATGGATTTCTCGGGTTGAGTTTGACCTTATTAGTTTCCCTTTAGCCCCTAGAAAGTGAGAATCTCACTTTTCAATAACCCTAGGTGTCTAATGTAAGAGCATCTTGGGTTCTTGGAAATCTTGCATCAACCAAAAATATATTATTTTCATGTTCTTTAGTTTTTCATTCATTGAGTTTCTTTCAATGTTCCTTCGGTTTGGATCAATTTTTGTTGCACACCTCATAGAGTGTTCATGGCATCAATTTTTACCTTCACCTAGGTTTGTACCTTGACTAGTTTCTTCGTGTTTGAGTTATCTTGGACTCTTGGTGGGACTTCATTGTTCTTCACATTTGACAACCAGTCTATGTTTTATAATCTCATGAAGGATTTTCCTAATTGAAAAAGCTTCATGGTTCATATCTCAATGTTTCCTTACTTGTGGTTGACCTTCTTGTTTGTTCGCGTGTTTTTTTACATCTAGTTGTGAAGGATTCTTATGATTTAGATCCTGACCTATAATTTAATATATTTTCCTATTTGTGAAGAATGTAGTCTTTCCCAAGCCAACTTGATTCTTTTGAAGGATTTATAAGCTATTGTAATTGATCCTCTAGTAGTTTTGAGAAAAAATAAATATTTTTAGTGGCAGCTAGAAATAGATAGTATAAAAATATAACCTCTTAAAGGTTCCAAAGAGGCCTATATGCCTGGAATGTAAGAGTGCATGTTGCAGATTCATTGTACTTAATTTCATGTTAACTAAAGCTAATATTGCATATCACTCTCTTGTTTCTTTTAACTTCCATTGTGTGACTCGTGTTGCAAATATTGGCTTGACTTCCTTGATTTCCCTCCTATCTTTGGCTACATCAAGGCACATGCATACTCCTACTAAAGTGGGGCTTAAATGTACCATCCCAAAATTGCATCACTATGTAATTTCCCATTTATTTTGGACCCATTTTAGGATGTATGTACTCCCGCATTATTTTTCCATATTCCAACATTGAATCTTCTTTTCATTCTATCCTTCCCTCTTCCATTGGGACTTATTGTCCAAATTCCTATGTTTTTTAGGGAGAATAGGCTAACCTAGACAATTTATTCCCAATAATAGGTTTGGCCTATTCCCAAGAATATCTCAACCCAGTGTAATACCCTGCTAGAGAACCCAGGAGAAATTAACCTAAATATACAAATAAGTTTACAAAATAATTTTTTGTCTTAAGAGTTTTGCACAACAAAAATGTTTAACAATGCGGAAGCAATACAATATAATTACAACTCAAACATAGATTACAAATCACAAGGGTTCATTAAAGTAGATTATGTAAATATTAATAAAAGCACTTAATGAAACAACCATACAAAGTCTCCACATAATGAAATAAGTACAGATCATCATATACATGAAATTATGATACAACTGATACCACAAGGTATACCTAATAACCCACATTCACTTCACATATTGTAGGGTATATAATAATAATCAACACAAAGTACAATATGATATCTCCAAAATAGTTGATACAATGGTAAAATAATATAGAATAAGAAAGATAAGAATACATCTCCAACAATGAGGAACAAAAAGGTACAACTACTACAATGATCATCCAGCACTAGTACACAAACGTCAAAATATCAAATTGTAAAAGAATCACTACCACTCGACCTCGTAGAACCTAAATGGTCCACTTCCACCATGTTGAGGAGATAAAAATAGACCCCACTCAGATATTAAACACTAAAAATCAAACACAACAAAAACTAAGAAAGGGATCCAAAAAGTTTTCTATCTCAAAAGGTACAATAAAACAACAAAAGTAAAACATACTTAGCCACAGGAAACCAACACATGTAGGAAACCTAAGATGCATATGGGGAAGTTTCATCACATGAGCCAACCCTAGAGTTATCTTGGCAGTCTCTGAAGACCCTGAAACCCTAGTGACTCTATATGGTATCGATAATCCTCTCACATAGGTAGAAAGCATCATCTCACAAACCATCCTGGCCTATACTAACACTTAAGGCGTGGGTAAGGAACAAAGACATCTTATTAATGTTTCTATCCTAGTAGATTTTATCATGTTATCACTTTATTAAGTCACTAGTAATAATTTATCCTAATAGCCACTTGCGGGACTCGATGCCTATTGCAAGCCACTCCCCACCTATACACTTAGTTAACCTACCTAGGCTCACAAACTAGATAATAATAAAATGATAACAATAATCCTCAAATCAGTTCCATAATATAATAGGAACACATTGGTTCTCATATAACCACAATGACATAACAACACTCTAAAGTGTCCTTAAAATCATAAGCTTCAATAAAACAAGGTTGGCAATAGAGATCGAGACCATATTTCCCCATGTGAAATATGTAACTGAAACATGTCCATACAAAACAACCTTCATACCACATGATTAAATTACAAGGTGACCACATATCATATAAAAGATTAATTCAAAATTAAGATTAAAATAATGATTACAAAAAGAAACTCGTGCATTCCAAAAACACTCCAGAGCCTCTGGTATACAATTTCAAATTCAACCAACGTAGTTCCCCAATTATAATCAATCAAAGTCTCAAAACATGAAAAAGTACCCAAAACCAATTTATAAATTCCAGTTGACTAAAATAATCATCTTGTTGATAAAAGTCCATTTGACTACAAAACCATTCATATAATTATCTCATACATAATGTAGTACCTCCATATTTTGCTTTCAGTTTTTCAGATGCCATACTCTTTTAGCCCACATTGTTGTGTGCAGATTTTATTATGTCAGTGATTATTGATGATCTAGATTATGGTTTTGATTATGATTATGTGATGTCATGTTTGGATACTGATATATATTATGTTGAGATGTTTCATGTTTCAGTTGGTTTATGATGTACTTACCCCATACTAGCATGTGTATGGTGTTCATATGTATGTATCTATTTTATGTGTCTTTATGGAAGAGGGCAAAGGCATAGTTACTCGCTTTGTCGAGATCCACATGACTGACCGTACCCTATCATTGCTTGTTATATGATGTATGTACATGCTTTGTTTTGTGATGATAGGTTTGCAGATACAGGGCATCGTCTTCCCTGAATTGGCAGGAGTGAGCATGCCCATAAATACTCATCTCAATGGTAAAGAGGGGAGATTACAGATGGACCCAAAACCCAATCCTCAGCCCATTTATCCTGATTATCAAATAAGTATCTGTTGACTACCCTATCCGGATTTGTCAAGGTGACAGTTTGCGATACCCTTCTTTGAGTCTGCATGTTTGTTGGTTGATCTTGATTTATTGGTGTTTGCATATGTGGTTTTCCATTATTATGGAATTTAATATTAAAATTGGAAAATAATATTAAATTTATTTCCTAAGTTATTTTATGATTATTAATTAATTAAAAATCAAATACTAGGATATTTGATATTAATTAATTAATTGGGTGAAAATATATTTGAATTGTCCATTGTTATTTAATTAATATATATATTACACGATTTAATGATGTAATAGATATATATTAAATTTATTTAATAATGGATTTTAATATTAGCATGTGTTACATTAAGTTTGAATATGTTATTTTTCAAAAGGAGTCAATTTGTCTTTTGGGAGTTTAATATGAGTTGTGCATAAAAATATTTATTTTTAATTAATAAATAGGAATTTCTCTCATCAAAGTGGGGAGTTTGAATAGGAGTCTTTGTATGAGTCATCTAGGGTTTTGCTTGTTTAGTGGAGTTGAATCCCTAATAGGGGGATTTTGCATTCATTTGGAGTTAATCAGTTTTTGGAGAGCAACTTTGGAGAGAGATTTTGGGAGTTTTATGCTTTCTTTGTGTTCTTGAGTTTTTGGAGATTATGCATGCTTTCTAGGTGGAGATTGCTTGCTTTGGATTTGGGAATTTCTTGCACTGTGACTCAGAGCCTACAGGTTGAGCTTTTCTGTTGACAATTCTGGGATTGTATTCATCTCACAGGGATTTTATCTCAGTATCTAGCATTGGATTGAGGTAGGGTTTGATTTAATCTTCCTGTAATTTCATTTATAAAATTCTCATTATATAGATGTGCTTGATTTGATTTGAGGATGCAATTCTATTTTCAATTATGCTTCATTATGGGTATTAGGAAACCCTTTGAATTATGTCTTTTATTTTATTTTTTGACTTGGCATAATAGTGTTATGCTGCTGAAATTTTTGGGGGAAAATTCATCCTAGGGCACCTAGAAAACAAAAAATTAAAATCTCTATAGTTAGTTCTATAGTATGAATAAATTAAATCAATGGGTTGTCTTCAAAAATCCAAATTGGATGAAAAATTACCATTCTGTGTACAAAAAAAGTCCCTCTCTATAAAAAAAAATATACAGTCAAAAATACTGGTAATAAACACAAAAATAAATTAGCTTCATTTGTTCTAATTGGTTGTGTTTATTCAATGTTGTTGAGAGGAAGAATCTATTTAATAAAAGAATATATATATGCTATCAAAAATTATAGTTTCCTCATATTTCCATTACTGAAAATAGAATGTATAGGTCTTTATTTCCATTTTCGGAAATAGGCCTGTCCCTGTCAAAAACAAACAAAAATTAAAAGAGTTAATTTTTGTATAAAAAAAAATATTAGTTTGGATATAATATATATATATATATATATATATATATATATATATATATATATATATATATATATATATATATATATATATATATATATATATATATATATATACCAAAGTAACGTGAAATACTTTTGGTTAAAATGTGCTTATACTTTATGCACTTATAAAAATACTATTTAAAAATTGTGAGGAGCACAGGTCCCAAACCCCCGTACCCTCCTCGGCAGTCGTGCTGTGTTTTTCAAAAAAAAATTAATATATTTTTGAATGCAGGTTTCGATTTAAAAATTATATAAAAAATATTATAAAAAAATTGAATGGGAGTGGGGTTCACCAATCCCCATCTCCCAAAGGCCACGGTGGTACTTTGTAACTGTCGCATGGTAGACAGAGTCTGCCACACGGCAGACTATGTACTATCGCACAGCAGTACCTAGCCTGCCATGTGGCAGGCCTGTCGTGCCGACCAGCTAGGGAACTGGGACAGTTTCCAAGATGTTTAGGTAAATTTGTTTTGTTTATTAAATTTGTTATTTATTAAAAATGAATTTCGATAATGATTTTTTTAATTTGATTATTATTTTTATATTATAAATAATTTTTAATAAAATTTAATTTTTATTAATAGTTTTTAATTGTTTTATTGTTAATTATTATTTTATAATAATTTTATTAATATGTTTTAGTTTAACAATTACTTTAATTGATAATTATTATTAGTGAGAGTAATTTTTTTATTAACAATTGTTATTAAATTATGGTTAGATTATTTTGGTAATTATTATTTATGATAACAATTATTGTTGTGGGTTTAAATTAAATTGGTAGATTTATATTGGAAAATTTCTAATGGATATTGTTTGTGTATAGAAGATTTAGTTGAGACTTTGGCATATATTTATCCATCATATTCCTTTATAAGTTTAGTGAACTCTGTATACTAAACATGTTAGTAAGCATTATTAAACCAATTTGGTCAATAGAATAGGGTTAGACTGATTGACTATCTATTTAAAATAAAATCTCATCAATATATACTTTTTAAATAAGTATTTAAATAAAATTTCCATGCATATCAAAACACCATGTATTTAATAATAAAATAATGTTATTAATTTTCTAAATATAAATATGAATGAAAACATTAATATTAAAACCTACATGTAAAAAAAATTAATTAATATTTATTTATTAATTAACTATTTTTTTAATAATTTTAAATCCAAAAATTAATAAATAATAATAATTACTATTTTTTTATAATTTTTAAATCCGATAGTTAATAAATAATATAAAAAAAATTGTTTTATTTTTTTATTAATTCTTAAATCTGAAAATTAATAAATAATTTAAAAAAATTCAAATAACAAAAACCTTTTTCTTTTTTTTTAAACACATATATTTTCTCAATTGATTTCTTTAATAGAAAACTAGGGTTTCAAACTAAACTAATTTCTTTTGAATATGATTTCACATGCAATTTCAAATTTAATTTTCTATGCAAAACATATTGAGAACAAAATATCAATCTTTTCTGGGTAAATACCTTAACTGAGAAAATTCACACAATTTCTTAAAATTTCATCCTAGGATTTCAACCACCAAATTGAATACCAGATCTAATTTAACATCAACTAATCTAAAATTTCACATTTTTTTAAAAATTTAAAACAAAAACCAATTCCCAATCATTCACATAATCAATCCAAGACACAAAGCATACAATCTTTCCAAAAGAAGAATTTTACAAAAAGAGGGTTTCAAACCCTACCTCAACCAACATCTAAAAAATTTGAAGCTAAGAAAGATCTAATCCAACCTTCAAAATCGAATCTTTCAAACAATCTCAAAACCAAGCTTTCCAAAATCTTCCAATTCATCCAAAAGCTCCTCCAAAACCTAATAGACACAATTGAAAACAATACCCAAAAATTCCTCATAAAGAAGACCTATTCCTCTTAGGGTTTCTAAAACATGCAAACCCTAAAACAGAACTCAACTCTCTCTACCTAGTTTCTATCAATTCACAAGTTGCATGATAAAATAACTCAATAATAAAATAATGCACTATTTTAATTATAATGTCTAACTCAACTTTTAACTTTAGATTCTAATTCAATTTTCACTTAAACCGAATGTGCAACTTAAATTGCATATAATTACTTAATTAATCAATAAATACTTTAGCATATAATTAAATATGCAAACTGATAAATTAAATAATAAATAAATCAACTATGCATTTTAATTTTGCACTTGGATTTAATAATTAATTAAACCATTTTATTCCAAATTTAATCTTTTAATTCAATCTTTTAATTAACAAAGGTATTTAATTAACCTTAATAATTAAATATTCTCTATATCTAATATTTCCAAATTAATAAATTATAACTATTCTAATCTCATAATTAGTCATAATTTAATTATTTAAATCAAATAATTCACACAAGTAAATCCACTTGACTCCTAAAACTCGAATATCAACTAACTCCATATCAAACAAACACTAAGGAAAGGATCACGAATTCATGTCACCTTGACGAATTCGGACGAGTAGAAATAGATACTTGCCAATATTTAGGACAATCAGTGTTTTGGATTGGATTTGGATTTGTATGTCATCTCCCCTCTCTTACCATTGAGATTTTGCGATAGGGCACGCTCATCTTGGAAACTCGGGGAAGTCGATGTCTGGTACCTGCAAACTTACATAAAAGATGAGCATGTACATACATGTATAGATATAAACAAGAAATGGCGGGGATTGTCCGATCCTGTAGATCACACAAGCAAGTAACTACGACTTTGTCCCTTAACCACATCAAACACGTCAAAAAGAAATACAAAACATACACATCAACCATACACATGCAAGTATGGGGTCAATAAAACCATAAGCATCAATGATATCCTAACATGTAATTCATCATCCTAAAATAGCAATAACATATAGAAAATTGGACTATGGGAGGGGTATTACACTTGTATACTAGAGAAAGTATCTTCATAGGATTAGTATTGACAATAATTGATATAAAAACTAAATAAACCACAAGATAGCAATATATTTAAGCTAGAAATTAACAATTAAGCATCCTATGGTTCTCTAACTAAGAATGTTAATGCAAAGCTCTCAGCAAGCTTCAATTAATGACAGTCCTAGAATGAGAAAGATAAATGATTAAAGCTAAAGCTAATTGTTCAATTTCAAATGTTCAATTAAATCTAAATTGTCTTTCTAAGCTCAAATTGCAAGAGGTTCAATGCAATTTTCAGATGTGTGGTTATCAATTATGATGATTTTGGTCTTCCTTTTATAGATTTTCCCAATGGTAGGGGCTATAGTGTAGTTGATCATGATTAAGCCTTGGTTGAGTCTTTGGTTCCACCCTTTGAAGATAATGCAAAGTTTGTGTCCTCAAAGCTTGGGACAAGTAGACAAGATCAATGGACAAGATTCTTTTTCACTTTGAGTGAATGAGATTGAATTTGGCTTGATCCATGTGAATGTCTTTCCTCAAATCCTATTGGTTGATTGAATTTCCTCCCTTTATGGTTGTTGAGGGAAATTAGGATTTATTAATTGATTTGTACCTCTTGAATGGGTTGAATTTGATATAATCCAAAACTATACAATTAATTGATTTAATTGCACTTTGATTTGATTGCATTTAATTAAAATGCTCTCAATTTTGATTCATCTTGAATTAAGACTTGATTTTAATTTTGATTGGCTAATTATGCATTGTGATTCAATTGATTCAATTATGTCCTTGATTTTCCTTGATTTGACTTGATTTATCATTTAATTATATTTGTCCATTTTCAGGTGATTACAAATGCCCCTCTTTGAGTGGACGTGCAAAGCATGTCGATTCAAAGAATACTCTGATCTAGCTAATGATCGGTCCTGATTCATTGATGGTGGATCTTTGATATTCGTTCTTGATATCTTTCAATGGTCGATCCTTAATTTTTGATACAAGATTGATTTTGATCTAATGATGTTCATTCAATTGATGCAATACTCTGATGGTCATTCTAACGATCGATTACTTGATATGATGGTTGATCCTGATGAAACGCCCTGATGCAATATCTGATTTGATGATTGATTTTGATGTGATGCCCCATTCAATTGATTATGAAAAATTTCCTGATAAAAGCTTTCACTTTGATTTGATGGTTGGTCTTTTGATTGTCGATGATGATCTTGCTTTTCTGATTATGATTGTATGCCCCCTTGGGAAATGAATCGAAATGATTGTGGCTGATTTGTTTCCCGATATAGAAATCTGAAATGCCTTGATCATGAGAGAATTTGATGAGAAAAGGTTTGATTAATAAAATGGTTGTGATGCTCTAGATAAATTGATGATGGTTTGGTATTTTTTTATGTTAGTCAGAATCACTTGGTTAATTTTGATGTCAATCTGATAGGATAAGTTGATGGGTTGATATTTTTCTCTCACGATCTAGAGAGACAAAACAATGATTTTCCTTCCTCAAGATCTAGAGTTAGGAGATTCGATGCACTCAAGATGAGCAAATAGATGATAGGATAACTTGATTGATGTTAGATGATCAATTGGATGATTTGACTAATTGATATTTCATACATGATATGATTAGATGTTTCATTTTTGTGATATGGAGTTGATTGGATTTCCTCATGATGCAAAATAGGGATTGATAGAAGAGAAGGTGATGAACAGAATTAGGTTGCCCCTATTTGATTAGCATGATTGATTATTGATGTTGTCCTTGATGAAGCATGAATCATTTTGATGGATCAAACATTTGAAGATGTATCTTGATGATGTTGATGTACCTTTGATGATCATATTAAACATGATTTTTGATGATGTATACTTCAGACATTGATGATGTTGGTCAAGACTTTGATTATATTGATGGACATTTGATGATGTAGATTTCAAGAAATTTGATGATGTACCATTGATGATATCATTGATCACTTCATGTATCTTGCTTTGGTATTTTGATGATGATAACTCTACCCCCTTTCTATTTTTTTTCTCTTGCAAATTAAGCTAAGAAAGGCAAAACATATTAAATTTGCATTTAATCTAGGATGTATGCAGCTAACTGTCATTATTCAAAATTTGGAAGCTTATTTTCATCATCGAGCTTTTGGAACATGAAATTGGTACAACCCTCACTAGTTCAACCATGATGATATGAATACCTCTTTCCTTGGATTTGAACAATTGCAAGTAAACAGACAAATAATTGATCCCTTTCATATACAAATGTCCTCAATGATTCTTTGATGATCATGTCATTAGACGGATTCGCGTACTGCTATGAATCAACATGGAAAGCACTCGAGTAGAAATCAAGAAAATATCATGTCTTCATCATTGCTCATCTAGTCCAAGACTTCATCAATTTTCTAGAAAGACATGGTTCCAAAAATTTAGTAACAGTTCGAACATTTTTGCTTTTGTTTGTAGATCCATATTTCAAAAACTTCATCCACTTTGATCCTTAGTTATGTTTAAGCCTTTTAGATTTTGATCAGATTTGTCATTTTGAAGAATTTTTTATTTGATTAAGCTTTTTGGATTTTGATTGGATTGTTCTTCAAATGTTGTTGTTTAGATCAAGTATTTGGATGTTTGAAATGTGATATAAATCAATAAGTTCAAGTGTAGCCATTTTTCAATTTTGCTACAATGATTGAGCCAATTGATGTTTGCTTTGCTAAGCTCATTGAGTTTGGATTGGTGCCCCCAGTTTGATTTAGCCAAGATCATGCTTTGTTGGGAAATGCAACTTTTGAGTGTTTACTTAAGATTTGCATTTTTTAACTTTTTTAGAATTTTAGAATTTTCTATTTTTTTTAAAAAAATTTAGAGATTTTTGATGTTTTTGAATTTTAGAGATTTTTTTTTGTTGTTATTTTTGGATTTTTATTTTTTTGAATTTTAGAGATTTTTTATGTTTTTGGAATTTTAAGATAACTAGTTCTCAAACAAAATCAAATTGAATTTCCCCGATGTCTAGCAAGGTATAGGATTTGCAAACTGATGATTCACCAATGAATAGGTAATAATGGATGAAGCAAGTGAATGATACTCGTAGGACCATCTCCTCAAGATTATCCAAGCTAGGGAAAAGTAATATCTCAATATAGGCCAATGATATGGTTTTGGATAGCATATGGAATAATGACCTGCTGTCATGACAATGGTCCAAAGGAGTGGACATATCAAGAGACTTTTTCTAACATTTTTTCTTCATTTCTTTTATTTTACAATTGGATCAAGATCAAGGGATAAATATGAATAGGATCACACAATAAAGATAAAGGGGTGATAGAGGCTATGATTGAAGGTTTAGGATTATGGGAAGGCTTCTTAGGAATAAGAAAGGTGACTTTAGGATAAGCAAGATCATGATAAGGTAGCGTGAACGCAACAAGTGAATAGGTGGATGAATAGGATAACTTATGTCAAGATACTTAATGCTCATAGATATGTTCAACCTTGTCAAGATCAAAGGTGAAAGATGGAGGATATGATGGATGAAACTTGCCCCCAAGTGTAGAGTGAAAGAGAGAGGAATTACGCATGACGCCTATTTGCCAAGTTTTCATCATGGTACTTGTCCAAGATGCCATAAGAAGTAGTTTTCTCCATAGGATGGATTTATTTTTCTTTTCTTTTTCTTTTTTTCTTTTCTTTTTTTTTCAAAATTTTTTTTTTCTCTTTTTTAGATGGACTCAAACCTCATGCTCTTTGGATACTCCTTGAAAAGGTATGATATGACAAGCCAAGGCCATTGAAAGGTATGATCAAAGATGTTGATAGGGTGATGGAAAGGTGATATGGTGGATAAGGTAGAGGGTGGCTAAAGGTGTATGCAATGGATTGGATAAGGGAAATGGAAGGATAACAAATAAGATGATAATAAGTCTTTCTATGAGTTGGTGTGAAAAAGGGAATGGAAGGATGATGAATAGGAGGATAAGAAGTATTATCAAGATCAACATTGATACACACCTTGAAGGGTAGTGGAATAATGGAGGAAAAATGGGTGAAATAGCTTGGGATTTTGATGTAAGAGAGGATATGGATCTTGGGACACAAGGACTCAAAATGGATGGATAAGATGGAATATGTTTGGAAGAATGTCAAGTGGAAGCCTTTGGAAGCTTAAATGTCAACTTTGATTTGTCTTTCATGTGTAATTCCTTCAAAAGTGACCTGTGAATCCACACTTTCTTTGATTTTTCTTTCCTTTTGGATCATTTAGAATGCATTTCTTCGATGAGGGATTTAGGAACCCACATTTTCTTTGATTTTTCTTTTTTCTTGATGGACCTTTGTGGTCTCTTGAATATTTATTTTTTTCTTTCATTCACATGTCGATTAGATGGGACATGGTGTTCTTCATACATAAGTGGATTATTAGATTTCTGATTTTTATGTTGCACATCCAAACTTATTCCAAAGGACTTGGGATTGGTGGATGAATAAGGTCGATATGGATGGTCTATATGGATGGATTCATATGGAGGGTTCATATGGATGGGTGTTTGGTTTCTCAAGTATGTATGTATTTGTTGATCTTGATAGGGTATAGGGTAAGTGGATTGTGGGGTAGGGATGGTAGGAAAGGTTGATGGAGGGATATAGGGACCCAATATAGATTTGGAGGATGTATAAGGTTTCAACTTTGGGATATAGGGACCAAGGATGGATTTAGAAGATGTATAAGGAATATGCTTATGTGCAAATGGAGGTAAATGGGATGTTGGAAGGATATCAACATCTTTATTTTGAGATGCATGGCCAAGGCTTTCATCTTTCAAATTTATCTTTGTACCAATAGGCTTATATGTAGGTTTGATAGGAGTGACTTTGATAGGAGCAGTTGAAGCTTGAGGTAGATATGGAGGCTTATGAAAAGTGGATGTTGGGGTACTTTGATCTTGACAAGGATCTTTTGATAGGCTAGGAAAAATACTTTGCTTTTGATTTTCAATAAGTTCATTAGAGATGGAAAGTATATCTTGATCTTGCTTAGGAGATGGGTAGGATATAGGAGGTGAAGGAATATGGGGTGTTTGAGATGGAAGGATATCTTCTTGAAATAAATGGAAGGGTATGAAGGATTCATCATGGGACTCTTGGGATATGGGACTTTGGTCAACTATAGGATAAGAAGGGATATTATCTTGATCTTGATCCTTGATAAGACTTGTTTCTTTGCACTTTTGATTAGTCTCTTGACATGGAGCCACTTTTAAGGATAATGTAGGAGTTTGGATCCACACGAGGGATTATTGAAAGGATGATGGATGTTCATTTGAAATAGGAATGATAGGCATTGTAGCACATGAAGGCTTGGGGTCTATAACCTTTGAATCATGGAATAAGTTTGTAGCAAGATGTAGGTTAGCTTGGATCTCTTTTAGAGGTAGCTCTTGAGGGTATACATAGTCATTATGAAAACTGTTTGGGTCTTTGTTTGATGGAGGAATATTGGATAGCTTTGCTTATATATGAAATGGAGGAATGGTGGAATAGGTGAAAGCTATAGGAGGACCACTACTAGACATGTGTTCATTAGTTTGATCTTGCTTGAGAGTAGTATCTTCATTAGATGAGTCATTAGGATTTTCAATTTTAATTAAGTCATCATCAATAAGATTTTGGATTTTATGCTTCAACTCCATGCAATCTAAAGTTTCATGCTCATTATGTCTATGATATGCACAATATTTACTCAAAAAGATAAAACCACACACTAATACATTTGGGGTGAAATTGCAATGACAATTTGCAATGGCAAGCAAATGTTATATGTTTTTGGCTTTTTTTTTTCAATTATAACCTGACAACGTCGCAATTGCGACGTTAACGGGATATAAGAAAAAAAAAAAAAAAATGTTGGTCATTTCTATGTTCAATAGCACTAAGAGGGATTTTTGCATCCGTTGGATAATTTGTATGTTGGACGAGGAGATCTCTGCAGCCAGGCATCTCTGCGGTGAAAGGCATTATACATTCAAAATCCAAAAGGCCGAGAAAGGTATGATTTTAAACTTCACTTCCTCCTCCTTTTGTGTCACCCTCTCTTCCCTTTATCATGTGCTCAGGTACTTTGGGTGTCACTTCTATATTGTACACTAATTCATATCAGTGCCTCCATTAAATGGAACACTTCCCCTTAAACTCTTGATAGCACCGATAGGTGAAAGCTTTGTTGTATTATTGTCATACATTATTCTTTATATTTCTAGGTCATAAGACTGATCATTAACATTGTGCTTCAAGGAGATTCTAAAAATGCCTTGGACTGTGCTTTCAAATGATATAGTCACGAGCCCAACTAGGGTTTACAAATATCATTTAAAAACCTAAACATTCCTCTGACGATGTCCTTCATTTCAACAAAGCACTCAACACAGTGCATAAATCTGAAAATGCCTTGTAGAAGGCTCTCAAGACTGCACTAAGTCTTTTGATAAATCTACATGTTTGTCACTGGGGTGTTACTGTTACCATTTAGTTACGATGACAATTTGATGGTTTTGCATCACTTTGTATGAAGTGTTTAAGCTATAGAAGTACAGCAGTTATAGAATGGTTGTTGAGAATTTCTGGATATTCTAAAGTTAACCAACCAGGGCATGTCACAATATCCACTGTATAAAAGTGCACTAAAAAATAGTAGTGTTTAAAAATTATGTTATGATTTTTTAATTAAAAATTCTTTTAACTATCAATACACCAAATCATTTTGTATGATCAGTTAAAGCTGTAGAAGTTCAGTAGCTAATAGAACGAGGGTTGAGCATTTTTGGATGGGATATTCTAAAATTACATATTTGGTTTGATAAATATACCTTCTAATTTTTGTTGAACTTTCACACCAAGGAAATAATGCATGGGTCCTATATTTGACATTTCATATTTCTGTTTCATTTCTTTCTCCATGAGAGCTTTGTTGTTACCTATATAAATAAGATCATCGATGTAAAGGCAACCAATGAGAATATCATAATCAATATGTTGAACATATGAGGTTGGCTCTTATTTTCTTCTACTAAATCTCTTCTTCAAGAAATAACTGCTAATCCTTGTATACTAGGCACTGGGAGCTTGCTTCAACCCATAAAGCATTTTTTTCTAAAAACTTGTAAACTAATTGTTCTTTGCCTAGAATTTCATAGCCCATAGGTTGTTGAATGTTCCACATAGACATCCTTATCTATATAACTATTAAGGAAGATAGATTTTACATTTATCCAAGATACTAGCCACTTGTATTGTGTAGCAATAGCCAATATAATCTTGATTGTATCAAGTCCAGAAATTGTAGCAAAAGTTTTTGTAAATTGCTTGAGGTGTTTGTGCAAATCCTTTGGTGACTAGTCTAGCCTTGTGTCATTCTATTGAACCATCAACATGATATTTCACCTTATAAATCCATTTGACATGAATCACTTGTTTATCTTTGAGAAGTTGCAACTAATTTCCATGTTTTATTTTTATTAATGGCATTCATCTCATCATTCATAGCATTAATCCATACTTTTCCTTTGACTACTTTTTCATACATAGAGGGTTCCACTTGAATTGTACTAAACAAAGCAAAATTAACGATTGGTTTTATATTTTAGTCCTATGATAAATGTCAAATAGTCTTTGTGCATTTCTTGAAGAGCTTGGAGTTTATGCTTAATGCGAATTATCATCAGAATTTGTGCTACTAGAAGAACTTGGTGGACTAGAGCTTGAGCTCCTATTAGAGCTTGAACTTCCACTTGAGCTTGTGGGGAGGAGGAACACTGCCATCTTCAATGCCCATGATTATTAGTATATTTTTTTGTACACCATTTTTCCATTGACAGACTCTCCCTTCATCAAAAACATTTTTTGTGCTAGGATTATAGCACCTGTACCCTTTAGTTGCATTGGAATATCCCACAAGGATACAAAGTTGGGATTTTGTATCCAACTTTTTCTGCCTTTGAATTGGAATATGAATAAATGCTAGACAACCAAATACATGAAAATGAGCTACAAAAGTATTATGACTACTTTGAGTTTCCTTTGAGTGATGTTCTTGATTGATTTTGTGGGATCTCAATTCAAAATATATACTATTGTTGCCACAACCCCCTAATAACTATTTGGAAGACATTTTGATTGCAACATACTTCATGCCATTTTCATAATGGTACCATTCTTTCTTTTTGCATTACCATTTTTTTGGGAGTATAAGCCACGGTAAATTCTCTTTATGACATAGTTGTTGCAAAATGAAAAAATTCTTTGGAAGTAAATTCTCCCCTTCTACCTGTTTGAGTATTTTGAGATAATACCCAATTTTCTTTTCAAGCATAGCTTTATAATTCTTGAAGCATTGAAAAGCCTTAGATATCTGCATAATAAAATAAACCAACGTGTGGCAAGGAAATCATCAATAAAAGTTAAAAAATAAATATCCTTACCCAATTTCTCCTCTTGCATATCACCACAAATGTCAACACACAAGCTCTATTGGAGATATTTCCCTCCATGATTTGTTCACTGAAAAATTATCATGATGGTGCTTGTGCACACCTTGAACAAATTTCTTCTTTGGATTGAATTGTAGGAAGTCCTCTAACCATATTCTTCTTGTGAAGCAAACTTAATCCTTGAAATTTAAAATGACCGTATTGTTGGTTCCATAACCATGAATCATCTGGTATTACCATGAATGCATGCATCTTAGTGGAAACCAATGGGAGAGGAAATAATATATTCTCCATCATACAAGACTTTTCTACAAGCGATATTTATCTAATTTATTAAATATCTTGTTGTGGTTATCTTCAAATACACTTTTGTAATTTTATGCTACTAGCTGCCCAATATTCAAAAGATTATGTTTTAGTTTTGGCACAAGTATCATGAATATAATAATTTCTCCTTGCTTAGTCTTCACTGCAAGGGTACTTTTACCCATTACATCATTTTCTTTATCATCACTAAATTTAAGTTAGACTTCTTATGAATCATCTAATTTGACAAAGAGGGTGTATTTACTTTTCATATGATTTGAATAGCTGCTATTTAGGAACCACACATTCTTTTGGTGTTCTTTTGTCAAAATGCACGCAAAGAATGTAGAGTACTTTGCATCTTTGGAAGACTTTAATTAATTGTCTTTCAACTTATTCAAGTCAATCTTTTTTCCCTTCATGTCCATATTGTTTAGAACACCTTCAATGAATGATTCAGTGATCCACTTCCTATTCCTTGTTCTCTACCATGTCCTCTATTAGCTAAAATTTCCTTGGAATTTATTTGGGCGAGGAAGAGTCTTTGGAGAGTTTCTTCAATTTTTGTAGGAGATTGGAAAGCTTGCACCAAGCTTTCTGTAGAGCATTGCATATACTTCTCATGAGATTGTAAAGAACTTATCTATTCTACCACTTTGAATGTGGTTAGATCATTCCTTTCTTCAATGGCTATCACCATTGAATAAAAGTGAGGAGGAAGAGATCAATATGCGTCCTCCTCACTTTGCCTTTTTTAAATAGAAATTTCATCCAAAAGATATAAATCGTGGGAGAGTTTCTTCAATTTTTGTAGGAGATTGGAAAGCTTGCACCAAGCTTTCTGTAGAACATTGCATATACTTCTCATGAGATTGTAAAGAACTTATCTATTCTACCACTTTGAATGTGGTTAGATCATTCCTTTCTTCAATGGCTATCACCACTAAATAAAAGTGAGGAGGAAGAGATCAATATGCGTCCTCCTCACTTTGCCTTTTTTAAATAGAAATTTCATCTAAAAGATATAAATCTTCAAATTTCCTTCATGAATTTTGATTGATATTGGAGAGGAATTATTTAAAATAAAATTTAATGATAAGAGACCTTTTATATTTTCACTTTACTTGAGGCCCTCTATTATAATTTTAATCCCATTTCCTTAGTGCAAAATTCCCAAAATCCACTTAAAGAATTTAAATATATGATGGGCATTTTGGGTTTCAACTGGGCTTCATTTTGAAAAAAAGGACATTAGATAGAACAATTACAAGATGATGTTTGCATTGACAGTTAACATAGTCAAATTCAGCTGCTAAATTTAGTTCATGAATTCCTATATTGGCTTTACATTATGGGGGCTTATTATTTGGTTTGGTGTTTTTATTTTTCTACAGCCCTTACTATATATGTTTTCACAAGGATCTCGAGGAGTTTTGATGTATCCCCACAAAATTATGATAGTGGAATAAACATGTTAATTCAAGAAGAAGAGAGTACTGAATGTTGATATAGACCATGAGAGAAATGCCTCTGAAATCTAATTCTATGATCTCATAAGTGAGTTATAAATAACTTTTAAAGATTAAATTTAAGTGGATGCAAAATGCCTTCCTGAGCATGCCTAAACACCTCAACTGGACTAGCCTACATGGAGTTATTCAAAGAACTACGCAATTTCACCCCAAATTACCAAATTGTCATCGTAATGTCCCCTCTTTGAATAGGATTTAATTATAAAAAATAATAAAGTAAAATACAAAAGGATAAAAATAAGATTAAAATTAAAATTTAAAAGAATAAAATTAACTTTAACGAATAGTCAAAAGGCATGAAATGAAAAGTTTTGACTCCCTCAAACATGAGATATAGAAGGGAGAAGAGAAACTCATTTGAAAGGAGGCTGCAGGGACGAAGAAGAAAGAAGGGAACATGTGAAAATAAGAACTAATGCAGATATCTTTGAAAGTTTAAAACAGAGATCCATTAAATGCTCAGTTCATCAACCTCAAGGTGCCTATTTCAGATGTTGGGTTTATGTATTACACAATGAAATTAAGTTAGATGCCTTAAGATTGATACCTCTCCATATTTAACAAATATTTTTATTGAAGATAACTGAGCTAGTCTAGTACGGTGGAAGATTCACAAAGTTGGTCTAGTACAGTGGAAGATTCACAAAGTTGGTCTAGTATAGTGGAAGATTCACAAAGTTATTCATTCTATAACTCCTCTTACTCCATGCCTATTCCATAACCTTTGCCAACATACTCCTTGTATGTGCCAAAATAGGATCTTTGGAACAGGGTATGGATATCCATCAAAGCATAATGAAAGGGGGGTTTTCATGAGATATTATAGTTGGAAATTCTATTATAGACATATATGCAAAATGTAAAATCATAGACAAGGCACATAAATTGTTTGAGAGAATGCCTCAGAGAAACATGGTCTCGTGGAGTGCAACAATTGCAAGATATGCACAAGATGGATTTGTTGAAAAGGTTGTAGAAACTTTCAATCAAATACACTTGGTAGGTGTAAATCCTAATTTCGCAACCTTTGTTAGCATTCTCTCTGCTTGTGCTAAAATGGGAGTGATGCAAAGGATAGAATGATGAACCCTTTAAACAACCCAAAATGAGCAAAATTGTAGAAGTGTTCCAAGTGACCCTTCTAGGTCCTGATGGGCAAAATCTACAAATAGTCAACTCTAGGAGGTTTCAAGGCTTCAATAGGTTTTTTTTAGCATATCTAACATGTTCCAAACATCACCTTCAAGTTTCAACACCTCTGAAGTAAAAATGCATAGCAAACCAAAATGTTGTCAATGACAATTTTCAATTTCTATAACAGCAGCAAGGTAAATTGGCAGATATCTTTTGTTTTTCTCAAGTGACTCTCTAAAAAAAAAACCTTTTCAAATACCCTTTATCCTTATATAAAACATATGTCAAGATTGGATGGGCTTCCTTTGGCAAAAATTAAAGTTTCTTCACAATGACCCTGTCTTTAACAATGGAACAACTAGTGCATTTACAAAGCAACATATAGCAATACTTAATGTATGGACTTCAAACTTTGTATAGGCTCATGAAATGCCTTCAATTAGACAAATACACAATCAATTTCAGTCTATGGGTTTCCCATCCCCAAAAACCCCAATTCATCCCTTATAAACCCTTATTCCTAGGGTATCACCAATCTCACATGTGTAACGACTTCTTTGACTAATTCCAAGTGCAAAAATCAATGTTTCAACATCATAACCATGAATAAAAACTCAAACACTTCCATCCTTAAGGCAAATCTCTCTCTATAGGACTGTCCCTTCAATCCTTAACCCTTGTTTTCACCTTTTTATTGTTGGTGGCCACCAAATATTCTAGTTAGATATTCATTACAGAGTTAGAAGCATTTGTACATGTTATAAGAGTGCCATTCCATGAAGAAATGGTGGACATTTCATGGGATGAGCATGATTTAATGAAAAAAAAACTACAAAATTGCTTGAAAAATGTCTACTACAGCCAGGCAGTGAATAAAATTGAACAACAAACTCACCAAATGGATTCAAGACTCAATTATTATCATCAAAAAATGTTTGGTAAGATAGTAAAATACATTCCCAATCCAAAGATATGCAGAAAAACCAAGAATGCTTCAAATTGTTGTTCAAACCAAGTTTTTTCTATTCACTTTTCTGAGATAGTCTGTCCATTATATCTTCCAGTCTTTACAAACACATATTTATAGACCTGGGCATGGTAACTACCCCTCTTAACCATCTCCAACTGGTTTCATTTGCTAATCCTTCTTAAAATTTGAATTATGGAGTTTCCTTCCAAAATGGCTTTATAGTTGTTAACATTCAAATTTCAAATTTTAAACTACTAAACTATGCTCTTAAAGAGTTTATTGAATCTTCTAATTTATGTAATGACATGGTAAGGTTATGATAACCTATAGGACCCTATCCAATGTTTTTTCTACCCTAGGCAACCCTAAGATGCAATTACAACTTTTTTTCAACATAGAAATCCATCAGGACATTATGCAATTTCATGACTTCCAATGCCTCCATGTGCCATGATTGGTTGAAGGATTGCCCAATTGAATCCAAGAGATGCTCCATGACCTCTATAATGCCTTGGATCTCCAATGTTCCTTTGACAAGCATATGATGCTCCTGCATCGATTTCACCACCTTTAAAGATGTTCTTGTCCCAAGAACCATGTCTGGCATAAATTGCTTATTTTCCTCCATATCTCTGCATATGGTGCATAGGAATGAAACCTCCTAAGGTAAAGTTTCTCTTCTACTGATGTCTTGCATGTAAAACATTCAAACATTTGTTAGAAATCATAACTCCTACCCTTGGGGTAGTCATGATTGTTGCCTTGGTTATTTTCTTGACTGTATGGACAATCTTTATTTCTGCCTGTTTGGGGCAGTACCCCTGTTGTCCTTCCAACTGCTGTTGCACCATATTTTCATTGTCTTTTTCATGTCTTCTGCTAGGATAGTACCAATCCCCCACTAACACTCCTTCACCACCTTTAAATCCTGTCCTTATCTTTGTCACAAAATTCAGAATTCTCTATCCTTTATTCTCCACTACTTGCTGTTCCAACTTTATGCTTTTCCCACTCTGACCTGTATCCAATTCTCTGATTCTTCCTATGAGGAGAGATTCATTTCCCTTGCAAGGCAATGGTATCAACTCAAACCTTTTTCCATTACTCCACACTTGGTAGATGTTAGTGAAGCAATCATGTAACACTTTCCTAGAAACTTGCCAAGATCTTCCTAGGATAACATGTGCACAATTCATTTTTACAACATCACATAGAATTTGATCAGAGTACCCACCTATTGAGAAATTTAACATGGTCTGATAATGAACTATGAAATTTTGATTTTCCTCCACCCATGTAGCATAATAAGGCCTAGGATGGTGTTGAATAGGCAGTTTCAAAGCATTGACAACATCCCATGATATTAGATTGCTGCAAGTACCTGAATCTATGACTAATTTATAAACTTCACCTTGTATTAAACAATTAGTCCTAAAAATACTTACTTGTGGTGTCCATTCCTCACCTCTCCTAAACATCTTTTAATTTCATATAATAACTAATTTATGTGCTTTTTCATGACTATGATTGACTCATATAATTGTGATCTCTCTAGCTTGGCACAATTTATGGATTACCATGCACGCAATAGAAGTCAAGATGACATTATTTGAATCCCTGCGGATGGTTTAGAATTGATGCACATAGAGGAAAAGTGGCAACACTTCAAAGAAGAACCTTGTAATCTCAGGCGTTCATTGGCAGCGGATGGTGTCAATCCATTTGGAGAGATGAGATCTGTTTACTCGGTGTGGCCTATTTTTGTGCAAGGTTCTAATAATGAAATTAGTGCGCAAGGTTCTAATAATGATGCATCTGAGCCACAGGTAAATAATCTAAATGAAATTTATTTCAAATTGAATACTTTACCAATTAGTCTATTTGATGTTAAGTTCCAATATAAAGTGAGTATATATGTTTTAAGCAAGCAATGATAACAGTGCGTAGGATATTGGAATGCAGCCTGACAATCCTTCTACACAATCTGTGCATGATGAAGGTTCGCATGATGTGCATCCTAGTGGTGGAGGTATACATTTTCTATTAAATTTTTTATATGTAATTGCAATTGGTGTTTGGATTAACGTAACATTTTGTATAGCAGTTGTAGAGGATCGAGGGCTCAGTGTTCATGAGCATGTTGAGGTTGAGTCTAGACAAAATGATGTGGCCAGATCAGGTAAAGAGCGCCACAGTTATGTTCTTTAAAATAATTAAATACTTGTAACAATTATAATAAAATATTTTTAATTTAACTCTTTTATTTGTTATTGCAGAGGACCCCCCTTTGCAGCAGCATAAGAATTTGAGATCATCAAGAATAGAGAACAAAACAACTGATGAGGGGGGAATTGATGATAACACTGATGCTCCTCTTAGAGCTTACATGGAAAAAAAAATTAGAAAGAAAAAAAAGAAATGATTGTCATCTACATACCTTAATTGATAATGACTAAATTTTATGTCTCAATGAATTTAATTATGTGCTAATGAATGTTCATGAATTATGTGTTAATGCAGAATATTGATGAATGTTGTGTGTTAATGAATCTAATGTATTAATGAATGTTATCATGTGATATTGATTGACTGTTATCATGTGATATTGATTGAATGTTACATTTTATTAATGGTTGAAAGAATGAATGAATGTGAGATGTTAACGGGGAATGTAGAGTGATGTTAGGGGGAGGGGGGGTGGGGCCAAATGAGCTTCCACCTTCACGTGGTTGGCCCTATTTAGTAGAGAATATTAAACTATTCTTGAAACAAAGTGAAGCTCAATAAGGTACTAAATATTTCTCTATTTTGTCAAATTTATACTTTTCAAAGTCTTTTGAAGACTTGTATCTGATAGTACTCTAATACCTTGTGACTACTCTAAGGTTCTTGGTACATCTTCTTGTAGGTAATTCTTCATAGACTTAGAGTAGAGTTTGAGGCAGAGGAACGGAGGGAAAAATCTTTTTCCAGGTAATTCTTCATAGACTCTTCATTATTATTGTATGTAAGGAAACCCAACACATTCATTTCCTTCATCTTTACCACATTTGTACCCTCCATTTGAATGGATTTAGTCCCATATCAGGAGGAAATGGTGAAATAACCATCATAACAATAGTAATATAGAGCAAGTTTAATTGGTCCTTTTCATATGTCTATCTTGTGCATTTAGAGATCATGGCACGTCATGAGGCCATATTTCTTTGAGAAATTCAGTCAAATAGTTCACACGCAGTGTCTATGGTTCTACATTCCTTTACAAAAATTCTGTTCAGAGTTCACAAGCTAAGCCTAGGGTTCCACATTCCACTGCATACAAATCTGCCAGAGCATTTCCAATTTCTAACTATACTTCACTTACAAACCTTAAAATAAATATACCCATCGTATTTACAGTCATATTTCAAGATGAGCCTCCAATATAACACTCTTTCATTATCCCAAAAAAATTGAAAGATTTGCCACCTTAACAATGAATTAACATAGACAACTAGACTGTAACAAGATTTGCATGGATTTTCTTGCTAGCAATTAGATTGTAATGAGCATTTGCTAGGGTTTCTTTTAAATATTTAGTTGGGTTTTCTACTATTTTTTTGTCTTCAAATCTTTTTGCTTATTAGTTTTTCCATTATGAACCAAAGTTGGAGAGGATTATTCTCCTCTTTGTGGTTCCATTATAGATTTGTTGGATAGATTAGGTGCATCCTTGGAGGAGAAGAAAGGTGATGTCTCCATAGTGGCAATAAGGAAGAAAAATGACCAAATGATAAAGGGAACACATACATGTGTGCCAACCATGGAGGAATCTCTAATTATCGATCTTGATTTTTTGGAATTTAGGAAAATTGTGTCTTTGCATAGCAAGAGTTTGATTTGTAGATTCCTTGAGGTCTAAACTCCCCTTGAAGATCTATATTATTGGGCAAGAAAAAATTAGAAAAATAAAGGAGAATAGGAGATTCATAAAGGATAGTTCATTGCAACTTTTTCTAATGAATATAGTTGTGATGGATTTAGAGTGAAGGTCCTTATTTCTTAAGAATGAAGGAATCTTTATGAAGCACTAGCATATTAGTATCTATTCCTCAAAATAAATCCCATCTATGATATTGGCTTGGATACATTTCTATGCTCTCCCTCCAGAATTTCGGCCCCCTTATGTTTTCGAGATGATTGAAAACTCATTGAAAGTGTTGATGTCTCTAGACCCTTTCATGGGAAAGATCACCTAGTTTATGCCAAGACCTATGTAGAGATATATCTCATCTCTCCCTTGCCTTAAAGTCTTACTCTTGAGAGTATTCAAACCCTAGACCATGAAGGCTTTTGGATTCACATGTAGAGGGTTTCATGAATATGGTCATCATAATATAGAATGTTAAACAACTAAGAAGCTTAATCACCTAGTTGTACTAAGAAAATATTTTTAAATTAGTCAGTAATCACTAAGAAATATAACCAGTAAGTAAAAATATATAAATAAATGTTTCATGAACTGATATTTTCTCATCCTTTATTTTGAAATTGCAAGGGAAAAAAATTAATTAATTGGGTGGTGACATGATTCAGAAAGCTTTATGCAGCTAAAAAGAGCATGATGAATTAGGTGCAAACATGTTTACAACACATATAATATTATTGTTTATGTCTCAAAATCTCTAAAGGGCATGATTCCCTGAAGTCAATAAATTATGGCATATCGACCATCTTCAAAATGTGACATGGGATATTTGAAGAAAGTGTATGCACACGTGTCATCTAGTAATTCTACTATTTGATGGTCTGATTCCAACAATCCATGACATCATGTGCACATGAGATTTACAAGTCTTTTATGGCTCCTTCACTACTTGATAGACAGCTGAAAAGTCCATGATCACCAAGCCCATGCTTCTGGCCTTCTTGAAAACCTTAAGAATTTTAAAAACCAGACAATTGAGATTAAACCATAGGCTAGAACTCCTTACCCTATATATATATATTATATATATATATATATATATATATATTATATATATACATATATATATATATATAACATATATATATATATATATAATACATACATATATATATACATACATATATATATATATATATATACATATATATATATACATACATATATATATACATACATATATATATATATATATATACATATATATATATACATATATATATATATAGATGTATATATGTATATATATATATATATATATATATATATGTATGTATATATATATATATATGTATGTATATATATATATATATGTATATATATATATACATATATATATATACATATATATATATACATATATATATATATATATATATATATATATACATATATACATCTATATATATATATATACATATATATATATATATACATATATATATATGTATAGATATATATGTATATGTATATATATATATGTATATGTATATATATATATATATGTATATATGTATATATATATATATATATGTGTGTGTATATAGATATATATATATATATACATACATATATACATACATATATATATACATATACATATATATATATATATATACATATATATATATATACATATATATATATATACATATATATATGTATATATATATATATATATATATATATATTATATATATATGTATATATATATGTATGTATATATATATATATGTATATATATATACATATATATTGTAAAAGTGATTTGAGCCAATTGCTAGCATAGCTTTTAAATTCATTCCGGTAGACAAAGAGAGAAAGATAAACTTAAGATACCTCATTGGCTGCAGCAGCTACAGGCATAGATACTCCAGCATCATCTCCAAGAGCAAGTGCTAAATGCATATCCTTCTATTGATTTTTCAATGGAAATGTTGGGGGGAACTTTTGTTGAATCATAGGTGGCCCTTTCAACTTAAACATAGGATTGCTGATTGCACCTAATTCCTATCATAAATCATTGTATTAGCAAAGATGGCACTGGTTTGCTGTCCTAAACCATTTTCCTCTTTGCAATGTCCTTAGCATTGCATGTTATGACCTACCTATTTGTTGTAATAGAACTTAAAAGTGTGCTCAAAAGTACCAAAATAAAAGATAGGGTTCCTTGCAAAAGCATGCATAAAGAAGCCTACCAAGACATCTAACAGCGTTTGCTAACTTAATCCGCTCTTATCAGTTAGAATGAGGCCTTCAGAGAATGCATTTGCCATGCTATAATGACAACCGGGGCATGTCAAATATTGAAGAAGTTTGATATAAAATTGCAGGTCATGAAAAATTTAGCATTAAATAATAGTCTTATATGAATAACACGGAGTTTATAAGAATCTACACATAAAATAAAGCATTTTCTCTTAAAACCTACAGTCTTCCTCAGGCATAAGAGTTGAAATTGTGTACAAACTTCCTCAACCATATTGCCATACAGAAAATAAAAATTGATATCTTTGACCAAGCACGCTCCTTGTATATATGTGAAAATTTTGCTGCTTGATTTGTCATTGATGTGTGATTACCATTGCTAGAAATTTTAAGTAAACATACCAATAATAATTACAATTATCACAAGGAAAATCTTTTGATTTATGATTCTTATATTAATGAGAATTTACATTAATTCTTTTGTCTAATGATTGTCAGACCATAAATCTACTAAATATTGAAATGGAATATCGATTGATTTGACTGTGGCTAAAGGAGTTCACTCTTAAAAATGTGGTTTTTACTATGAACATACACTTCACAGTTATAATTTAGAACACTACATCATTTTGCAAGCAGTGATACGAGTGGATCATGTTTGTCATGATAAATCATGTCAATTTCTATGGACACAAAACATTTAGACAGTTTCTAAGCACAAAAAGGTTAGACAATAAAATCATATGGTAGTGATACCTCATCATCAAATAGGTTAGAGATAGGTGACAACTAGTCATTCTTGTGGATGGTAAGACTGATGATTTCCTCAAAGATATGTATCAAGTTTCAGCAAATGGTGTTAGCATTGTGATTTGTGTTGCCATTGATGTGAACCTCTGGAGTTGCATTAATGTCAGTTTGGGAAGGATGGAAGGTTGCTGAGACTATATTGAGTCTGTGACATTGATTAAGGAAGAATATTTGAAGAAGCTTCCAAAGTTGTGGCATTGCTTGATGAAGAAGATTTGAATAATGACTAAGGAAGTAACTAAGGCTATGACATCGATTGATGAAGAAGATTTGAATAATGATTGAGGGAGTTTGTAACTTATCTGGAAGACAGAAGTATGATAGACAATAATATGTAGGAAAGAGGATTTGAAGATCTTATTGAAGAATGCTTTGAGGAGCTGACTACTTGCGGCTCTAGATATAATGATTGACTACTATGAATATTGCACTATCATGTGTGTAGATCCCCAATTGATTATTTGACAAAGATTTGATGTGTTGTTTGGATGATCATAATGTTGGCTATCAGGATGGTTTGGATAGGCTTGGAGAATGGCTTGCATTGCTCCATAATGGGTTTTCAGGTTATGCAGTTTGGTGGACTTGGTCAAATCGTTTGTGCAATGTTTTAGTTCAGATATCTTTTGATGGTTTTCTCCGTAGGTGTAGATTTTTTGTCACATGCACTATTCTACTGTCTGTGTTGGCTTTTGGTCAACTCAACTATTTGCGGGGACTTAATTTGAGTAGTTTGGGTCCAGATATAGGTCAAAGGAAATGCTAAGAGACTTGAGATGATCTTGCCATGGTGAGTTGTGCTTTGAATCATGCTACATGCTTTGGAGAGTGTTTTGGCCCAACTGGTAACTTGCTTTTAATACATTTTCACATGTTACTTTTGGTTCTGACTTTGGAAGGAGTTGCGACACCCAAATGCCGTTGCAGTTTTGGTGGGTGTACGTCACACTTGTGACGATTACACATAGAATTAAAATGGATTTCATGCTTGTCACATGATCGCATGCGGCTTCCCAAGCACATGCGACCATGCGACAAGCCTCTAGCCATCGCAGTTGCTTGGGTGTTTGTCGCCATTGCAATGTATATGCATAGAATTACAACAGATTTGTTGTATTGGTGATGCCCAAATGTTGTTGCAATTTTAGTGGGTGTACGTCACACTTGCAATAGTTACACATAGAATTATGACAGATTTCATGCTTGTCGCATGATCGCATCCAGCTTCCCAAGCGCATGCAACCATGCGACAAGCCTCTAGCTGTTGCAGTTGCCTAGGTGTACGTCGCACTTGCGACGGTTACACATAGAATTATGATGGATTTCATGCTTGTCGCATGATCACATGCAGCTTCCCAAGCGCATGCGACCATGCGACAAGCCTCTAGCCATCATAGTTTCGGTGGGTGTACGTCACACTTGCGACGGTTACACATAGAATTACAATGGATTTCCTCTATTGGCGATGCCCAAATGCCATTGCAATATTGGACAAGCGTGTCATAAGTACTATGGTATTCATCACCATTGTGACGCTAATATAAGGAATTGCAATGGGGTTGATGTCACAATGAAGGGGTTGCATAGCAACGGATTGAAGTCGTAATTGCGACAAAAAAGGAAAGACATCGTATTTTGTGACTAAAAAATAGTGACGTCTATTACTATCACAATTGCAACACATGGCTATCTCAATTGTGACACATAGCCATCACAAATCGATGCCAAATTTATTAGTGACATGAAGTGATTTGAGGCAATGTGAGGAGATCATTTTTAAGAAGTTTTTCCAAAGCTGATTCGTATGAAATTCCCAAAGGATTAAATGATCTATCCCAAGGATATTTGGATGTATTTGTGTTTCTCAAAGAGTTGTCATATGATGAATATTGTTGAGATAGGACTAATTCCTCTTGATTTCCTTGATCAAAGATGAGATTCTCTTGATATTTTGAAATAGGTTCTTCATCAAATATTGGTTTATCATTACGATATTTTTTTTATCAAATATAGGATTTTCATGATATTCTTTTTTATCAAATTTTGAATTATCAAAGATATGATGTTTATAATGTTTTTCTTGATCATAGAGGTAAGGAAACAATGTTCTTAATGAGAATTGGTTGGATAATGTTTCCATTTCTTTTTCCATTTCTTGAATTCTTGTGAATAGAATATTCTTTTGAATCTTTGTTGTTAATTAATTTTTGGATCTTAATGAATGTTTTCTTTTTGTAATCAAAGATCTTCAAGCACAACACAATGATTTTATCAATTATCACAAGAAATTCTTCCAAGCAATCTACCTAAGGTCAAATTTGGCTTTTAAATTACTCTAATGAGGTAGGCTTGCTAATTTATCAAGGATTTAGTATGGATTCCGTTCAAAATGGACACTAAACTTTCATCCTCCAAGTATATTAGGAGGCTTCCCACCACCAGTATATCAGAGTTTTGCACAATCCGTGAGGACTACTCGAGGAAGTTCAAAAATTTAGTATCCTTTTGTCACACACCCCATTAAGGATGTATGCATTTTGTTTTATAGTGGGTTGGATTCTTGGAGAAAAAGCAAGCATATCCCACTTTGGGTTGTACCTCTCACCGGCCCTTTTAAGGCAAATCTTAGGAGGCGAGCCCAACTAAAGTTCTAGCATGGTATTCTCTATAAAATTTAGCACTTTTTAACAAACATACTTAACAAGGTTCAATTTCCAACCCACTAACTAATGAGAATCGAGTATTGCTACTCTTTTCTACAAACAAGGGGTTTTTCAATTAAGTGTTTGGTTTATTCCTTTAAGCTATCCAAATTACTAGATTTTGAAAGGACAAAGCCACAATTTAAGCATGCAAATCACCAAGTTTTAAGGCTTACCTTTCCTTGTAGCTAACAAAAGTTAGGGGTATTTTTGAGTTATTTCCATGATTTTATGCTTACCTTGGCTATAGTTCCTTTCCAATGTGCTTTTTTCCTCCAACAAGTTAATCAACAAAGCCAACCAAAGTGAAGAAACCAAAGATAAATTTAAAGAAACAAAGACAAACTGAATTTTAAGCCTTACTTGTCAAAGCTTTGCCTTCTTTGTTGAATCTGCTCTGTGGATTTTTTTCTTTTTTGTGGTCAGACATCTTGCAGAGTTATGAAAATCATTTTACCACAGTCAAATAATGAAAATTTCTAGTTTATGCAAAAGCACTACAGTAATGTTTAAAAGTGCTATTTTACTGCGTAAAAGTGATGCTAATCTGATTAAAAGCATTGTTTAAACTCTGTCAGAAAAAAAAGCGCACAAATAACTTGTAAAAGTGCTGCAAAATTTATCAAAGGTGGTAAAAATGAGGTAAAAGTGCTTAGTAGTCAGGGAAAATGCATTGTCAATCCATGCAAAGGTGCTATAAGAATGATAGATAGAAAATAGAAAGATCAAAAGTGTCGTAGATCGGTGCAAAGGCGCACAACTTTATCATGAAAGCACTGAAATAGTGCTCAAAAGTGCCATTTTATCGTGCAAAAGCATCATTTAATCTGTCAAAAGCGTTGTTTCCTGAAAAAACTGAGAGTTAAACATGTGCAAATTTGATAAAAATGATATAAATTTGAGTATTTACTAAAGTGAAGCATCCTTCCCCACGGTGGGTGCCATTTTGTATACTAGAGAAAGTATCTGCATAGGATTAGTATTGACAATAATTGATATAAAAATTAAATAAATCACAATATAGCAATATATTTAAGCTAGAAATTGACAATTAAGCATCCTATGGTTCTCTAACTAAGAATATTAATGCAAAGCTCTCAGCAAGCTTCCATTAATGATAGTCCTAAAATGAGAAAGATAAATGATGAAAGCTAAAGCTAATTGTTCAATTCCAAATTCTCAATTAAATCAAAATTGTCTTTCTAAGCTCAAATTGCAAGAGGTTCAATGCAATTCTCAGATGTGTGGTTATCAATTATGATGATTTTGGTCTTCCTTTTATAGATTTTCCCAATGGTAGGGGGTGTAATGTAGTTGATCATGATTAAGCCTTGGTTGAGTCTTTGGTTCCACCCTTGGAAGACAATGCAAATTTTGTGACCTTAAAGCTTGGGACAAGTAGACAAGATCAATGGACAAGATTCTTTTTCACTTTGAGTGAATGAGATTGAATTTGGCTTGATCCATGTGAATGTCTTTCCTCAAATCCTATTGGTTGATTGAATTTCCTCCCTTTGTGGTTGTTGAGGGAAATTAGGATTTATTAATTGATTTAAATTGATTTGTTTAGCCATGTACCCCTTGAATGGGTTGAATTTGATTTATTCCAAAACTATACAATTAATTGATTTAATTGCACTTTGATTTGATTGTATTTGATTAAAATGCTCTCAATTATGATTCATCTTGAATTAAGACTTGATTTTAATTTTGATTGGCTAATTATGCATTGTGATTCAATTGATTCAATTATGTCCTTGATTTTCCTTGATTTGACTTGATTTATCATTTAATTATCTTTGTCCATTTTCAAGTGATTACAACACCCAGTCAGCCTATTTCTCGATATATGCTTGCAAATTTAAACCAGAGGTTGATTTCAATGGTTGATAATGAATTCCAAATTCTCATTGACCTTGTTTGAGTTTTGAGCTCTAAAATGTTTGTGAGGGGTATATTAGCAACCTACATCTCCTCATTTCAGTAAACAAGGAATTAAGCAAGAATTCATAAGCAAGCATAAGAATACCTCAAGATCAAGATCAATGCCAAGATCTCTATTATCTTAAGCATCCAATGAATTTCCAATTCAATCTTCTCCAATGGAGATCACTTCTCCTCCTCAATTCTCTTTGATGAAATTTTCATCTTGAAATTCCTGCAACAAGATCACTAAGTATCTTTTACACAAACTCCTACTCAAAACTAGATTAGTTCAAAAAATCCAATAACCCACAATAGAAACCAAAGGTGACAAGGCTCTAATACCACTAGTAAGGAAGATAAGATAGAAGACAAATTTCCTACACTAATCTAGAGAGGAGGGTCATGTAAAAAAAATCTTAGATCTTTACAAGAGTTACAAAAAATTTGAAAAGATGGACATAAATAACATGCATACTACACCATAGTGATTTGCATGGGGGAAACCTTATTAGGAGAAAAAATACATACTCCAAAAGTCACCCAATATATTATTCATAAATCAACAATATATTCAAATATAATTACACATAAACCTTCCCATAGGAATATCACTAATAGAGATCCATAAGCAACTCAACAACTATCAAACTCTTAGAATATATCATAATACAACACCCTTACAAAATAGGGTCATCTTCTAGGGGGGAAAAGTGCACAAAATATCCACTATTAGATCTATGAATAAATGATAAAGATTCATGATTCACAATGATAAATTATACATAAAAATATTCTTGGGGACAAAATCCCTAAAAACCCTCATCAAGGCATGCCACCCTGCCCCCCACCTAGTCAAGGGATTGGAGCCTATAGGGGAGGTATGCCTTTTTACAACCCCTTGTGCTCACATATCAACAATAACCTTTTATTAGTAAATTTTTCCTTTTTTATTATTTCAAGATCGAGACACCATTTTCCTAACATCAAATGCACTCACATATATATGTCTGATGAATTATCTCATAGTCTTTTCATAGTTTTCATTAGCATTAAACAATATATTTCTAGATAATGAGAGAATATTTGTTTTGAAATTAAAGCAAAAATATGTTTTACAGGGACCTGAAACCCACAAGTAATAGTACATTACAGATCAATCATTACAACAACCAAGACAGTGTTGAAGATTTGCCAACATGCCAGTGTTGACTGTATGTTTGTCATTGATAACAACATATGGTAAGCAGCATGTGTCTTTGTTCTATGTAGTGATCCTTGAGCATATGTTGTATGGTTATGTTATTAGCATGATATCATCGATGCAAAGGTTGATTCTGAGTATAGACAGTTGTCCAGTTGTTTGTGTCAATAGTGTTCCTGACAGAGCTACAGGCAGAGTTTTGTATGTGATTTTTAGTATGGTTATGGTAGAGCCTTGCACATTTATATTTGTGTTTTAGACATATTTATAGAGCTATGTTCATGGACATAGAGTTACTTGTGTAGTACAAGTTGAGTTATGATGTTTTAAGTTGCTAGTTACAGTTTCCTAAGATTGTTTGATGGAGCCGATAGTGTTTATATTGGTTTAGTAGTTGTTCCTATCATTATGGTATGCATGTTTGGTTTCATGTTTTTTTATGAGTTAAGGATATTTGATTAAGAGCACATAACATAATTCAACATGAAAAGAAAATTATAGTTAATTTGGGGGAGCCAATTGTGTGAAGTGATGCATCTATTCATATTGAGTTGGGCGGTCCCATTTTGTGTTGCTTGCTTAGTATAACCATTGGAGATGTTATTGGAGAGTTATACTATTTCTCTAATATGATTTCAAGAAGGTTCTAATAGGATGACTTGATTATATCATTTGGAGGAAGATATTTATAGGAAGTCATTTGTGATTATTAAGTGTGATTGAGAGAGCAGAGTAGAAAATGCGAATATGCTGAGACAGTCAATCATTAGTAGAAGATCTATGTGAAGAAAAAGAGAGTATATGCTATTCATTGGAACTGATCAAGATAGTAAGTCTACCTCGCATTTCACAAAGATCCAGATATAGTGTGTATTTGTTATGCAAAAGGTTACAACCTTCACCACTTGAGTAGTGAACTCTCAGACAGTTTTTCCTCACCCCTAACATGGTTAATTATAAAAGACTCCTAATAGGGTCCGACCCTTGACCAGGTCATTATACTTAATGCATTGTAAAGATCAACTCCTAACAAGGTTGTAAGATCTTCTAACAGGGATCATTATACTCTAGTGCAATTTATAGTGGGTGTTAATTCCCACCAGGGTTTTTACCTATTTGGGTTTCACTGTAACTAAAATTGTGGTGTTATGTTTAAGTGTTATCTCTTTGTGTATATGCCTAATGTTATTCTATATTTAATTAGATAAAGAATTGAATCTTGTAGACAACTGATTCACGCCCCCCTCTCAGTTGTCTCTTGGGACTATTCCTAACAATTGGTATCAGAGGCTTGTGCCTTAGAGATAAATCTTAACAACTTGAGGTTGATCAGATGACATTCTTTAGAAAATAAAGTCCTAAGTTTGATGGAGAGAATTATCTTGACTGGAAGAACAAAATGACAACACATTTGCAGTGCATTGGATTTGAGATTTTTGAAGTAGCCACTCAAGAAGTTCAAATTTCCTCTCTACAAGATCTTGCAAAAGATGATGCAACTATTAAGAAAAAATAATTGTTCACTCAAAATTCTTTTGCCAAAGAAGCCCTTATCAATACCCTATCTGACAGTGAGTTTTCAGAGATCAATAAAGTAGATAGAGCCTACAAGATATGGAAGTATCTAGAAGACATGTTTGAAGGAGATATCCAAGCCAAGAATGCGCACAGAAAGACATGGAAAGATACAATAATTTGGAGATGCTACATGATGAGATAATTAGAACCTACAATCAAAGGATTAATGAAGCAGTTGCAGGATTCAGGAACAATGGTGGAGAAATATCAGAAGAAGACATAATGGATAAATTGATGACTACTGTGACAACAGAATATGAAAGAAAGATAAACATCCTAGATGAGACTATGCAGTTTTCAAAAAACTTCAAAAGAGAGACCTTAATCAACAAGATTTCAGCATTTGAGATATCAAGATTGAAGACAAAGCCTAAAAGTGAAACAACATTCAAAGCCTCAATCCATGGTAAGAAATCCTTGAACACTCCTGGTAATTTTGATAATGAAGATGAAGATAAAGAACTAGATGATTTCATTGCTCTAATTGATAAGAAAGAGAAGAAATGAAAAGGAAAATGTGAAGGTCAATTACCATTCAAATTATTTTCATGTAACAAGATTGGTCACTTTGCATTTAAGTGTCCTATAAGAGTCAAGAAGTTCAAAACTAATTATAAGCCTAAGTATACAAAAGAATGTTACTATGTTGAAGATGGAGTATCAGATGAATATTTGGTAGAAGATGAAATTGGATTCATTGCTATTTAAGACATGGAGAAGATGTTTGATGAAATGGATATTGAAGATGAGAAGAAAGCATGAGAGTTAGCATTAATATCCCAAGCAGACATTAGAACTGATTGGATCATTGACAGCGGTTGTTCACATCACATGATAAGAGACAAAGATAGATTTGTACATCTAGATAAGTAAAAAGGCGGCATGGTTAGATTTGGAGACAACACTCCTAAACCTATAATAGGTAGAGGAGCCATCACCTTGGATGGAAAGAACAACAATGATGATGTTCTATATGTTGATGGTTTGTAGCATAACCTACTAAGTGTTGGACAGTTGCTTGAAAAAGGATATCAGTTGGAATTCAAAGACAATAAATGCATTATTAACAATAAAGAAGGAGTCATGATTGTATCAAGTTCCAAGACTAAAGGTAATGTTTTTTAGCTTAATCTTGAAGTAAGTTTTTTTGTTGCCAAAGTAGATGATAGTTGGTTATGGCATAAAAGACTATGTCACATCAAATTTGACAATATAGTAAAGATAAAAAATGTTAGGCAGTTAGAGACCTCCCTTGTATTGCAAAACTAGTTGATACAATATATAGGGAATGTGTAATGGGAAAACATGTAAGGAACTCATTTAGAAGAAAGCATGATTCAGCAGAGAACACGTTGGATCTAGTGCATACAGACCTATGTGGACCAACTCAAACAAGATCATACTATGGTGAAAGGCATTTCATTTTATTTGTTGATGATTATTCTAGAATGATGTGGGTTGCATTCTTAAAGGATAATTTAGAAGCATTTGAGAAGTTCAAGATATTCAAAGCTAAGGTAAAAAATGAGTCTGAATTAAAGGTAAAATGTTCAAGATCAGATAGAGGAGGAGAATTCACCTCTGATAGATTTTATGAGTACTGTGAAGAACATGGGATAAAGAGACAACTAAGTGCACCAAGAACCCCTCAGTAGAATGGAATTGCAAAATGAAGAAATATGATCATACTTGATACAGCGTACACTATCATGATTGAAAGAAAAGTTTCACACACCTATTGGAGAGATGCAGTCAATACAATAGTCTATACTATCAATAGAATTCAATTAAGGTTAGGTGCAGACAAGACACCTTATGAACTATTGTTTGGTAATGTTCCTATAGTAAAATACTTTAGAATCATTGGAATCAAGTGCTACATCAAGAGAGATGAAGATATTGGCAAGTTTGATGCAAGAAGCGATGAAGGTATTTTTCTTGGTTACTCTACTAAAAGAAAAACTTATAGATGTTTCAACTTAAGATTGAAGAAGATAATTGAAAGTGCACATGTAAAGATTGATGAAAATTTTATGATTCAAGAAAGATATCATGATTATGCACGTATGGTTGAAGAAGAACCTAGACCTACCAATAGAGAAATAATTGTTGAAGAAATGTTTGACAACATTGATGTATTATTCAATGAACCTGAAACAAGTGAAGAAGAAACACAGAAAATAGATGAGAGAGTCTCACCTAATGTTCCAAAGTTCACATCTAGACACCATTAAAAAGAAGATATCATTGGAGATCTGAACAAAAAAGTCATGACAAGATCAAAAGCAAGAAGTTCAACAAGTAGTGAAGAGGTATGTTTGTTTTCACAAATTGAACCTTTAAGTGTTGAAGATGCATGTAATGATTTAGATTGACATGAAGAAATGAAAGAAAAGCTAGATCAGATAATTAAGAATGATACATGGGAACTGGTCCCTAGGCCTAGTGATAAAATGTGATTGGAACCAAGATTCAAAAACAAGATGAATGAAGAAGGAACAGTAGTAAGAAACAAAGCAAGACTAGTATGTAAAGGATATGCGTAGAGAGAAGGAATTGATTATTCTGATACATTTTCCCTTGTAAGAAGATTGGAAGCCATAAAGTTATTTCTAGCCTATGCTACATTCAAAAAATTCAAAGTATATCAAATGGATGTCAAGTAAGCATTCCTAAATGGAGAGTTGAAGGAAGACGTCTACATAGAGCAGCCTGAAGGATTCACCTTATCAGACAAACCTGATATGGTATGTAGATTGAAGAAATCCCTATATGGACTTAAGAAAGCCCCTAGAGCATGGTATGAAAGACTAGATGGTTACTTAAAAAAGATTGGATTCAAGAAAGGAGAAACAGATTGTAACTTATTCATAAGAGAGACACTTGATGGACTATTTCTAGTTGCTATTTTTGTTGATGACTGTATAATATAAAATATGTATGGAGTCCTAGAATAATGGTTTACACATAAAAGAGACCCCAAAACTAATATTTTACATATACATGGAATTGTATTGATATTGAAAGTAAATGTAGATGACTAATGTTGAAATGAAGAAATAAATGTACTCACCTTTGAAAAAGAACCTACTGAAAACCTTGTCAAACAGTCTTAGAAACTGTTGATTTCTGGGTAAGTAAAGCAAAACTACGAGATCTACAAAACCCATAAATCTTTTTCTTTTCTGAGCTAGGTCAACCTTGACCCAGATAGCGGGGCACAATCTTATCCTCCATTGAAGGTCATCCTTGACCCAACTCCTTTGATGAAAATTATGTTCGTGAATCCTAGAAGTTCCCCGAAAAGGGTATCCAGATCTGCACTTTAATTTGTTGTCATGTACCTGTCCCTGCAAGAAAAATGGTTTTTTTTTTTGGATGAGGGGTTTGCCTTAGTCAAACCCTGGTTTGGAATCAACCTTAATAATGGAATTGAAAATAGAGAATGCTAGCAAGTAGAAGAAGTAGATCTAACAATGAAGCTATGATATTCAATAGATATGAAATTGTGTTTCAAATGTAAATAAGTATGTTGATATGAAAGCTTGAACATAACATTAACAAATGTAAATTAGAACCTCCATGATTGTATGCTTGGAATCCATCTTGAGGGAAGAATGAATAGATCTTGAAGAAAGGATCTTGAAGGAAGATCACACCACCATGATGGATATATCTAGGGTTTTGAATGATGAATCTTGAATGCTTGAACCAAATTTCTCCAAAGGCTTGAATGCTTGAATCCTTGATCTTTAATGGAGAAATTGAATAGAGATGATGGATTGAATGCTTCAATGGAAGATTGTTTGAATGAATTCTTGCTTGATGGCCTTGAGAAAACCTTGAGCACTTGATCTCAAAACTTGATGCCTTGATCATGAAAGTGGATGGAAAATTGCTTGATTGTGGATGGAGAAAATAAAAGAGGAAGGCTTCCTTTTATAGTGATCTAGGGAAAAAACTTCTAGAGAGGCCAACATTAGAGAATTAAATCCCAATTAATCTTAACCCCTAGAAATGGACCTAGATTAAATGTAATTTAAGGGTTTACCATTCCGAAATTTGAAACAGTTGACTCGGAAGCAGGAAAATGAAACTTTTTGAAACTCAACATCCTGAAAATTTTGGAAACTAAAATCTAGACCTGGGGTTATGGATGAGGTCAACTCTACCCTAGGTTATAGTTGAGTTTGACCTTGACCTAGGTTAGGGTCGAGGTCATCCTTGACCCAGAAAGTCAAAGTCTCTAGTTTCTCAGAGAAAGTTGTCAGAAAGAGGTTGGAAACATGGGGAGAGAAGAAGAATAGTGGGAAATAGCCAGATCCATGTAAAGACCCAATCAAGGCACTTGACATGACCCTAGACCACTTACTCAGAGGGCTAAATTCTCTTAACATGGAAGTGCTTCCATTTTAAGATGATACATTAAGCCCCCACTTTAGCAAGAGTATGGATTCGATGCAAACTCCTTGTAAAGGAGAAGGAAAAAAACATCTAAGTGGATTCAAAATGAGATAAAATAACACTTAGCTAAGGACACAAGCCCCCAGGATAAGGATTCTAACTCAACATACATGCACGAGGGTGTGAAAAGAAAATTAAAAGCAACACAAAAGAGGGGTTAGTACCAAAACAAACCCAAATCAATTAGCATAAGAAACCTTGCTAAGAAATATTTCTCATACTAATATCATATTTGGAAAGCTATCATAAAAGCATAAATGATTACATAAGAAAGACAAGAGAAACACTATAAATAACATAGCTTCATGATCCAATCCTACTAGCATGAAAGCGAAAAGAGAGAAAAGAGAAAGTGATTACCTTGCCTAGTAAGATGCCCACCTTACCATGAATCACCAAGGGAGGGAGAGCCAAACAAGTGGCCAAACCTAATAGTTCAACCATAAACTATGCTTGCAATTGTAGTGCATCTTCTAATAGCTTTTGGAATACTCATAGATCCACCTTCTTGTATTACCATGGAATATGAAATGTGTGTCTCCTCGGGATTTAGCAACTTATGTGTGTTACCTTCGAAAGATTTAGCATATTGAAAATTGAAAAATGTGTGTCTCTTCAGGATTTAGCAACTTATGTGCGTTACCTTCCAAGGATTTAGCATATTGAAAATTAAAAAATGCATGTCTCTTCAAGATCTAGCAACTTATGTGCATTACCTTCCAAGATTTGGCATGTTGTAAAACAAAAGGTTAGAACAAAAATACATAATATAGAACGAGGGAGGCCGTATACATGCCCCCCTCCTTCAGATGGCAAAAACATACTATTTTGACATGTTAAGGAAAGAAAAAGAACAAGGATAAAGCCTTCTTCAACATCAAGACAATATCCATAGACAACACCCAGTCCAAGCCAAGAAGGTCATAGCTCCTATGAGGCCATGGAAGGGACAAATGCAAAGAGATATCATGCAAGAAGTGAAAAAGTAACCCTTGTGAGGGATAGCACACTGTTCAGTTTCCAAGGTGAGAAATATATCAACCATGGAAACCCAATGTCAAACAACAAAATAGGTTGTGATCAAGGAAAAAAATCCTCAATGCAAACCAAAATTTTCATGTATGATTGGATATCACATAATAGATAGATATTGCTTAACCGAGGAAAGAGGTGAATCCCAGAAAGAAAGAAAAGAAGGAGATGACATCCTTGCCCCCTAAGCATATGAACAAGAATGGAAGGGGAACTATTATATTCCTCACAACACTATACAAGACATCAAGCCTCCAAGGATTAGGCTAGCATTGTTTACATAATGTGGAGCTCTATAATAGGAACATAAATGTTATTTAGGGAAAACAAGATTGAAATACAACTCATTGCCACATGATATATAAATAGCCTTACTATCAATAAGTTGCCTAATCTTATAATGTAAAGATTGACATTCATTAGTAGAGTGATTATGAAATCTATGATATAAACAAAAAGGAAGATTCTTCAAGTATGGACTATGTTGCTTTTTGCATTTAGGTCTAGTAATCATCTTAGCATGAAGGAGTTTAGGAAAAAGAACTTCTAGGTCTAATTCCTTCATAGTTTCATCATGTTTTGAAGTGTTATTTGAGATGTTGTTAACATTGATTTGTTGTTGAGGATTAAATCCCAATCCATAAGAATTCTCATGCCCCCCAATATGTAAGGGCATTTGAATTCCTTGTTTATGCTTACCACATTCTTGACCATTAAATCCTTGTTTAAATAGGAAATGATAACCAAGACCATAACAAGAAGCCATATCAAAAGGATTCAAAGGAACTTCAGTAGTCACTATGTGATCATTTGTAGGTTTGAAAGATTCATTGTGAGTAGAAGCAACAACAAAGTTATTACGAAGGGTATTAGAAGTAGAAGTAAAAACTCTTTGTTCAAACTCTCTTTGTTGCTTCATAAAATCAAGATCATTAATCTTATACTCTCCCATAAAGGTAGGATTAAAATCCAAGGTTCCCCAATCATCGCTAGGAAGAGCATTATAGGAAGAAGGATTACTATTAGGAGTAGGAGTAGTGTGGGTTTGAATATTCAAACAAGGATTAGGCGCATCATCCGCATGAAGTGTATACATCATGTTGTTATGTATAAACTTGACTTTACGGTGAAGGGTGGAAGGGATAGCATGCATCTCATGCAACCAAGGTCTACCCAAAAGAAGGTTATAATTGAGAGGTCCAGGCATAACATGAATAGGTGTATTCAGGATGACCGGTCCTACTTTGATAGGTAAGGTAATGATTCCTAAAGTGTTCTTAGCAATGAAATCAAAGCCATGTATAGGAACATTGTCAGGTTGAACAATTGAAAGATTGGCGTTAATTGCTTTGAGCATGTCCATGCTACAAACATTAAGCCCACATCCATTATCAATAAAGGTCCTATGAATGATACTTTTATTGATAGTAACAACAACCATAAGAGCATCATATTGATTCTAAACTTCTTTAGAAGGTAAATCCTTTTGCGAGATCTACCAAACCCAGAAATCTTTTTCTTTTCTGAGCTAGGTCAACCTTGACCTAGATATCAGGGCACAATCTTACCCCCCACTAAAGGTCATCCTTGACCCAATTGCTCTGACAAAAATTCTATTCGTGGATCCCAGAAGTTTGGTGAAAAGGGTATCTAGATCTGTACTTTAATTTGTTGTCATGTACCTATACCTACAAGAAAAATGGTTTTGTTGTTTGGATGAAGGGTTTGCCTTAGTAAAACCCTGGTTTGGAATCAACCTTAATAATGGAATTGAAAATAGAGAATGCTAGCAATTAGTAGAAGTGGATCTAACAATGAAGCTATGGTATTCAATAGATATGAAATTGTGTTTCAAATGTAAACAAGTATGTTGATATGAAAGCTTGAACATAACATTAACAAATGTAAATCAGAACCTCCATGATTGTATGCTTGGAATCCACCTTGAGGGAAGAATGAATAGATCTTGAAGATGAACAAAGGATCTTGAAGGAAGATCACACCACCATGATGGATAGATCTAGGGTTTTGAATGATGAATCTTGAATGCTTGAACCAAATTCCTCCAAAGGCTTGAATGCTTGAACCCTTGATCTTCAATGGAGAACTTGAATAGAGATGATGGCTTGAATGCTTGAATGGAAGATTTCTTGAATGAATTCTTTCTTGATGGCCTTGAGAAAACCTTGAGCACTTGATCTCAAAACCTTATGCCTTGATCGTGAAAGTGGATGGCAAATTGCTTGATTGTGAATGGAGAAAATGAAAGAGGAAGGCTTCCTTTTATAGTGATCTAGGGCACAAACTTCTAGAGAGGCTAACATTGGAGAATTAAATCCCAATTAATCTTAACCCCTAGAAATGGATCTAGATTAAATGCAATTTAAGGGTTTACTATTCTAAAATATGAAATAGTTGACTCGGAAGCGGGAAAATGAAACTTTCTGAAACTTGACATCCTGAAACTTTCAGAAATTGAAATTTGGACCTGGGATCAGGGATGAGGTCAAATCTACCCTAGGTCAGAGTTGAGGTTGACCTTGATCTAGGTCAGGATTGAGGTCATCCTTGACCCTTCAGGTCATCCTTGACCCAGAAAGTCAAAGTCTCTAGTTTCTCAGAGAAAGTTGTCAGAAAGAGGTTAGAAACAGGGGGATAGAAGCAAAACATGGGGGAAACAACCAAATCCATGCAAAGACCCAATCAAGGCACTTGAAATGACCCCAGACCACTTACTTAAAGGGCCAAATGCTCTTAACATGGAAGTGATTCCATTTTAAGATGATACAATGACATTATTTCTAGTGGCAACAACAAGCTTAGTACATAATTTGTTGAAGAGATGTAGAGAGAATTTGAAATGAGCATGATTGGACATATCAAGTACTTTTTGGGACTGAATGTGCAATAGACAAACAAAGGTATTTTCATTAATCAGACTAAGTATGTGAAAGAGATATTGAAGAAATTCAAGATGGATTATTACAAGCCAGTAAGTACCCCTATGATAACAAGATGCAAGCTTTCAAAAGATGATGATTCTATAATAGCAGACACAACCTTATATAAGTCTATGATTGGTAAACTCATATATCTTACTCAATCTAGACCAAACATTTCTAATGCAGTTGGTAGTGTTGGAAGATTTGTAGTAGAACCTAAACAAAGTCATCTCATGGCAGTAAAAAGGATATTCAAAAACTTGAGAGGAACTATAGACTATAGTTTATGGTATCCTAACTCTGAGAATGTAGAACTTCATGTGTATACAGATGTAGATTGGGCAAGTTGCATTGATGATAGAAACAACACCTCAGGAGAAGCAATATTTCTTGGAGATAGACTTGTTACTTGGACAAGTAAGAAGCAGAATTGTATTTCTCAGTCCATAGAAGAAGCAAAGTATGTAAAAGCAACATTAAATTATTCTACAATTGTGTGGATCAAGTAGATGATAAAGGATTTTGGAATTCAGATTGATTACCCTATTGTTATTCACAGCACTATCAATATGTCAAAGAACCCTGTGATGCATGCAAAGAAAAAATACATTGAGATAAAATATCACTTCCTAAGAGAGAAATTTGCAAAAAAAGAAGTAAAGGTGGACTATGTGAGTACAAAAGAAAAACTAGCTGACATTTTCACAAAGCCCTTACCAAAGGATACTTTTGAGTATCTTAGGGGGAAGTTGAGAGTAATTTCCTTCCCTGAATCTGATTAGAGTTTACAGTGGTGCATCAATCCTCAATGACTGATGAATGGTTGAATAATCTACCTCAGGAGTACTACCTATGCTTATTTGTTTTGGCACCCTTTTCCATTGATGTCAAAGGGGGAGTATATATATAGTCATGAAAAATATTACAAAAAGGGGGAGTATACAGTTGAGGAGTATATAGCAACAAAAGATGAGTAAGCAGAGTTGTAGCAGTTGTTATTTTAAAGCATTCAGCAGTAGATGGAGGATTCATCCTTGGGGGAGTTTTGTTGAGGAAATGGAGAATGTTATAAAATAATTGTACGTTTGGATTGGTGGTGTTTTTCATTCCATATGTTGCCATCAATTCCAAATGGGGAGATTGTTGGAGATTTGCCAACATGCCAGTGTTGACTGTATGTTTGTCATTGATGACAACATATGGTAAAAAACATGCATCATAGTTTTATGCAGTGAGCCTTGAGCATATGTTGTATGGATATGTTATCAGCATGATATCATAGATGCAAAGGTTGATTTTGAGTACAGACAGTTGTGCAGTTCTTTGTGTCAGCAGTGTTCCTGACAGAGCTACATGCATAGTTTTGTATGTGATTTTTAGTATGGTTATGGTATAGCCTTGTGCGTTTATATTCAGGTTGTAGACATTTTTATAGAGCTATGTTCATGGATGCAGAGTTACTTGTGTAGTCCAAGTTGAGTTATGATGTTTTAAGTTGCCAATTACAGTTTCCTGAGATTGTTTGATGGGGCTGACAGTGTTTATATTGGTTTAGCAGTTGTGCCTATCATTATGGTATGCATGTTTGGTTTCATGTTTGTTTATAAGTTAAGGATATTTGGTTAAGAGTGCATAACATAATTCAAAATGAAAAGAAAGTTATAGTTAATTTGGTGGAGCCAATTGTGTGAAGTGACACGTCTATTCATATTGAGTTGGGCAGTCCCATTTTGTGTTGTGTGCTTAGTATAACTATTGGAGATGTTATTGGAGAGTTATATTGTTTCTCTAATATGATTTCAAGAAGGTTCTAATAGGCCGACTTGATTATATCATTTGGAGGAAGATATTTATAGGCAATCATTTTTAATTATTAAGTGTGATTGAGAAAGCAGAGTAGAAGATGTGAATATGCTGAGATAGTCAATCAACAGTAGAAGATCTATGTGAAGAAGAAGAGAGTATATGCTATTCATTCGAACTAATCAAGACAGTAGGTCTACCTCACAGTTCACCAAGATCCACATATAGTGTGTATTTGTTATGTAGAAGGTTACAACCTTCACCACTTAAACAATGAGCTCATGGGCAGTGTGTCCTCACCCCTAATAGGGTTAATTGTAAAAGACTCCTAACAAGGTTCGACCCTTGACCAGGTCACTGTACTTAATGCATTGTAAAGATCAACTCCTAACAGGGTTGTAAGATCTTCTAACATGGATCATTATACTCTAGTGCAGTTTATAGTGGGTGCTAATTCCCATTGGGGTTTTTATCTATTTGGGTTTCCCCGTAACCAAAATTATGGTGTTGTGTTCAAATATTATCTCTTTGTGTATATTCTTAATGTTCTTCTATACTTAATTGGATAAAGAATTGAATCTTGTAGACAATTGATTCACCCCCCCCCTCTCAGTTGTCTCTTGGGACTATTCCTAACAGAGAGAAATGACAAAAAACTAACAATCAAGGGGAAAAAGACACCCCAATGCAGCAGCAGTAAAAAAACAAAACAACCAACATATCAACCAATAGTATGTTCCACCCCCAGGGTCTTCATGGTAGTCTCCATCTAATTATTTAGCTCTGACATCCCTTAGATCAGTGATTTCCTCAAGAGAAGAGCTCTATTTACTTTTAGCTCTAGTTCTAGAGCCCGATCCTTTACCTTTCCCCTTCAAAGTATCCACAACATCTATTAGGAATAGTCCCAAGAGATAACTGAGAGGGGGGGGTGAATCAGTTATCTACAAGTTTCAATTATATATCCAATTAAGTATACTTAAACATAAAGCATAAACACAATGAAAGAACACATGAACACAACACCAATATTTTGGTTACGAGGAAACCCAAATAGGTAAAAACCCCTATGAGACTTGATACCCACTAATATTCTGTACTAGTGTATAATGATCCTTGCTAGAAGATCCTTTACCCTGTTAGGAGTAGCTTTATAATATATGAAGTATAGTATACCTGGTTAAGGGTCAAATCCTATTAGGAGTCTTTTACAATTGTCCCTATTAGGGGAGAGGACACACTATCCAAGAGCTCATTACTCAAAGGGGTGAAGGCTACAACCTTCTGAATAACAGATACACACTATATATGGATCTTGGTGAACTATGCTTTGACCTATTATCTGGATTAGTTTCAATGTATAGCACATATACTCTACTTGGTCAAATAGACCTTCTTCTGATGGTTCCACAACTCGCACACTCTGCTCTGCTCTTCTTAATCAACCATGAACCACACTCAAGAAATCACAAATGACTGCCTATAAATATCTTTCCTCTAAATGATATAATCAAGTTGACCTATTAGAACCACCTTGAAATCATAATAGAGAAACTGTAATAAACTCCAACAAACATTCTATCAGCTCTATTATGCACGCAACATATTCTAGGACCTGTCTTAATAATATAATTGTAGACACATGCTACACACTATCAGCTCTACCAAAACAACTGGATCTTTCTCCACAAGAAGAATTAACTCATGCACTCTTAAAAGAACATTAATAACTCATCTCTAAACTTAACTCCAAGGGTGCATACCCTAAGGATAGGCGCAACTCAATAACCAATAAAATCTATGTCGGCTCTGCAGAACAAACACAGGAAACTGCTACTGGCGAATAGTGACTGCATAACTTTACTTTCATTCATCTTTAGACCATGCGTCCATGAACTTAACATCACTAACATGTCTATATCACATCTCCAAAGGTGCATGCCCATAGGACAACTGTATGGACAACCATACATAGAACACTGCCTATAACTCTTTCAGGAACACTGCTGACACAAGTTGCTATATGACTGTCTGTACTAACAGTTAACCTCTGTGCCCATGATATCATGTCCATGCATCATATACCAAAATCTTACTGCATAGGACTTCTATGCATGCTACTTTCCATATGTTGTCATCAATGACAAACATACAGTCAGTACTGGCTTGCTGGCAAATCTCCAATAATCTCCCCCTTTGGTATTGATGGCAACATGTGGAATGAAAAACCACCACCAACCCAAATGAACATTTCTTTTATAACATTGTCCATTTCCTCTTCAAAACTCCTCGAAAGATGAATCCTTCATCTGCTGCAATATTTTCTAACATTCTCCATTTTCTCAATTGAACTGCCGTCACAACTGAATATTGCTCCCCCTTAGAATATTACTCCTTTTTTTTTTCATGACTCTATATACTACTCCCCCTTTGACATCAATGGAAAAGGGTGCCATTCATTTGAAGCACCGGTACTACTCCTGAGGTAGAGTAGTCAACCTTCCATCAGTCCCTGAGGACTGATGCCTTTCCTTCTTTCTTCTAAGCTGAATTAGGGAAGGGAATTACTCCCAACTTCTCCCTGAGATACTCAAAAGTATCCTTAGGTAAGGGCTTTGTGAATATGTCTGCCAACTGATCTTTAGTATTCACATAGTCCAACTTGACTTCTTTTTCTTCCACTTTCTCTCTTAGGAAGTGATACTTGATCTCAATGTGCTTTTTCTTAGCATGCATTACAGGGTTCTTTGACATATTGATAGTGCTAGTGTTATCATAGTGACTAACAATAGGATAATCAATCTAAATTCTAAAATCTTTTATCATTTGCTTGATCCAAACAATTATAGAACAATTCAAAGCTGCTGCAACATACTCCGCTTCTGCTGTTGACTGAGAAATATAATTTTGTTTCTTTCTTGGCCAGGTGACAAGTCTATTACCAAGAAACACTACTCCTTCTGATTTACTATTTCTGTCATCAACACATCCTACCCAATCTACATCAGTGTACACATGAAGCTCAACATTTTCTGAATTAGGATACCATAGACCATAGTCTATAGTTCCTTGTAAGTATCTAAATATCCTCTTTACTACCATGAGGTGACTTTTCTTAGGCTCTATTGCAAGTCTTCCAACTATGCCATCTGCATTTGAAATATCAAGTTTAGTCTGAGTAAGATAAATCAATTTGCCAATCATAGACTTATACAATTTTATATCAGCTATTGGTGAGTCATCTTCCTTTGTAATTTTGCATCTAGTAATCATAGGTGTCCCTACTGGCTTGCAATCATCCATCTTGAATTTCTTTAATATTTCTTTCACATACTTGGATTGATTGATGAATATATCTTTCTCTGTCTGCTACACATTCGATCATAAAAAGTACTTGATAGGACCAATCATACTCATCTCAAATTCATTCTACATCTCCTTAGCAAATTCAACACCAAGTTTGTCATTATCTCCAAAGATAATGTCATCAACAAATATAGCTACAAGTAACAAACCTTTAGATGTCTCTCTAATGAATATATTACAATCTATTGCTCCTTTCTTGAATCCAACCTTTGTTAAGTATCCATCTAGTCTCTCATACCATGCTCTACGGGCTTGCTTAAGTCCATAGAGGGCCTTCTTCAGTCTGCATACCATATCTGGTCTGTCTGATAAGGTGAATCCTTCTGAATGCTCAATGTATACTTCTTCTTTTAGATCTCCATTCAGGAATGCTGACTTGACATCCATCTTATAAACTTTGAAGTTTTTAACTATAGCAGAAGCTAGAAACAACTTAATAGCTTCTAATATGCTCACAGGTGCAAATGTGTCTGAATAGTCAATGCCTTCTCTTTGCACATATCCTTTATATACTAATCTTGCTTTGTTCCTTAATATTGTACCATCTTCATTCATCTTGTTTCTGAATATCCACTTATTTCCAATCACATTCTTATTACTAGGTCTTGGGACTAGTTCCCAAGTGTCATTCTTAATAATCTGATCAAGTTCTTCTTTTATAGCATCATGCCAATCTGAATCATTACAAGCATCTTCAACACTTAAAGGTTCAATCTGAGATAGTAAGCATACCGCATCACTGCTAGCTGAGTTCTTGGCTTGTGATCTTGTTAAGACTTTTCTGCTCTGATCTCCAATGATGTCTTTCTTGGAATGGTTTCTAGATGTAAACTTTGGAGCTTTAGCTATTTCTTACTCATTAGCCTTAGGAGTCTCTTCCTCACTTGTCTCAAGGTCATTGAATAACACATCAATACTGTCAAACATTTCTTCAATAATTGTCTCACTAGTGGAGGGTTTGGGTTCTTCTTCAATCATGGGTGAATAATCATGATATCTTTCTTGAATCATAAAATTTTCATCAATCTTCACATGAGCACTTTCAATGATCTTTTTCAATCTTAAATTGAAACATCTATAAGCTTTACTTTTAGTAGAGTAACCAAGGAAAATACCTTCATCACTTCTTGCATCAAACTTGCCTACTGCTTCATCCCTCTTGATGTAGCACTTGCTTCCAAAGATTCTAAAGTATTTTACTATGGGAACATTACCAAACCAAAGCTCATATGGTGTTTTTTCAGCGCCAGGCCTTAGCTGAATTCTATTTATTGTGTAGACTACTGTATTGACCGCATCTCTCCAATAGGTGTGTGCAACTTTTCCTTCTATCATGATGGTGCGCGTTGTGTCAAGAATGATCCTATTCCTTCTCTCTGCAATTCCATTCTGCTGAGGTGTTCTAGGTGCACTTAATTGTCTCTTTATGCCATGTTCTTTGCAGTACTCATAAAATCTGTCAAAGGTGAATTCTCCTCCTCTATCTGATCTTAAACATTTTATCTTTAATCCAAATTCATTCTCAACCTTAGCTTTGAATATTTTGAACTTATCAAAAGATTTTGACTTATCTTTCAAGAACGTAACCCACATCATCCTAGTATAATCATCAACAAAAAATATGAAATATCCTTCACCATAGTATGATCTTTTGAGTTGGACCACATAGGTCTGTATGAATCAGATCCAACTTGTCCTCTGCTGAATTGTGCTTGCTCCTGAATGAATTCCTCACATGCTTTCCCATCACACATTCCCTGCATATAGTATCAACTGGCTTTGCTATTCTAGGTAGATCTCTTATTGCCTTAACATTTCTTATCTTTACTATGTTATCAAAATTGATATGACATAGTCTTTTATGCCACAACCAACTATCATCAACTTTAGCAACAAAACAACTTGCTTCTGAATTGAGTTGGAAAAAATTACCTCTTGTCTTTGACCCTGATGCAATCATAACACCATCCTTGTTGTTAATGATGCATTTGTCATCTTTGAACTCCAACTGATATCCTTTTCCAAGTAACTATCCAACACTGAGAAGGTTATGTTTCAAACCATCAACATAGAGAACATCATCAGTACTGTTCTTACCATCGAAGGTGATTGCTCCTCTACCAACTATAGGTTTAAGAATGTTGTCACCAAATCTGACCATACCTCCATTGTATTTGTCCAGATGAACAAATCTGCCTTTATCACCTATCATGTGATGTGAACAACCACTATCTATAATCTAGTCTGTCCTTATGTTTTCTTGGGAAATCAATGCTAACTCTTGATTTACTTTTTCATCTTTAGGAACTGACTTACTATTCATTTTGTCTACAATAGCAATGAATCCAATTTTTTCTTCACCTAATTCTTCATCTGAAACTCCATCTCCAACAAAGTAACATTCCTTAGAGTACTTCCTAGGCTTGTAATCCTTTTTTAACTTTCTAGCTCTAGTAGGACACTTAGATGCAAAGTGACCTATCTTATTACATGAAAAGCACTTAAATGACAATTGACCTTCATATTTTCCTTTTCCTTTCTTTTCTCTTTTGGAAATCATAGCAATGAAATCATCTAAAGTTTTCTCTTCATCATCATCATCGTCATCAAAATTACCAGAAGTGTTTGCAGATTTCTTACCATGAACTATTGCTTTGAGGCTGTCTCACTTTTAGGTTCGGTCTTCAATCTTGAAATCTCAAAAGCTGAGATTTTGTTGATCAAGGTCTCTCTCTTGAAATTGGCTATAAGCTGCATGGTCTCATCAAGGATGTTGATCTTGTTTTCATATTCTGGAGTGAGAGTGGTCATCAACTTATCCATAATATCTTCCTCTGAGATCTCTCCACCATTGTTCCTGATTCCATCAACTGCTTCATTAATCCTTTGATTATAAGCTCTGATGTTTTTTTTAGGCAACATCTCTAATGCATTGTATCTTTTCTTCCATGTTTTTCTATGCACATCCTTTTCTTGTTTATCTCCTTCAAATATGTCTGCTAGGTACTTCCATATCTTGTGGGCGGTGTCTATCTTCTTTATCTCTGAAAACTCACTATTTGATAGGGCGCTGATAAGGGCTTCTTTAGCAATAGCATTCTGATGAAACAATTCCTTTTTAGTTTCAGTAGCATCATCCTTTCTAAGGTCTTCTAGGGTAGGTATCTTGGCTTCTTTGATAGTTACATTAAAAACTTCAAAACCAATGCACTAAAAATGTGTCACCATCTTGTTCTTCCAATCAAGATAATTCTCTCCATCAAACTTAGGACTCTCTTTCCTGAAGTATGCCATCTGATCAACCTCAAGCTGTTAAACTTTCTCTCCGAGGCACTTGACTCTGATACCAATTGTTAGGAATAGTCCCAAGAGATAACTGAGAGGGGGGGGGGGGGGGGGGGGTGGGGTGAATCAGTTATCTACAAGTTTCAATTCTTTATCCAATTAAGTATACTTAAACATAAAACATAAACACAATGAAAGAAAACATGAAAACAACACCAATATTTTGGTTACGCGGAAACCCAAATAGGTAAAAACCCCGGTGGGACTTGATACCCACTAATATTCTGTACTAGTGTATAATGATCCTTGCTAGAAGATCCTTTACCCTATTAGGAGTAGCTTTACAATATATGAAGTATAGTAGACCTAGTTAAGGGTTGAACCCTATTAGGAGTCTTTTACAATTGTCCCTCTTAGGGGAGAGGATGCACTATCCGAGAGCTCACTGCTCAAAGGGGCGAAGGCTACAACCTTCTGAATAATAGATACACACTATATCTGGATCTTGGTGAACTACACTTTGACCTACTATCTGGATCAGTTTCAATGTATAACACATATACTCTACTTGGTCACATAGACCTTCTTTTGATGGTTCCACAACTTGCACACTCCACTCTGCTTTTCTTAATCAACCACGAACCACACTCAAGCAATCACAAATGACTGCCTATAAATATCTTTCCTCTAAATGATATAATCAAGTTGGCCTATTAGAACCATGTTGAAATCATAATAGAGAAACCATAATAAACTCCAACAAACATTCTGTCAACTCTATTATGCACGCAACATATTCAGGGACCTGTCTTAATAATATAATTGTAGACACACGCTACACACTGTCGGCTCTACCAAAACAACCGGATCTTTCTCCACAAGAAGAATTAACTCATGCACTCTTAACCAAACATCAATAACTCATCTCTAAGCTTAAATCCAAGGGAACATACCCTAAGGATAGGTGCAACTCAATAACCAATAAAATCTCTGTTAGCTCTACAGAACAAACACATGAAATTGCTACTAGTGAATAGTGACTGCATAACTTTACTTGCGTTCATCTTTAGACCATGCATCCATGAACTTAACATCACTGACATGTCTATATCATATCTCCAAGGGCACATGCCCATAGGACAACTGTACGGACAACCATACACAGAACACTGCCTATAACTCTTTCAGGAACATTGTTGACACAAGCTACTATATAACTGTCTATACTAATAGTTAACCTTTGTGCCCATGATATCATGTTGATATCATATCCATGCATCATATACTGAAAGCTTACTGCATAGAACTTCCACACATGCTACTTTCCATATGTTGTCATCAATGACAAACATACAGTCAGTACTGGCCTACTAACAAATCTCCAACAACATCCCCCTCCACAAAATTTATTGACACTGCCTTCCTATCCAATTTTTCCTAATTTTCATCTAAAATTTCAACTAGTTTTTTCAAATTTCCTTCCAACATGATTGAAATGTCTTTTTGGATTAATAGAGCTTCAAGCTACAAGTTTTAAATCCTAAAATTTTATTAAGAGGATTTTAATTTTGTATTTCTTTGCCTCGTCCATCTCCCATTCTATACAACATATTTTCTACATTATTTTAGTCTTTGCTACTAATTGTTAAGACAAATAGTGCATATATATATATATATATATATATATATATATATATATATATATATATATATATATATATATATATATATATATATATATATATATATATATATATATATATATATATATAGCCAAAATAGGAAATAAAAGAATAAATATATTACAACACAAAGACAAAACATTATGTGGTTCACTAATTTGGCTACATCCATGAGAAAAGTAGGCTTTCTCTATTTTATCAATTTGAACAATACATAAACATTGTACAACTTTCCTAGTGTCTCTTATTGATACTAATTTTTATACACATTAAAAAATCCCATCACACATTTTATATGACATGTAAAAGATAAAAAGTAGCATCCTAAAGACTCTTCACATTCAAAAGAAGATGAAAAAGTTGAAGAAGAGTCCAAGAAACATGGGATATGAAATGTTGACTTTCAAACTTTGCATATTTAAACAAGGATTCTCATGGAGGGGGCTTCCTAAAATATCTTAGTAGATGCCACTAGAATAGAGATATTAGAACATCAACACACCAAATTATGTGGTTCACCCATATGGCTACATCCATGAGAAAAGTAGGGTTTCTCTATTTTACTAATTGCAACAATACATGAACATTATATAATAGAACCCAGTATCTCTATTTGACACCAATTTTTATACACATAATTAAAAAAATGCATCACACATTCTATGAGATTCGTAAAAGGTAAAATAAGCATCCTAAAGTCTCTTAGTAACCAAAATGAGTTGAACAAGTTAAACAAGAGTAAACAACAAGGAATATAAAAGGTTGATGGTTGAAATTCACACATAGGAACATGTAAGACTCTCATGGAGGGGGGCTTCCTTAAAATCTTCATAGGTGCTACTAAGAGTTTATTGGAGCTTTTATAAGTAGAGGATCTCATGGATTTTGTAATTATGAGCAAGCTTAAAACATCTCTAAATTTTCTAAAAGCTAGTGATCTTATGACTTTTTTTTTGCTAAATCTATGTATTATATAGCTAAACTTAAAATTAATGGTAAATTATTGTAAAGATTATAGACCACTGACTTGGTAGCAAAATGTTAGTAAGGGCTCAAGACTCTATATTATGGTGTAGCATAGCTTTTTTCTTCTCATGGACCTCTTACTCTACAAAAATAGTTCCTTTAATGACTCCATGAGACCCCTTCCTAGTTATTATCTATAAATCTAATAACACAAAATTAATTAAATTGTGGTCCACTAATATATTTATTTTAAAATAAATGAAATTCCATATAAACATCCTTAATTAACTATTTACATTTATATAATCATATTCTAGAATAACTTTCCTTTAATTTAATTTTATTAATATAAATGTCGACATTAAGGTTATTTAGAAAATAGCATAAACAGTTTTAAAACTCCTTTTGAATCATACATAAATGAGGTTGCTAACTAAGTGAGTCTGGTCTTGGAGGAAACTCTATGGTTAATCACACTCGAATTGGAGCAGTACTACGATGGGTGAAATCTTGGGAAGGCCCAATGCTTCACATATGTGAGCACCGCCTAGATGCAATAAGTGCTAAGTAGTCCATTCATTCTCATGAAAGATGGATTCTTGTTAATTACTACTCATGAAAGACGGGTCATTGAGTTTGACTTGAAAACTACACAGTTAAATCTAGATAGCAATATCACACCAACTTAAACATATATAATTTAAACTTGTTAAAATAAATTATCTTTTATTTAATTATTCAACAAACTTTATACATACACATTTTCATCATCCGAACATATATTTATTTTGATCACATCCATTAACTAATAGAAATTCAAAATATAATTTACTCTTAAATCATTCATTAACCATAAAAGTTCAAAATATAATTTATTCTTATATTTAAATTAACAAGTAAATATACATTAGTATTTTTAGATATTAACTAATTCTCATATTTATTATGAGATTAAGATGAAAAAAAGGAACAGATTACGTCAACTTTAAAAAAGAAAACAGAAACAGTCATCCATAACATCCTTTTTAGCGTTATTGTTGCAGATAGGAACGTTCCAACTGTAGAAAAACCGAATAAAAGAAAGGTATTTTGCTTTAAATCCCGCGATCCATGTACGGGATATATTATAATCCCCTCTATTGCCTGTCTTATCGAGTACGATTTATTTTCACCATCTGACATGGCAATGTGAGCTCATCTACTCACCATCCTTATCAAGTATGATCTATTTTAACTATCCGACGTGGCAATATGGACCCTTCTTGATTCTGTCTACATTAAATCAATTATTGGCAATTTAAACAAATCAAGATAATAAATTTAAAAAATTATGGTAAAGGAAAAGGGGTCAATTTATTCTAAGTCACATATCTCATTCTCCAACATGTAATGGACAATGTAATCATATTAAATGGAAAAGGACATTAAAGACAAAGATGCTACATCTTGGAAACAATTATATCAAGCATGTACATTGAATGTCGATAAATAATAAAATGTATGATATGGATATAGGTACCTTTGCAATTATTTATGGAGCTAATAGGAAACAATTTGATTGTAAATTTTATTTATTAATTAATTAAAATAGAAATTAGATTCAATTTAATTGATAAATATAAAAAATGTTCAATCAAGATACTTTATATTGGATTAGTCTCAGTTTCTGAATTTGATTGTGTATACTTTATATTGACAACATAGGCATTGTGACACCTTGAAGGAAGAAGTTCATTTGTCACATCATTACTAAGGTGTGATACACCCCCTCTTGATTCTTGCCTTCGTCCAGTCCTTGTTATTACATCTCCAATGAATTATAGAACTTACATCATGGATACTTCATCCTTGACGAATCAATCAATTCACTAATCTATGACAAGCAAAGAGATTGCTTATAAGAGGTGACTTATAGTAAAAGATAAATTAAGATTTTGTGTAAGAAAATAGGAACTCTAACATTATTTATTTTAATTTTTAAATTGTTTTTGAGGTGGACTTAAAAGTTTCTCTCACCACCTTCTTAAAAATTTATTGTTTGTAATGTTGGGAAATGAAATGAGGTATTCAATAGTTTATGCATACAAGCTAGGAACAAGACATGTTTCCCTTGATTACATAAGGAGAGTGGATCGGCTTGGCTTGAAGGATTGAGCACAAGGTGAATTCAACACTCATTGTTTTAGTTTAAATGGTCTACACAACATATATGAGTTGGATACTAGATCTAAGGAAAACTATGAGAAATGGAGGGTTTTTGACATACACAACAACTTTTAGAACAAATATTCAGAGTAGGTTTATTAGATATGAAAAGAAGAGACTAAAAAGAACATGTGTCTGAAATCTAGGCATAAATTAGGAGGTTGATGGTGTTCAGGATGCCCTTGACTAAGAATTATCAGATTTGGATAAAAGTTGTGTTTTCAATATCAAAATGTTGCTTAGAATTTTCCTCAAAATTTTTATAAAAAATATTTGTGTGAATAATGCTACCTTTTTTTAAATATGTGAAATCTTAGCCTATATTTCCTCTATCTCATTCCAAATTCATGTCTCTTGATCTTGTCAGTTGTACATGCAAAGGAAATAAAATGTTGAGTCATTAGGAGTTTGCCTAGGTCAAACCCCAATTTTGGAATTAACCACGAAATAGAATTGAACTATAACTAAATTGAAAGCATGTTATAATGGAGTAGAGACTATATCTAAAATTGAATTGCTTGAATGAAATATTATACTTTCACGAGTCTCCCTTGTGTTGAAGTCTTCATGAAGATGTTGATGTTGACTTATAGAGTTTGACTTCATCGTAGGTTGATCATGGATGCCATCTTAAATACTTGAGATTTGAACTTTACTTCTTGCTTAAATGCCTTGGTGTGCTTGATTACTTGTTCAATTTAACAACATATGAGATTTGACAATTAATGAACATGATCAGTCAAATTAAGGGGTTGGGCTTGCTTTTATAGCACTCCTTGTGAAACACATTCATATTTTAAAAGTAGACTGATATGGACGATAAATTCTTGTCTCCACAATCTAACTTTTGGAGGATCCAAAATTGGGTCCTTTTGGTGAGACAACGGTGCCCAAAGTGCCCTTGGCCAGCCAATCAGGGTTGGGTCAAGGACCATCGACCAAGAAAGTGGCGAAGCTCCTAGATTTGAACTGGTGCAAGTAGAATCAAACATCATCATGCATTGAATGCCAAAAATGCTAAAATGAGGCCCTAGTGTTCTCAAACTTGTATAGGGTACAATTCACGATGCTACATTGTCATATATCATTCATTTAATATTCTTAAATTCTAATGTACTATCAAAATCCAATTGTGTGGATTTCAAATCAAACACCTTGACCCATGTTTCATGAGTAGTAGGTCGCAAGAACCCATCTCTCATGAGAATGAATAGTGCACATAACATTCATTGCATCTAGGTGATGCTCATAGAGGTGAAGCATTGGCCTTCCCAGGGGGTCACCCATCCCAGTACTAGTCCAACTCAAACACGCTTAACCATAGAGTATCCTCCAAGGATAAGTCTACTCAGCTTGCAACCTCATTTGCAAAACCTCCAAGCAAATGTTGTGTCTTGTGAACCATTCATTATAAAGTCCCTTTAGCTCATCAATTGGTTGAGGATATTTTCAGCATATCAAATTACAATTTAGTACATAGATTTTAAATCAAACATATCGATCTATATTCTTATAAATAATTTTAAATTTTTTAGTAAAAGAGATTATGGATGCTGCATTTTTACGAAATCCATACTATCATTTCTATGTGAAATCTTCCAAAAATTCACAATACCGCATTCTTAACTCAAATATTTTAGGAATCTTCTTCATGAGACCGAGGCTATACGCTACCAAAAATTCACAATACCGCATTCTTAACTCAAATATTTTAGGAATCTTCTTCATGAGACCGAGGCTATACGCTACCAAAAAATGTGATATAAATAACAGGAGCACCAGGAATTCTTTCTACTCCAGTAGGTCATGCATGCTTCCTGACTGGGATTTCGATGGCATGACCTTCCCATTTTTGTTGCAGAATTTTTAAAAAACTATATAGTGAAAGATCTGTGTTGTTAAAGGTACTATTTTCGCTTCTTGTTTTTCGTAACGTATTTTTGAACATTGTTCTTTCAATGAAACCATTTGAGGCTCAAAATGGTAAGTTTTGGCAATACAAGGGTTACCTTGTGATGAATGTTCAAGTTCTTAAAACAATTTCTTATTGAACATATCAGAAGTTTACAATTCATTATAATGTCTGGTATCGATTGTGTGAAATTAAATGTTTCTGTAATTAACTTTCTAATAGATCAGATAATGTGATCCGAAATGTTATACAAAATAGATCCTACACAATTTCTTGTTACTCGAATTTAAATTTGGAAAAAAATTATTTACGATCTCTCTAAGAGCTTTGTCTGTTGTCTGGACCTTCTTATAACATGCTTTAAGTCTCGTCTTAGTCGTGATAATTTTATTTGAAAGTGATCCGCTTGAAAGTTTTGAAGAGTTTGTTGTACATCTGTTCTGTAGCAAGTTCTTTTTAGTATAATGCCTATTTCAGGAATCTGCTGCAATTTATGCTCCCTCTATAAATTGGTCGTCACAGAATTGCATCCGATTCCATCTGAATCTTTACTGACCGATTATTCAGGTGAAACGAAAGGATTCTCCCCAGCATTTGATTTCACAAAAATATAGGGCACACTGCTTGTCAGGCTCTTATTTCAGTTGATGGTCGACATCTCCGTTCGATATAACCTTCCTAAAATAGCAATCTAGTTACAAAAATGTATCAATTCGATGTCTGTGGTTCACATGGGACCTGCAATGGCGCTATTGGAGACAAAAGATGCTTCTCAAAACCCTCTAAGGAGGTTTTTATTTTTTCTCAGAACAGAATTAGGCAAATGGGCGGTTCTCTCATAATGTAAAAGGATCGGCCTACTTTTGACCGAGCAAAGGGACAGCCACTGAAACCCTTATTCCTTTTTCTTTTTTAATCTTTAGTCACACAAATAAGGCCTCTTCGTTTTTTACAATTCCTGCTCTTATCATCCCATTTTCAGTCATTCACATGTTTGCTTTCCTTTTCGACATATAAGTACAACAGCTCCGGCTCAGCCTGTGTGTTGTACCGGTTTAAGGTGTTAAAGAAAGCCGCCGATCGAGTCAGTATTTAGGGTATTAACAGCAGAGCGACAGATGTTATACTAGTAAACGGAAAAGCTGGAGGGCTCCACATCGCCTCATACAACTCTGAATCGCTTGCAGTGTGCGGGATAAGGGCGGCCGTCTGTATTGAGTGTAATTATTAAAATTAAACTCATGAATTTAGGAAAAAGTCTGCATCGATCAAAAACCCGGCTGATTTTTCTGTGAAGAAAAGTGCATGTTATACGGCCTGTTTATTATTCAATGTTAATGCCGTTGTTCATTGCATTTTCATGCATTCTCGAGTCTTATATATAGGAAATCTGTGAGCTCTTTCCAAGGTAGGATATTAAATAGTTGGGGTAAAACTTCTCTGAGTTACATTTTAGGTGATTAGGTTTTGACCTTCAATTTTCAGTTCTGAATGTCAATGTTTACAGTTACAGTTTCATAGTATTTGCTTAAATTTTTGAGCATTTTGTGACTTTTCATTTGAATTCAGGGAAAACAAAATGGGTCAGCTATTTTGCTGTGTAAAAGTGGAGCAGTCAACTGTGGCCATGACAGAGAAATTTGGACGGTATCAGGAAGTGCTGGAGCCAGGGTGCCACTTTGTGCCATGGGTTACGGGAACCCAAATCAGAGGTCATCTTTCCTTAAGAGTGCAGAAACTAGATGTCCGCTGCGAAACAAAGACCAAGGTATGTGTCTTGATTTCTTTTATTTAAAAAATAAATTCTGGAATCTGAACAAATAACAGTGAAATCCTAAAAAGTTGCGGAATATTTGTTTATTTGTTTTTTGAATCATATTTATATCTTGGTGAGAATAGGTTTGATTTTGATCTTAATTTTTTAAGTAAGGATGTAGAAACTTCCTAAGAAGGATCATGTTTGTGTTTTGAGAGTAACATTCTTTTCAAATTGTCGCAGGATAATGTTTTTGTGACTGTGGTGGCCTCTGTTCAATACCGTGCTCTTGCCGAAAAGGCCAGTGAGGCTTTTTATAAGTTGAGTGATACAAGGGGACAAATTCAGGCATATGTTTTTGATGGTAAAGTTTACCTCTCAGTGATTTCTTTTGAAAAATGAAATTCGGAGGATAATTGTAAATGAACAATTGGTACAGATAGTGATACAAGTTGACAAATTTAGGCATATGTTTTTGATGGTAAAGTTTATCTCTCAGTGATTTATTTTCAAAAATGAAATTCGGAGGGTAATTGTAAATGAACAATTTGTACAGATATGTTATAAAATAGCTCATTGTTATGTAGAACATTAAATAAAAATAAAATCTCTGACCCATATCAGATATTGCACTTGGTAGGATAATCTACTAGAATTGCCACTTCTCGTATAGATGAACTTTGTGAAATACAAATTTTCAGATCTATGATATTACTTTAATATAGAGCCTTGATCACATTAATCATAGATTCATCTGTTACTCTGTATTTTTCTCATTTCATGGAAGACAATGGAAGAAGAGAAACCCTGACCAACAAGTTTCAGGTTACGAAAGAGAATTTGGGCTCACTACATTGTTTCAATGTTTGATTACAGTTATTCGTTCCAGTGTTCCAAAGATGAATCTCGACAATGTCTTTGAACAAAAGAGTGAGGTTGCTAAAGCTGTTGAAGAAGAGCTTGAAAAGGTTGGTATCGTTATCTTCATTTCAATTTATTATTGATTTCTCTTGTCAATTGGTTGTAAAAGGTTGGTATCTTTATCTCCTTTTCATTTTCTTATTGATTTCTATTGTCACTTGGTTGTAAAAGGTTTCTTAAATATCACATCTTCATATATTTTTAAAAATAAACAAATATAAGGTTAGAATGCGTTATGATTGAATTTTGCTTTTTATGACTACAGGCTATGTCAAACTATGGATATGAGATAGTGCAAACGCTTATTGTAGATATAGAACCTGATGTGCATGTGAAGAAAGCAATGAATGAAATAAATGCAGGCAAGAAGTCAAACTGGACTTTTATGTTCAATTGTCCATGTCTTTTCATTCTAATGATTTTGAAGATTGTTGGGAAATACTTCTGCATTTTGTCAATGGATGGATAGTGTTTTTACTTAAAAAATGCATTTTATGTGACTAAATAGAAAAGTCACATCATGTTCAATTTTTGAAGAGAGAGGTTACTGTTAAAATCAGCCATGTGAAGAAAGCAATGAATGAAATAAATGCAGGCAAGAAGTCAAACTGGACTTTTATGTTCAATAGTCCATGTCTTTTCATTCTAATGATTTTGAAGATTGTTGGGAAATACTTCTGCATTTTGTCAATGGATGGATAGTGTTTTTACTTAAAAAATGCATTTTATGCGACTAAATAGAAAAGTCACATCATGATCAATTTTAGAAGAGAGAGGTTACTGTTAAAATCAGCCAATGTTTGATTTACTTTGATAAGTAATACTTATATTTTCCCTACCATCTACTCTCCTAGATCTATCGGGCTCTTTTATTGTTTTCATAAGCTTAGGATTACAGACTGTTTTCCAATCTCCATGTTTTCATCAGCTTGCACTTACACTCTGTTTTTCCACACAAATCTATAAGGATCAGCAGTTCCAACTTGCCACAATCAGTTTTCAGCTGACCTAATCATTCAATTGTTCCCAAGGAGATCCATAGAAAAGAGGAACATTTAATAATTGATTAAATTCATCTTGAAACCATTTCTTGAAGAACGTAGCTGCTACCAGTTTCCAAAATCTATGACCAATTGTTTTGCACACCCTTATATCTAACTTTAGGAAACCCATCTCGTTATCCTCAACATGTTTCATATTTTGTTTCTGCTTAGTTTATGTACCTAGATATTGTTTCTAGTTTATGACCATTCATTGCTTGCTTTGTATCAGCTGCAAGAATGAGAGTAGCAACAAACGAAAAAGCAGAGGCAGAGAAAATCTTACAAATCAAGAGAGCAGAAGGGGAAGCTGAATCAAAGTATCTGTCAGGACTTGGCATTGCTAGGCAAAGGCAAGCAATTGTGGATGGGCTAAGAGAGAGTGTACTTGCATTCTCAGGGAATGTGCCTGGCACAACTGCAAAGGATGTGATGGATATGGTGTTGGTGACACAGTATTTCGACACCATGAAAGAGATTGGAGCACATTCCAAGTCTTCAGCTGTCTTTGTACCCCATGGGCCTGGTGCAGTTCGTGATGTTGCTCAGCAGATTAGAGATGGACTGCTTCAGGGATCACATGCCTCTCATCAGTAACTATCCTCATCTCATCTCAATAAAATCGGCAAGAGCAATCAAGTTCGAGTACATAACAAGGATTTCAAAAACATACTGCCTAGCCTTTCAGTATCAATATGCATTTCACTGTGCCTTTTATACTTCTTATTATATGTAAATAGACATAAGCATGTTTTATATATTACTTTTTTAGGTTATACTGGTACTCGGTACTTCATCGTGTATGATGAAATGCTGAGTTTAGAAAATTATGCTATGAATGTCATCTTTGTCTAGTGATATATTTGAAGAATATAAATTAATTTGGTTTGTATTATCTGATTGTCACTGTTCAGGACCGAGACTGAAAAAACTTGTTTGAAAAAGGAATGTCGATGCATCCTATACTACATAGTGGGTCTCATCATTTTTTTATTCCATCGCAACCAATGATGACAATCAAGCATCTCATATTACTTGATCTCATCACTGGCAAGGGCGTCAATATAACAATGTCCACAATACCTGAGGCCATCTACACAAGTACAAAATCAATAACTAACATATACATAGTGAGTGATTAATACATGCAATGAGTGACTAACACCTACCTTTTTAGTGCTAGTTAGTAAATGAATATTGGTACATCTCATATTATGTTACATCATGGTTCCAAGCACAAGTTGTGATGGTGACAAACATCCTATACTACTTGCAGTCATCACCATATTTACATAAGACCATTAATAAGTTTCTCATAACTTGTAAAACCATGAGTCATTGGATTCAACCATCTATTAACCCTAGGCCACCAATAAGAAGTTTTTCCAACCAAAGAGGAGTAGTATTTGACATATATCAGCTTGTGTTCTTGGTAATAATGTCAACTAACCCATTCACAATATGGGTAGCACTTCGCATTGATAGCCTTTGTGTTATAGCTGATTGCTTCTTAACCTTCTTAATATGATAGTCAACTCATATTTCTGTTACATGGCACACAATAAGGATAACAACTATCTCAACCACTCCAATATCACATCTAATGTAACACTTGGCAATCTTTCACATCTATGATATAGGTGAGTATTGGCTAGTGCATATAATTCAATAGTAGCTCTAGACATCAATCATTGGCACAATCCAATAACAACCTACTAACTACTCTAGTATTAGACTTAGTATTGACATGTGGGGAGATCTTATAGTCATGTACACATAATCTACATATCACAGGGGTTAACAAGTATTGGTCAAGTGGACCTCGATATGCATATGATAGTCAAGTGATTTAGGAGCCTATATTCTTAGAGTACCATAGGTTTGGAGCTAAAGTTTACAAACATATAAGAATTGCATTGAACCCACATGAGTGGCCTCTAGTCAGCACATACAAATAAAAAATGTTGAGTTATAGATAATCAAATCCACTCACTTAATTCAAATAGTTATCTAGAACACACTATTCACAAATAAATTCTTTATTAGAAATATAGGATTTAACTATCCAACATTAATAATACTTATAGTTTCTACCTACAAATGACATGGGCAATCTTTAGGAATGTCATCTCAAGCTCAACTCAAAATCAAGTGCATAACAACCACAACTAAACCATTCATAGCTAGTAAGAATACACATTGGTCATCCATTAGATTCTATTTGCCAAAGTTGACGACATTAATAGATACAAATTATCAAGTTGCTTTAGATGGTTCCTTTAGCTTAATCATAGCCATCTAAAGCAACTTTTAGCCTCAGATTGAAGCATACTAAAGAAGGAAGTTCAAATAAGTTTAGTAACAATTCTAACTTTAGAGATATCCCCCAAACCTTCATGTACAAAACTAGGATCATAGAGACATCCTTCATCCAAGGATTGCCTACATATCCACTTCCAAATGAGATAGAAGTCACATGCAGTTCTCCTAAAATTTTGAATGCTAGTATAAAAAATATTATCACTAGAAATAGATTCAAGTACTTGCAACATAAACAAAATATCTCACTTATGTAATCAATTCACCACACATAGAACATTAAGCAAACAATGAACTATAACAACAACATAAGAACACCAAGATTTTATACGTGGAAAATCTAAATTGGGAAAAACCACAGTAAGCGCTTGCTCACAAAAATGGTACACTAATGTATATTTATTATGATTACAAAGATATGAGCTCACTACTTTGGACCTACAACTAGAGGCTCATTGCTAATACAACAATGAATACAGATAGGAACTCACTACTTAAGATTTGCAAACAAAGGCACACTGCCAAGTAGCAAGATACAATAAAGAACTTGTGCACCCAAGATACACCGTCTTAGGGATAAATAACTCTTCACAATAGATAACAATAAATTCTCTTGATAGTGCAACCGATCTGCACAATATTGTCAACCTTAGCAAAACTTTGTTACTACCTTCATGCATTGAACTTCTTCTTTTCCAAAACTCTGTAAATAGATCTTCACTAGCTCGCCCACAACTCTCTCTTTCTCTCACACTTCATTTTGTCAAAGCAAAACCTATGCTTATATACAAGATAGATCATTGGAGTTTACAACAAGGTTGGCCATGCCAACTGAATAAGAGATGAACAAAAAATACATAGGTCTCACATAGCATAAACCCATCCGCATAAGAGAAAAACCTTAAATGCAATACCCAGATCAAAAACATGAAAAATGATCCACTCTAGGAGAGAGAGGGACCATGAACACATTACACATAGCCCAATACCATATCCACAATTACTGGAACAAATCCCATAGCCAACTCAAAACATGTAGACATACTACATAAAGAACCACTTAACTTGTTAATTGTATCTGAACCTCCATACACCATGGTGAGATCCACATGCCGCATTAGAAATTGTGTAGCTTGCCAACAATCAACGTCAGAAGTCATCACAACATATTTCTAAACCATAAAAAAATTGACGACAACTGCAACACTTGAAGACACTATTTTCGGTACACCAAGAATATTTTCCTACTCACCAGGAAACACCACAACCAAGACCAAAACCTGAATACAAATCAAATCACAACCAGACATCATACTCATTTGTGGTACCCGCATCTTCCCTATCTAACCTCCAATCCCATCTCATTAAAGTCAAAGCATCAAATTTAGCCACTATTGTTGCAATGGGGATCATTGGTCCCTAGCCTCTCACATCACTCACACACCTTGCAAACTGTGCTAAGCCAACTAGTACTCCCTAGGTCTCTAAACTATCTTAGAACTTGGATGCATATTTTCAACAATGATTTCTATAATAGAAATCTTATGGAAAATACAACTGAATACATGTTATCTTCAACTACATAACTTTGTCACTGAACCACTGACATTTGGATAAAACCAATGACTTCTAAACCTAAGAAAAATAACTCTGAAGCATTGAATAGATGTTTGTCTTCCACTGTTCCGTAACACTGAATACATACTTGTCTTCCACTTAATACATGTGTGAATAAATATTGGTAATCAATTGTGATGCAACCAACACTCAACCATGAACTCAAAAATTTAGCTATATGAATCCATATCAAATGAACCAACTAAACCCTCAAAAGCTGCTTATTGCTTCTTAGTTGAAGCAAGTTTAATCCTTTTATGATGCTCATCGATTTGTCATGAAGGATTAGTGACTTGGCTACTCCAAAATAGAAGATTCAAATACAACGCAAAACTAGGAATGAAACCAGAATGCAAGATTATACTAAGAAATGAACTAAGCTAACAATGCAAGAGAGCTATAAGAAAATCAAGAAATAAGAATTTAAAATAGTAAGATTACTCAATTAGAATGCAAGAATGCAAATCGCTAAGATGCAAATGATCAAGATTGGGACCTTAGAATGCAAGAGTGTAAGAATTTGCAAATAGCAAATATTGAACCAAGGATCTAGAGGTTGAAGAAAAGCACAAGAGAGAAAATATGAATGCAATGATGGATTGAATAGATCCAATGAATTCACCTTGATTGAATTGATGAAATGTTGTATCAATGTTATGTAATGATTACATAATAGGCCTTCTTATATATGAAAGGCAATAAGAGACAATGATAAGGAGTTGATAAGCTATCACCTATGCTAGGTGTAATCACATGTCCACCAAATGTGGATTATCCTCCATTATGCAATAAAATATGTGCAATGGATTAGGATGATAATGTGATAAGAGCACGAAAGGTGGATCTCACACACAACGAGGTATGTGATGACAACTATCACACCAAAAATAAAATTTCTCCTACACCATGTGCTTAATAGATGTGCACACTCCTAGGTGTCTCAATCACAAACTACTATGCAATGCATTAACCTAAGTAAGATTAAGTAAAGTGTAATTAGGAATATTTAATTACACCAACACCCCCCCTTAAGTGCAACTTAGGGGAATGCACTTAAACTCACAATGCAAGATGGGTCCCGGCTACTGGGCCATGTTAGGTACCCATGTACAAAATGCAATACATGAAATGCACAACTCTCATAAAGTGGAGAAAGAGGGAAAACCTCATGGGAAAAACCCTCCCCCAAAAAGAGAGAAGAAAACAAGATGCATGGATGGATGGAGTACTCAAGAGCCCCCAAGAACTACATACATCATGTATATACAAATAATTATCCCCCCATAAGAAAGATAGTTGGAGACATGATATCCCCCCCATAATGTAGAAGCTCCCATGTTGATGAAGAGTACCTGCAAACAATAGTTCAACCAATGCTTACAAGAAACATGTCTTCCCTTGGGAAGAAATAGATACATCAAATGATGAAGAAGCCAATCCATGTGCAAATGGAATGAGAAAGAAGATGAAGGTCTCCATGAAGGAATCTCTGAAGACTGATTAGGAATCTCCAAGCTCAAAGAATCTATTGCTTCATGTGACAAATCAAGTGAAGAAGGAGAAGAATCAAGTACACCAATCTCCAAAGAAGGTGAAGAAGTGTCCCCATCTATGATGAAACTGTCATCAAGGGAAAGAGAAACCCCCTCATGTATGGCTTCCAAATTTACATCATGAGAATCAACAAATGTTGAAGATGCATCCAAGTAGTCATCACACTCTACAAGATCTGAAACACTATGATCATCCTGCTGAATAGTAGAGCCCATGTCTGAAGAAGCAGGAAGTGGAGGAGTAGGAAGATCAACACTTGTCTCAACAACAAAATCATTCAAGTGCCCAAAGTTCTCCTCATAATTATCCCTTGGCAAAGGGATGGGTACATCATGAATATCATCATCATTATCAACAAAATTAGAAAAAGAATACAAGTGTGATGTATGATCAACAACTCCCATAGCTTTGACATCTCTAGTCTCCATGTCCCTAATGTAGACATAATCAGGAGTGAACTCAACAATTTTACATTGTGCCCCATGTGTAATTTGGTAAATAGAAAGGAGATTAGTGGTCAAGGATGGTACACAAAGAACATCATTAAATGTCCCTTCTCCCATAGGAATAGAACCTTTCCCACAAACTCTCATGAATGTGTTGTTACCCATCAAAATATTAGGAGAATTACAAGGCTCAATAGAAGAAAACATATCCATAGAAGATGCCATATGATGTGATGCACCTGAATCAAGAAGCCATTTACCTTGCTCAGGATGTGTGGAAGCCATGAGTGCTTGTCCTTTACCTTTATCTTTGGATGATGATGGAGATGTAGAAGTTGCCAAATGTGTAGAAAAAGGAGCAGACACTGATGAGGGCAACTTAATGTTGTGTTTCTGAATAATGTGAGTTAGCTCATCAATCTTCTTTTGAAAACACTGATGCTCATCATGTCCTAACTTTTGACAATATGCACATTTATCTCTCTTTCTTCTAGATGATTCCTCTCTTGAAGAGGACTTGGAATCAGTACTTTTTGGTGAAGAAGATTCATTACCTTTTTCATGAAGCTTAGGATCCTTATTGTGTTTCTTTCCTTTGCCATTAGAAGCCTTTGATGTAGACTCACTTGCAATCAATGCTTGATGTGTGGAAGGCTTCAACTGACCCATGTGTGCCAACTTTGCTTGTTCCCTTGTGAGTTGTGCTGCAAATTCATCAAGAGAGGGCAATTTGTATGCACTACCAAGAACATCCATAGTAGCATAGAATGTAGAAACAAAGATAGAATAATCAGGACCAAGCTTGGAAAGAATAGAAAAGATCAATTGTTCATCCCCTTTAACAATGCCACATGAAGAAAGCTCCAATCTAATAGAATTGAACTTAGAGAAAAAGTCTTGAATATTGTCAAAATCACTAGGATTTAGACCTATGAGCTCATTCTCTAATCTGAATTTTCTCATTCTATTAGGTTTACCAAAGAGTCCTTCCAATGTGACCCAAGCATCATGAGGATGTGTGCAAGATGCAATATGAAAGAGCAAGTCGCGAGAGATGGATGATCTAAGAGAGCCAAGTGCTTTATCCCTTCAATCAAACCATTTTCTCCTTTCTACAACACCTGTTTGAGGTTCTTGATCCTGCCCAAGAGTCATTCTAAGCAATCCAAGACTCAACAAATGATCACTTAAAGATACTTTTCATTCATGGTAGTTATATGGAGTGAGGATTTTAACCTTTGAATTATCCATATTGCAACCAAATAATGACTGATAACTACTGATAACTCCTTCAAATGATTGATGCAAATCAGAAAACTGAAATCCAAGGATTAACCAAGTGCAAGTATAGCCCCAAAATGACCTATTGCTGAAAGTGATATGTCTACTCAAAATCACTCAAATCTGATTGTAGATTTGGAAAGTAGATGAAAAATCATGCACTTTCAAAAAAAAATTCACCTCAAAATGTTATCGTATGTGCCCAAACGAAGCCCTAGAAGTTGCAGAAATCAAGAACAGACAGGAACAGTCAACAAGATCTGCAATTTTTGACAAATCAGGCCACCAAAATGCAAAATCAACACCACCATTGGAAATTTCAAGAAATTCTACCCAATTTCAAAAAAAATTGCACTTGATTTGAAGCCCAGATGACCAAGCTATGGCCTCTCAAAGTTGGACTGTCAAATAAAAAATGCATATGGTGAAGGCTGGGAAATCTCCAAACCCTGATGATGTTAGCAAACTGCTAGGTTAAATTTGATGGTCATACGGCTGTAAACAAACCAATTTCGCTCTATTGTGATAGCTAGATGGCCGTCAATTTTAGGACAGTTAAATGACGATGCCAGCAAAAAAATGGGCCCCTTCCGGTTGACATGTCTGCTAAGTGTTCTGTCCATACAAGTCTGTACGGTGACGTGGCTTTGAATATGAGGATGACGTGGCAGGAGCCACGTGGCAGTGTTTGAGTGGTTGGTGCGGAGTCGTAGGTGACGGGGCACCTGTCGCAGTGGTGTCCACGTGGCTCTGAAGGGCGGGCATGGGACCCTCGAGGGGGCTGTTAGGTGGCCCATGTGGCAGGTGAGGTAGATGCCTACATTGTAGGGGTCCACTGTCGTGGCGGAGGTGTCATGGTTGGGTCCTAGCGGAGGGCGGTGGCGGAGGGGGCCGCTCACGAACGGAGGTGGTGGAGAGATGTGTCCACCAGAGGAGCGGATCTCAAAAGGGGCCGTTGTGACTTGGAAGCCGCTTGGGTTGCTGTCTACAAAGCAGCGGAGGTGCTCAGCAAAGAGGTTGTTGGGTGGATCTGAGGCGGCAACGATGTCTTGTGGTCAATGGAGGAGCGGTGGTGGCCGCTTGGGTTTAATCCCACATGTGCAGGGTATATGAAGAATGCACTCTTTATAATGCAAAGGGCCCGCAACACTAATGAACAAGTGAGCCAGGTTGCCTAAGCGCTTGAGGCTTGTGCTGTCTACGGTCTTCTTGCCTGTTGTGACGTGATAAAGTAGAATATTCGTTGCGAACAATACAAATGGCAGGGCACATCCCAAGCCCAAAAACATAATTTTTGACAAGAAAAAAAATTCGAATAAACTATGGATAAAAATATATATATATTTTTAAAAAAATTATACCGCAGAGGTGCAGATCGGGCCATACGGTTTGATTTGCAAAAAAAATTTGCCTCGATTTTGACTTTCACTTAATATAGGTGAGTTTATAGTCGATTTTAATCGAAACAGCCTCCCGGATGCAATGGTGAGGTTAGATCTGCTCCAAGATGCCTCTATCGCATGCTGGTTCTCAGATCTGAGATTTAGACTTTCAAAGCTTGCATCAAGATCTCTTCAAATCGGCTAATCTAAAACGCTCCAATGGCTTTGATACCATGTAAGAATTTGCAAATAGCAAATATTAAACCAAGGATCTAGAGGTTGAAGAAAAGCACAAGAGAGAAAATATGAATGCAATGATGGATTGAATAGATCCAATGAATTCACCTTGATTGAATTGATGAAATGTTGTATCAATGTTATGTAATGATTACATAATAGGCCTTTTTATAGAGGAAAGGCAATAAGAGATAATGATAAGGAGTTGATAAGCTATCACCTATGCTAGGTGTAATCACATGTCCACCAAATGTGGATCATCTTCCATTATGCAATAAAGTATGTGCAATGGATTAGGATGATAATGTGATAAGAGCACGAAAGGTGGATCTCACACACAACGAGGTATGTGATGACAACTATCACACCAAAAGTGAAATTTCTCCTACACCATGTGCTTAATAGATGTGCACACTCCTAGGTGTCTCAATAAAAAACTACTATGCAATGCATTAACCTAAGTAAGATTAAGTAAAGTGTAATTAGGAATATTTAATTACACCAACAAAGAGAATGAACTTCAACAATGATCAATATTGAACCCTTGAGCCAAGGAAGAGCTTTCTTTTAAAGGAATTGCCTCACGAATGGAGGGCAAAGATTAAGAGGCAAAAAATGTTAGGTAGAGATGAGTGGTGAGAGAGAGATCAATCCATGTGAGAAGATTCAAGAATTTTGGTTGGCCAAGTCTGAGGGGAGAATAAGACAAAATAAAAAATCCCCTTTTAAAAAAAGGGCTAAGAATTTATATTAAAGGTAAGTTTTGACAATTAAATAATTTTTTCAAGTTTAAAAATGATTTAGGCTTGATTTTAGAAATAATTTAATTATGCAAGGGGGATTATCCAGGTTGTTTACATCATTATGTCTAGTAATTACACTTTTGAGATTTAGAATTTGTTTTAAAGAAATTTAATCAAATTGGGGGCTTAGGTTCTACTAGACAAATTTTAGGTGATTACATTTTCCCCTCTTTGAATCAATGTGCAAACAACACATTGATTCAAAAAATAGAAAGTATTTAGATAAGAGAACAACCTGATGTGAAGCGATGGGACTATTTGTAATAAGGAAAACTGACTATGAACTTGATTGAATGAAGATTGATAAGATATCATCTCTAGACTTGATTAAGAAAATACTAACAAGTAAGATGAGAGTATCCAACCTGATATGAAGTGATGAAATTGAATATCTGTCAAAATAATTTGAGATAACTGCTATGACAAGGATTCTGAGGAAGCCAATCACCTAACTTGAGAGACAATACTAGATTGATATGAGTCTTGATGAACTTGATATGCCCCGAGAACAATGCCAGATTGATATGGGTTGTGATAAACTTGGCATGCCCCAATAGATTCTTGTTCAAGTGACCTGATATGAAGTGATGAGTAGAGATCAATCCATGTGAGAGGATTCAAGAATTTTGATATGATGCCTATTCGAGTGACTTGCTAGAGATGAGTAGTGAGAGAGATCAATCCATGTGAGAGGATTCAAGAATCTTGGTTGGCCAAGCTTGAGGGGAGAATAAGACAAAATAGAAAATTCTCTTTTAATTGTCAATTAATCAAGATTAAGTTGCACAAAAGTGCTTTTTAAAAAAAAAATGCTAAGACTTTATATTAAAGGTAAGTTTTGACAATTACATAATTTTCTTAAGTTTAGAAATGATTTAGGCTTGATTTTAGAAATAATTTAATTATGCAAGGGGGATTATCCAGGTTGCTTACATAATTATGTCTAGTAATTACGCCTTTGAGATTTAGAATTTGTTTTAAGACAATTTAATCAAATTGGGGGGTTAGGTTCTACTAGACAAATTTTAAGTGATTACATTTTCCCCTCTTTGAATTGATGTGCGAATAACACGTTGATTCAAAGAATAGATAACAGTTAGATCAGAGAAAAACCTGATGTGAAGTGATGAGACTATTTCTGATAAGGAAAATTGACACCGAACTTGATTGAATGAAGATCGATAAGATATCAGCTTCGAACTTGATTGAGTGAAGAATGACAAGTGAAATGAGAGCATCCAAGCTGATATGAAGCAATGAGATTGAATATTTGTCAAAAGAATTTGAGATAATGGCTTCGATAAGGATTTTGAGGAAGCCAATCACTTGGCTTAAGAGACAATACCAAATTGATATGAGTCCTAATGAACCTGATATGCCCTAGGAACAATGTCATATTGATATGGGTTGTGATGAACCTGAGATGCCCCAATAGATGCCTAACCGAGTGACCTGATATGAAGCAATAATTCTTTCAGAGAGATGCTCAGAATCTCAACTTAATATGGTTCTTGATGAAGATGAGATGCCCCAAGCCATGCAGCTTGAATTAATTTGTTGATTAGGGTTGAATTGTAGAAGAATATTTTCTATATTTTTTTATTTGACTAAAGTTTGACCAAGTTCGACCAGGGTTGACCAGTATGAACTCACTTGGATTTGATAAATTTGTTTAAGATTGAGCTCAGAGGTTCGAGAAGTGAAGGTAGAAGCGATCAGGACGCGATAACGTCAATGACAAATGTGTTTGACCAAGAAGGGTTGACCTTGCAATTTGACTGGGTAAATGATCTTGAATTTTGATTTCAATCTTGAAAATGGATTTAGGGTGTCGAAATTAGCTAGGGGTGCAATTTTCATAGGATTTCGATAACTTTGCAAGTATTCAGTTAAGTCAATGAGAGATAGTTGTAGTTGATTGCTTTGATGGAGAGAGAAAGGAAGGATGACTCAAGGGAACTAGAGATGCAACACTAAAATGTAGCCCTAGAATGAAATGTAACCTAAGACATGAGTCAAGTCACTGATCCTACAACCATTTTCTTATCATCATTTGACCGTTCAAGACATCGAAGGTCAGTACAATATTCACTAGTGCGAAAGCGAACATGAAGATATGAATAGGATCGTATTGGATAAAATGTAGGAAACACACGTAAGCATCAAGGCATGAGTGTCAAGCTGACTTGAATGTGGTTTCTAATTTGATGTTGTAAGATAATACCCATATCGAGGTACAAGCTACCAAGATAACCAGGAGTATTTCCTTATGTGCTTTTTTCAAGCAATAGACAAGGAGATAATTCCAACCTCACCTAAGTGTCCAAATAAAGAGGGTCAAGGTATGTGTGATATTCCAATCGCGATGGAGGCTCTTACCATAAACACTTAGTTTATTAGACCACCTAGGATTATTGAAACCACACCAAAAGCATAAATTAAAGAAAACTTGTTATGCCCCTAGTCATGAATCTCTAGTCAAGTAGACATCATCGAGCGACCTTAGAAGACATAATGAGCAAAATTGAATGATAACATACATCACACAATAAAATAGTTTAGTATATCCCAGTCATTTTTAGTTTTCTAAGTTGTAGGTTGGTGTCGGGTGTTAAGGAACACCTTTGTGCTTATGTCAAAGTGCAAGTGTGTGAAAGGTTATGTAGGATTTGATATGTGTCGAGAAACATAATGATGTCCAGATTGGTAGTGTTAAGAAACATTGTAAGATTGAGTTGTTGAAAAACACCAAGTAGTTTTAGTGGTAAATTATCTTGTAGGGAAGACTGATATACTGACTCAAGTTAAGCTCAAAAGACTGACCAAGTGATAAAGCACTAAAAACTCAGATAGGTAGTGTGAGATTTCCTCCAGGAAAAAAATAAGAACCGAGGACAAGACTAAGACTAGTTCCAATCCATGATGTCATAAGGAGACGAAAAGAGAGAATGAGATGAGAGAACAAGAGCTTAGCTATGCATTGATAGATGGAGTGCTAATTACAAGTGACACTTGTTTGCCAGGTTTATACCACTTGGAAATATTTTTTTTGTTGTTACCAAGGCACATGTTTCCAGGGTTTCACCAAGCACTTTTTATATTTTTCTAATTTTTTTTTTGGGGATTCATCAAGGTGCCTATTTCCAAGTTTTCACCAGGATGATTATTTTTTCAAGACTTTTTTATGATTTTTAAGATTTTTTAGAGATTACTCATTTTCAAGCAAGATCACATTGGTTTGCCCTAAATGTCTAGCAAGGTATAGGACATGATGGATGAATTAGCAAGATAATGGATGAAGTGGAGAGATAATTGTTGTAAACTGCAATTGAAATAATTGTTGTATTGTCATTGATGTCAAACCTTAACTGGTAAGACTGTTGCTATCTAAGAAAGTACTATATCTATTGGTTGATGAGAAGGATTATGGAAAAGTTGGTAACAATAGCACCTAGGAAAAGGTTGATTTATCTTGATACTTCAATGAGTACTTGATTATGTGGCACAATGATAAGACAATGTATTGTTTATCTAAGTAAGAAGTAAGATTGAACAAGTAGGCTTAACTGAGCAAAAGTGAAGAAATCTAGTTTAAGCCGAGTGATGTTAGTGTCGACCGAGTTAGTATATGCTGAGAAAATTCAGTGTTGACCTTACATTAGTGTATTGTCAAGTGAAACAGTTTTGAAGTGATGACCGAGTTTCGTAGTGATGACCAAAGAGTTGAACACAATATTGACTGAGTGTCAGTAATTTACATTTGAGGAAGAATTCAGATTCCTAGCTGGCATAGTTGAAATCTTGAGTTATGTAAATCATGTTGACTTTATTAATTGATTGTATGAAAGAATTTAATGCATAGTAAACCATTTTATTATGATTCAAATAAGAAGATCAAAGATATTTCTAGAAGGATGGATGAAGAACATAATGTTGGAAAGATTCGATGAATCTGACCTAACCCTAAGATCTACGGAGGAGATTAAGCGGAAAAAGATGAATCTATCTATTAAAGAGATATAAATAAACTTGAGAGAGAGGTTGAGAATGTAGATGATGCTGGAGTTGTTGTTATTGACTGAATAAGAAGAAAGCCTGAAGGTGAAGAAGTTGATCAGAGTTGTGATTACTTGAAGGGATTTCTGAGTAGATCAGTGATGGGGATGGAAATGGAACTCAGTCAATAAGCTAGCATACATAAGTGTACGAAATTAGATTTGTTATTTGCAAAGTGAGTTGTATATTTTTCAGATCAATACTACTGTTACTTTCTAACCATTGTATCAGTCAAAATCCTTTAATCAAGGTTGACCTAACAGTCATTGTATAAATCCTTTGAACAAAGTTGCATTCTAATGGAATGTACTTAAGTCCTTTAACAAGGCACACTCCTAACAGGGTGGTTGAAATCCTTTAACAGGGTCACACCTAACAGTGTGTTTGTAAACTTTTAATAGGGTTGGCTTTTCACAGAGCTCACTTCAAAAGAGTGAAAATATCAGTAACATGTCACAAAGTGGTTTTTCCCAAATTGGGTTTCCACTATAAATCCTGGTGTTAATACTTGTGTGAATGTTTTGGTGTGAACATTTCTATGTTTTACAAGTTAAATACTATTGGATAGTGGACTGCACTATCTTATGTTTTTGGTATACATTCAGTAGTGATCGAGCAGTATTGGTTATTAGATCTGAGTTATTGAAGTGTTTTAAAGTTTTGTTTTATACATCTGGACTAGAGAACAACTGATTCATCCCCCCTCTCTATTGTTCTAAATCATATTAACAATTGGTATCAGAGCAGTTAGTGTTTATAGAGAACAAGTTTAAAGGTACTGAGAACTTTGCGTCCTATATATGCCATCAAAATTTCAGCAATTCAAGAATCCAGATGTAACCCTGGTAATGCTCTTACATTGGAAAGTCTTGTTGGTAAGCTTACTGCTTTTGAGCTTTCAAATTATAATAACTTTGCTATTGCTAATGTTGAATCTGCATTCAAGTCACAAATGGTTTTGCATAAGTCTAAAAAGGAAAAAGAAAGATGCATTAGTGAGAGTGAAAGTGATAGTGACACTTCTGATGAGGAACTAGAGGATCTTGAAGCTCTTATGGCTAGAAGATTGGAAAGAGGAAAAGACAAGTATAAAGGTAAACTTCTTATCATATGTTTCTCATGTAACAAAGTTGGCCATATAGCTGCAAGATGTCCTGATAGGGATGACAAGGATGAGCAAAGAGAGAGAAAGTAAAAAGACAAGAGAGAAAACAAAGGTTACCAAAGGTACAAGGACTACAAGGACTACAAGGATAAAGGTAAGAAATCTTGTTACATAGCTGAAGAAGAAACTAACTTTGATAATGATGATTTTGAAATAGAAGTAGTCTATGTTGCTATGAAAGATGAGTCTGATGAAGATGAGAAAACTGCACTTTTTTCTTATGTGAGCAAAGGTGATAAATGGATTATTGATAGTGGTTGCTCACACCACATGACTGGTGATAAAAGTAAATTTGATACCCTATATCATTACAAAGGTAGAAGTGTTAAGTTTGGTAATGATGCACCATGTCCTGTAAAGGGTAAAGGTTTGATTAAATTGACTAATAAGATCACTTGTGAAAATATTTATTGGGTTGAAGGTCTTAACTATAATTTACTAAGTGTTGCACAACTTAATAGCATTGGTTACCGAGTGGAATTTCATCACAGAAATGCCAAAATATTTGATGCTACTAGTGAACTGATTGGAAGTGGAGAGTAGACAAGAGGTAATTTTTTTTACTTAGACCTATCTAAAGAGACATGTTTGATTACATAGTTTGATGATAATTGGTTATGGCATAAAAGGTTATGTCATGTTAACTTTGACAATCTGGTGAATATTAGTAAAAAGAAGAAAGTTAGAGGTTTGCCTAGAATGAAGAAACCTGATAATATGATGTGCAAACAATGTCAGTTGGGTTAAATGAAAAAGTCTAGTTTCAAGAGAAAAACTTTTACTTCTGAGAATGTTTTAGATCTGGTTCATATTGACCTTTGTGGACCTATGGGTGTACAAAGCTATTGTGGTGCTAAATACTTTATTCTCTTTGTTGATTATTGCACTAGGATGATGATTGTAATATTTTTAAAAGAAAAATTTAATGCATTTCAGTTGTTTAAGTGGTATTTGGCTAAGGTTGAAAAGGAGAAAGGTAGGAACTTGAAATGTTTGACATTTGATCAAGGTGGAGAGTTTATATCAAATGAGTTCAATCTATTCTGCAATGATAGAGGAATCAAGAGACAAATGTCTGCACCTAGAACACCTCCACATAATAGTATAGCAGAGAGAAGGAACATATCTATCATGGATTGTACAAGGACATTAATGATAGAGAAGAATGTTGCACACAAATACTAGAGAGAAGCTATAAGTACAACTATTTATACCTTAAACTAAGTACAAATCAAGAAAGGCACAAATGTTACACCTTATGAACTATGGTACAGTTATGCACCTAATGTAAAGTACTTTAGAATTTTTGGGAGAAAATGCTATATACTAAAAGACAATAGGAATGGAAAGTTTGATGCTAAAAGTGATGAAGGCATATTCTTAGGTTATTCCACAAAGAGTAAAGATTACAAGTGTTTGAACTCTAACACTAACAAAATTGTGGAAAGTGCAAATGTGAAAGTTGATGAATTTGCAGAGAAAAATAAATAGGAAAGCAATAGAGAACCTGAAGATTATATATCTGTTGTCTATATAGAAAAAGGAGAGGCAAGTAACACAATTGCACTTGATGCCGAGTCTTAGGCTAGCAATGTCGAGCATCAGGAAAACATTGTTGAGCATTAGGAAGAGGTTGCCGAGCATTCGAAAGATGTTGCCAACCGACAGGAAGAGGTTGCCAAGCATTCAGAGGCTGAATCTAATAATCTTCTTGATGAACCTGAAGAGCAAGGAGAAAAGAGAGCAAAACCTATCTTGGCACAATATGTAAGGAGACATCACAAGCCTGAACAAATAATTGGAAACAAAGATACTGGAGTTCTGACCAGAAGTAAGTTGAGAGACCCTACATGCTTATTATGTGAATTTGAGCCTAAGACAACAAGGGAGGCATTAAAAAATGAAGATTGGATCAAAGCTATGAGTGAGGAGATAGATCAAATAGAAAAGAATGATACCTAGACTCTGGTGCCGAGACCAAAAAATAAAAATGTTATTGGAACAAAGTGGGTATTCAGAAATAAGTTTAATGAACATGGACAAATCACAAGGAACAAAGCAAGGCTGGTATGAAAAGGTTATGCACAAGAAGAAGGAATAGACTATTGGGAGGCATTTTCCCCTATAGCAAGATTAGGAGTGAGAACTCTACTTGCATATGCTTCTTACAAAGATTTCAAGGTATACCAAATAGATGTCAAGTCTGCATTTTTAAATGGTATATTAGAAGAAGAAGTTTATATTGAACAACCTGAAGGATTTGTTGATCCAAATAAGAGACACATGGTTTGCAAATTGAACAAGGCACTCTATGGATTGAAGCAAGTCCCCAGAGCATGGTATGAGAGGCTGCATAATTACTTGATACATATTGGATTCTCAAGGAAAAATGACACCAACAATATGTATATAAAAGATGAAGAAGGTAAATGAATCTTGTTAGCTAAATTTTTTGTAGATGATATCATATTTGGTGCACAAGATGCCCTGTGTAAGAAATTTTCAAATGAGATGAAAATAGAGTTTGAAATGAGTATGTTTGGTGAGATAAAGTTCTTTGTCGGACTACAAGTCTATCAGATGGAGAAAAGTATCTTCATCACATAGTCTAAATATGTCAAAGAAATACTGAAAACTTTTGGAATGGAGGATTCAAGACTAGTGAGTACTCCCATGGCTACTGGATAGAAATTGTCTAAAAATGATGACACTATTGAAGTGAACCAAACTTTGTATAGATCCGTGATTGGAAAGCTACAATATGTTGTTCACAGTAGACCAACTATTGCTCTAGTAGTTGGGATTGTGACAAGATTCTCTACCAATCCTAAGGAAAGTCATATGATGGATGTGAAAAGAATAATGAGATACTTGAAAGGGACAAAAGACTATGGACTGTACTACAAGAAGCATGAGAGATTTGAACTAAGAGTTTATACTAATGCTGATTGGGCAGGAAATGTAGATGACATAAAAAGTACTAGTGGTGGAGCTTTCTTTCTTGGACAAAGATTAGTTTCCTGGACAAGCAAGAAAAAAAATTGTATTTCCCAATCTACAGATGAAACCAAGTATATAGCAGCTGCAGTGAACTGTTCAAACCTAATATGGATAAAGCAATTGTTGAAAGGTATGAAAGAGGAAATCACTGAACTAGTTGTCATATACTATGAGAACACAAGTGCTATCAACATATCTAAGAACCTAGTGATGCACACAAAGACCAAACACATTGCTATCAAGTATCACTACTTGAGGGAATTGGTACAAGATAAAGAAGTGAGAATGGAATATGTGAATACAAAGGAACAACTAGCAGACATATTCACAAAAGCCTTACCGAAGGAGGCCCATGAATATCTGAGAGGTCAATTAGGGGTTCTTCCCCTAATTGAGGCTGCCTAGTTAAGCTAGGAGCACTACATCAAATGTGCTGCACAAAAGATCTGACAAATTGATGCAGAAAAGGTCACACTTTAGGAGCAGCCTAGAGTTGTGAAAAGCACAACAAAGAAAGAATCAGTCATAAGCAAGATGACAAAGGGAGAAAAATTGTTATTGTACTAACAAGATGATATCTGCGTCTAAAGGATGTAATTTTTAGTTGCTACTTTGGCATTATTCTCAAAGAGGGAGATAAGTTAGATGAAAACACATGAAAAATCAAGAATGAGGGAGATTCAGAGGAAGACTGACATGGTCAAAGAAAGCTAGCAGAAGGGTTAGAAGAGCCATTCAGAATTAGAATGAAGCTAAGGATATTACAAATGTTTTTGATGCAAAGACAAGTTTTGGATTGGTTGGTGAACATGTGTTATTCATATGGTGTTGCCATCAATGCCAAAGAGGGAGATTGTTGGAAACTGCAATTGAAACAATTGTTGTATTGTCATTGATGTCAAACCTTAACTGGTAAGACTGTTGCTATCTAAGAAAGTACTATATCTATTCATTGATGAGAAGGATTAGGGCAAGGTTGGTAACAATAGCACCTACAGAAAGATTGAGTTATCTTGATACTTCAATGAGTACTTGATTATGTGGCATAATGATAAGACAATGTATTGTTTATCTAAGTAAGAAGTAAGACTGAACAAGTAGGCTTAACCGAGAAAAAGTGAAGAAATCTAGTTTAAGCCAAGTGATGTTAGTGTCGATCGAGTTAGTATATGCCGAGAAAATTCAGTGTTGACTGAACATGATGCAGGAGCATCCTAGGATTCTTGGCAATCCTGTATCAACCAAAAAATATGTTTGTTTGAAAGGAAGATTAGTAGTTTTGATCTTAGTTGGTGAAGTATTTGCTCGGTCTTGGAGTATGGTTTCTCGGTTACAATGTTTACCAGGGTTCTCGGTCTCTAAAGAATGCTCAATAACTGAAGGTGTCAGTTTCCTGGCACTTGTTGATAACTACATTGCTTGGTGATGCTTGGCATGGTTGGTTCACTGGTGCTCATTTACTTCTCTGCTGCTCGGTAAATGGTCTTACCGACTGGTGTTCTTGAAGATTTTCTTGGCCGACGTGGTGCATTTATTGTTGGTATCTTTTGTTGGATTCTCCTATGTGGATCTAGAGGCTGACGTGTTGAATTTAATTGTTGTAGGCTATTTGAGAGCTGACTTGTATTGCATTTAATATTTTTTTGTAAGAGTTAATGGTTTCATCCAGCCAACTTGTGGCTGCTAATTAGTATTTAAAGGGTGTTGGGGTAGTTGTTTAGGGCAGAAGTCTAGGAAGAGAGATAGAAGCGAAGTTGTGGAAAAGTTCTTGTGGTATCTTGCTGATCAGATTGTTATCTGATAGTTGTGATAATAGAGCTAGTGGTTTGCACACTTGGAGACAAGGGGATTTCTTGGTGGCTTGTGAGCACAAGTTCAGATATGCCTTAGGGTTTCCATTAGTTGCTGATTATTTCAAGACTGGACTAGCTGGAATCAAACCAGATCTTGTTGATCTCTCAGAATTTACCGCTTGCTTGTATTTTTCCATAACTAGGAAGGCCTTATAGCCTGACACATTGCATGTAATCAATGAATTTATGAATGAAGATTCCTATTCTCTTCCAGATCTAGTGTTATTGTTGTGTAATCCCATTGTGTTGTGGTTTGGCTGCAAGTTTGGACAGTCCTTAATTGGATCCTCCATCCTTGACTGCATCAAGTGGTATCAGAGCGAATTGATCTTGAATGTGTAGATAGATCACCAAAGAAGAGGTAGTTTGCACTAGGACCTTGGATTGAAGATGCCTCCAAGGAAAGCTCGTGAGATCTCTGAGGAAGAACCTATTGAAGAATTTAGTCTTGATGATTTTAGAGCTTTGCAGAAACAAGTGCAAGATCTACAAGAGGAATTGAGAAAGAAGACTACATTGAAAGAGGATAGTGATGATGAATCTGAGGAAGAAGATAATTTTGAAGAAGCTGTAGAAGAAGCTAGGGATCTAGAAGAAAATAGAATCTTGAAGGCTGTCTAAAATTGGGAAAATACCTAAGATTGAAGTTTCTACATTTGCTGGAAGCCTTAGGCTAGAAGAGTTGATTGATTGGATTAATGAGATAGATGAATACTTTGATTATTAAGAAATAAAAGATCCTGATAGAGTTAGATTTGCAAAGACTAAATTGAAGGGTCATGCAAATATTTGGTGGAGGGAAGTTTAGTTGGAAAGAAGTAAAAGAGGAAAAGAAAATATCACTAGATGGAAACAAATGGTTGACAAGTTGAAGAAGTAATTCATTCCGGTGGATTATGAGTTAGACATGTTTAAGAGGATGCAAGCCTTGAAGCAGACCAAAAAATTAGTATAGGAGTATACTGAGGAGTTTTACAAATTCCTGATTAGGACTGGTCATTCTGAAGCTGATAAAGAGAAGGTTGCTAGGTATGTCTATGGTTTGAGACCTAGTATTCAAGAAGAGTTACTTACTGTTCGGATGACAACAATAGGAGATTCTTATCAGATGGCATTAAAGATTGAGGAGAAGCTGAATAAGAAGTTTGAAGGAAGATAGAACAATAGGAATAAAGGTGGTAAGACTGGTGAAACAGTTGCTGAAAGTAATGTGGTAGAGAATCCTAAGAAGACTGATATAGGATCTGGCATTGGTCAAGTCACTAAGAATTTCAATACTGGATAGGGATGAAGGTGGAAAAATGAGTTCACTGGTACTTGTTATCAATGTGGTGAAGAGGGTCATAGAAGTTTTCAATGTCCTAAGAAAAGAGTTGCACTAATTATCGAAGAAGACATTGAGAATGTTGCAGAAAAGGGTGAATTTCTTATCACTAGGAGGTTGGCTACATGTGTCTAGGAACTAGTGCAAAAAAGAAATTTGTTTAGAACTAGATGTAAGTGCAAGAATAAGGTATGAAATGTTATAGTTGATGGTGGCAGTTCTGAGAACTTTGTTTCAGAAGAGATGGTTAGTAAGTTGAGTTTGTAAAGAAGGAAACACCCTAACCCTTATCAAATTAGTTGGATACAAGATGTGTCTAAGGTTAGGATTGAAGAACAATGCTTGGTTAATTTTTAGATTGGATCTTATCATGATGAAATATTGTGTGATGTATTGCCTATGGATGCTTGTCATCTGTTTCTCAGGAGACCTTGGAAATTTGATAGAAATGTTTTGTTTGATGGTCGTGCAAACACCTATGTGGTTAGGCATGAAGGATCTAGGCATAAGTTGTTACCTTTAGAGGAGATAGAGACTCAGGAATGTGGAGTTATCAGGTGTTGTTCGTGTGACCTGGACAAACCTCAGGAGCACAGGGTTGGTGAACCTATTCCTACAAAGTCTAGTTTGAAGGAGAAGGAGAAGGAGAATGATATATCTAAAGAATTTGTTGAGATTAAGAGGCAGATGGTATTTCTGACAGAAATAGTACAAAAGGTAATGACATTGGTGACACAAAGAGATGTGGATGATGTCAAGTTGATTGAGGAGTCTAGAGAGGATGGGGTTTACCGAGGTACTGATGTGATTGATAGTAGAAGGGATAGTCAGAGTCAGTTGTTATTAGTTGTAGATAGGAAAGATAAGAGAAGTGGGAAGCAGGAAAACTTGCTGCAAGGGATAATGGATGAAGTGAAGACAACTTGAAATGAAGGACAAGAGGAGATATGGGTTAAGAACAAATATGACATACCTGTTCTGATTCCCTTAAGACGTCCCTGATTTCCTTATGAGAAAATCTTCTTTACCCGAGGTGTTTGATGCAGGAGCATCCTAGGATTCTTGGCAATCCTGTATCAACCAAAAAATATGTTTGTTTGAAAGGTAGATTAGTAATTTTGATCTTAGTTGGTGAAGTATTTGCTCGGTCTTAGAGTATGGTTTCTCAGTTATAGTGTTTATCGAGGTTCTTGGTCTCTAAAGAACGCTTGGTAACTAAAGGCATCAGTTTCCTGGTGCTCGACAATAACTGTGTTTCTCAGTGATGCTTGGTGTGGTCGGTTCACTGGTGCTCGGTTACTTCTCTGCTGCTTGGTAAATAGTCTTACCGATTGGTGTTCTTGAATATTTTCTTGGTCGACATGGTGCATTTATTGTTGGTATCTTTTGTTGGATTCTCCTATGTGGATTTGGAGGCTGACATGTTGGATTTAATTGTTGTAGGCTATTTGAGAGCTGACTTGTATTGCATTTAATATTTGTTTGTAAGAGTTAATGGTTTCATCCAGCTGACTTGTGGTTGATGATTAGTATTTAAAGGGTGTTGGGGTAGTTGTTTAGGGAAGAAGTCCAGGAAGAGAGATAGAAGCGAAGTTGTGGAAAAGTTCCTGTGGGATCTTGCTGATTAGATTGTTATCTAATAGTTGTGATAATAGAGCTAGTGGTTTGCACACTTGGAGACAAGGGGATTGCTTGGTGTCTTGTGAGCACAAGTTTAGATTTGCCTTAGGGTTTCCATCAGTTGCTGATTGTTTCAGGACTGGACTAGTTGGAATCAGACCATATCTTGTTGATCTCTCAGAATTTATTGCTTTCTTGTATTTGGCCATAACCGGGAAGGCCTTACAGCCTAAAACATTGCATGTAATCAATGAATTCATGAATGAAGATTCCTATTCTCCTCCAGATCTAGTGTTATTGTTGTGTAATCCTGCTATGTTGTGGTTTGGCTGCAAGTTTGGATAGTCCTTAATTGGATCCTCCATCCTTGACTGCATCAGAACATCAGTGTATTGCCAAGTGAAACAGTTTTGAAGTGATGACCGAGTTTCGTAGTGATGACCAAGGAGTTGAACAAAATATTGACTGAGCATCAGTAATTTACATTTGAGGAAGAATTCAGATTCCTAACCGACATAGTTGAATTCTTAGGTTATGTAAATCATGTTGACTTTATTAATTGATTGTATGAAAGCATTTAATGCACATTAAACCATTTTATTGTGATTCAAATAAGGAGATCAAAGATATTTCTAGAAGGATGGATGAAGAACATAATGTTGGAAGGATTCAATGAATCTGACCTAACCCTAAGATCTACGGAGGAGATTAAGTGGAAAAAGATAAATCTATCTATTGAAGAGATATAAGGAAACCTAAGAGAGAGGTTGAAAATGTAGAGGATGCTGGAGTTGTTGTTATTGACTGAATAAACAGAAAGGATGAAGGTGAAGATGTTGATCAGAGTTGTGATTGCTTGAAGGGATTTTCTAGCGGATTAGTGATGGGGATGGAAATGGAACTCAGTCAGTAAGCTAGCATACATAAGTGTACAGAATTGGATTTGTTATTTGCAAAGTGAGTTGTATATTTTTTAGATCAATACTACTGTTACTTTCTAACCATTGTATCAATCAAAATCCTTTAATAAAGGTTGACCTAATAGTCATTATATAAATCCTTTGAACAAGGTTGCATTCTAATGGAATGTACTTAAGTCCTTTAACAAGGCACACTCCTAATAGGGTGGTTGAAATCTTTTAACAAGGTCACACCTAACAGTGTGTTTGTAAACCTTTAACAGGGTTGGATTTTCACAGAGCTCACTTCAGAAGAGTGAAAATATCAGTAACATGTTACAAAGTGGTTTTTCCCAAATTGGGTTTCCACTATAAATCCTAGTGTTAATACTTGTGTGAATATTTTGGTGTGAACATTTCTATATTTTACAAGTTAAATACTATTGGATAGTGGACTGCTCTATTTTATGTTTCTGGTATACATTTAGTAGTGACCAAGTAGTATTGGTTATTAGATCTGAGTTATTGAAGTGTTTTAAAGTTTTGTTTTATACATCTGGACTTGAGAACAACTAATTCACCCCCCCTCTATATTGTTCTAAATCATATTAACAATAATGAGCGATGAAGCGAGTGAATGAAACCCTCAAGGACAATCTCTTCAAGATTACCCAAGCTAGGGAAAGGGAATATAGTAATGTAGGCTCATGAAGTGGGATAGCATATAGGATAATGACCCGGTGTAATGAAAGAATGTGGTCCAAAAGAGTGGACATATCAAGAGACTTGTGTTAAAAAAAATTGCACTTTTTTTGTTCTTCATTTTGATCAAGAACAAGGGGTTGATTTGGATAAGATAGTGATATGATAGCACGATCAAGATAAAGAGTGATGGAGGTTATGCATTAATGGTTTGAGATAATGATAAGGATTCTTAAGAATAGTGATGTTTGATTTTGGATAATCAAGATCATGATAGGGTAGCATGGATGGAAGTAAGTGATTCAGTTAAAGGAAATGATAGCAAATCGCATGATATATGATGCTCATGGATAGTTCAACCTTGTCAAGATCAAAGGGGAAAGAGGAAGTATGAGTGCACATGAAATAGCTAGTGTGGATGAATCTTGCCCCAAGTGTAGAGTGCAAGATGGAGGAATTACACATGATGTCTATTTTCCAGGTTTTCATCATGGTACTTGTCCAAGGTGCTGCAAGTAGTGATTTTTACCATAGGAAAATTTTATTGGTCTTTACTTTTTCTACCAAGGTGCTTGTTTCCAGGTTTTCACCAAGACACTTTTTTTTTGTGATTTTTTAGATTTTTTGGAGGAACTCAAGCTTGATGCTCTTTGGATAATGCTGCTTTGGAAGGATATGCTATGATAGGCCAAGACCACTGAGACGTATGCTCAAAGATGCTAATAAGGGGATGATAGGGAGATGTAATGGAGGATAAGGATAGATGATGACTAAGGAATTATGCAGTGGATTTGATGAAGGAATGGAAGGATATGAGGTGGAAGGATAGTAAGTAGGTGTAGGTAGAAATGGTGGCAAGATCAATATCGACACACACCTTGAAGGGTAGTGGACAAATGGAGGGAGAATGAATTGGCTAGCTTGAGGTTTTGATGTAGGAAGTGATGCAGATCTTGGGACACAAGGACCCAAAATGGATGAAGGAGATGGTGTAATACATTTGGAAGGATAAAAAGTGGAAGTCTTAGGAAGCATGAATGTCAACTTTTATTTTTCTTTTATATTCAATTACTTTAAGAGAGACTTGGGAATCCACATAGCTTTTGATTTTTCTTTAATTTTAGGTGTTTTTTATCACAATTCTTTCATGATGGATTTATGAACCCATAGTTTCTTTGATTTTAATCTTTTCTTTGAGGACCCTCATGTTCTCTTTGATATTTCCTTTTTCTTTTTAGTCCCATGTCGATTAGATAGGACATGATGATCTTCATATGCAAGTGGATTCTTGTATTTTTTATTTTTGTGTTGTACATCCAAACTGCTTCCAAAAGACTTGGGAATTATGGATGAATGAGGCTCATATGATGGGTTTAGATGGATAGATGGATGGAAATTTCTCATGTTTGCATATCTTTTTTGATCTTGAGGTATGATGGGAGTAGTGGATGAAAAGCTAGGAGAGAGAGGTTTTATGGATGGTGGAATATAGGGACCCAATATGGATGAAAGGTCTGAAGGTTTAAACTTTGGGATATAAGGACCAACGATGGATTTGGATGATGAAAATGGATAATGGATAGGGATATCAACATCCATAAAGTGAGAAGAATGGCCAAGGATTTGATCTATAATATTCTTATCTATACCAATAGGCTCATGAATATCTTTAGTAGGAGCAAGTTTGATAGGAGAAACAAAAGCTTTCTTATCCAAAGTAGGAAAAATGAGAGATTTTTGAGAGGGATGTGGGGGATTATGAAAAAGAAATTGCTGGGATACTCTGATCTTGACAAGGATCTTTGGATTATTTAGGAAGAGTAATTTTCTCTTGAATTTTAATAAGCTCATTAGAGATGATGGAAGGAGTATCTTGATCTTGCTTGGGGGATGGATACTTTATAGGAGGTGGAAGCATATCATCTTGGAAAAAATGAAAGGGGATGAATGGATCATCATGAGACTCTAGGGATATGATACTTTGGTCAACCATTGGATAACAATGGATGGTGTCTTGATCTTGATCTTTATTGATATTTATTTCTTCACACTTCAAATTGTCCTCTTGACATGGGACCACTTCTAGGGATGAAGCACGAGTTCAGATATATGCGAGGGGTTCTTGAAACGATGATGAAGGAACATTTAAGATAGGTATGATAGGAATTGAAGCACAAGAAAGCTTGGGATCTATGACCTTTGAAGCATAGAATGGGCTTTTAGAAAGATGTATATTAGATTGGATCTCTTTTAGAGGTAGATCTTGAGGATATACATAGATAGCATGAAAATCATTAAGTTCTTTGTTCAATAGTGAAATTTTGGATGAATTTTCTTTTTTAGGAGATGAATGCATGATGGATGAAGTAGAGGCAACATGAGAATCATTACTAGACATGGGTTCATGATTTTGATCAAGGTTGAGAATAAAATCTTCATCTGATGAGTCATTAGGATTCTTAATTTCAATTATGTCATCATCAATGAGATCCTAAATTTTTTGTTTCAACTCCATGCAATATAAAGTTTTATGCTCATTATTTTGACAATATGCACAATAGGTACTCAGGAATGAAAGTCCCCTTGAAGTGGCTGGAGGTAATGAGATGAGATTTTTTTCAAGAAATTATTCCAAAGATGATTCATAAGAATGTCCTAGAGGAGTGAATGATCTATCCAATAGACATTTGGATTCCCTTGTGTTTGTCAAATAAATCTGAGATTGAAGATCATGATGCTCTGATTTGTTGTTGTCATAAGACTGATAGACAAGAGTCTTAGCCGAAAGTGATGTAACCTCTTCATTTTATTGATCAAAGATTGGATTGTTATGAATTTGATATTTCTCAAGGATAGAATTGATGTGAAATTTTGAAGTGTCCTTTCTTGAAGAAGATGAAGATATAGATTGATCATTGTCAAAGAGAAAAGGATAGATTTCTCTCAATGAGTTTTCATTAGAGGATTTAGCTTTTTCTTTCTTCAAGTCTTGAATGTTAGATTTCAAAGATTGGATTTTCTTTGATAAGGCTACAATAAGTATCTCTTCTCTCTTGTTGTTATGGCTATAGGATATAATCCATTTGTTTTCACCCATGATGTGATTGTTTTCATTCTCTTGACGAAGGCATGGAAGATGAGATTAAGAAATTGATAGTAATAAGATTACTAAAAAAATGTAAGAAGATCAAGGTAATGATATCTTTTGTCTCAAGGGTTTAGTAAATAGATAAAGGGGTAGCTAAAATGAGGTGCAAGGTATCGAGAATGAGGCTTGAATGCATGCTAGGTGATACTTGCAACCAGGTTGATGTAGCCAAGAAAACTAAGTACAAGGTACCGAGAATGAGGCCTAAATGTTTGCTCAGTGGCACTTGTGAGAAAGTTTGAGAAAGGTTTGAATTTCAAATGAGGTATTTTGAGAAAATAACCAAAGAACTTTCCAAGATCCTAAAACAAGAGCAAAGAGAGATTAGATTACTAGCAAGTACTCAATCTATTGAGGATGCTCATTTTTAAATGAGTGACTATTGATAAAGACACCAAAAAAGAAAAAAGGAACCCAGACAATGAAGATACTAAAATTTTTAAGAACTCAATGCATTTTTGGTGACCATTCAAGTAGAAGATTGTACGATGAAACTCAACATTGGATGTGATAAGACACTTGTATTGTTTGATACGATGTGGAAGAAAATGACAGTATGAAAGAAAAATAAAATTTACCACTATTTTTTAGAATTTTGACCGATCTGGATGAGTTTGGTTTCAAATTTGTGATAAGTCTGAGTGTCCCTAGATTAGGTTTGAATCTTTCCAAACACGCAATAGCATGATCAAACAAGAGTCTCCAAACAATCCACCAAAGGACAAAGAAAATTTGGGGATACAAGCACATGTGAGGTCTAAAGGGAGGGTGTTGCAATATGTCAAGAGTGCCAAGTGTATGTTCCATAATGATTTTCACAGGTCTCAAAACATTTGAAGACACATCAAGAAAAAATCTACCTAAGATCAAGGCTAGTATCAAAATCTTTGCCCACAACTTGGTATTACTTCACCTCACACAAAGTGATGTTGGATTTTCTGAGGATAGCATCCAAGGGAATACATATGGTGAGTAGTCTTGAGGTGAATCAGGTAAAGTCCACTTGGATCAATCCTTGCACAAAGATTATGATACTTTTGGAGGTAATTCAAGTAGATTCTAACTAAAAGTGTTTAGTAAGGGCATCCGTTCGCAACTATCCCTTGTAGTTCCACTTACCAGAATTGAGGCGTATATCCCTACAAGTGCTTCAAGTAAAGGTAGTCTTGCAAACAAGATTCAGACCTCATGGTCCTACACATCACTATTTTGTGTGTGTTCTCCTAGTCAAATGAATGACCCAACATAGTTAATAGCTACGGCCTTGTGGCTTTTTGGCCAACAAGGCATAAATTTTATAGTGGGTTGGATGAGTTGGATTTTCTTTGTCGCACTTTGGTCATTCCTGTGAGTTTTTACCCTCAACGATAGGCCCTCTAAAGGTAAAATGAAAGAGAAAATGGATAGGCTAATGAATATCTAGATTTCTAATTTTCCATAAGGGAAAAGAGAATACTCTCCTACTCCATATCCTCTCCCAAGCACATCAAGCACGTGTTCATTTACCAAAGACTCTTTGCAAGTGAAAAATCAAGTAGGTCAAGATTTTAGATTCAACCTTTAGGAGGTGAAGAGCATACTCTCCTACTACCCAAATAGTCACAAGAAAAGAATCCTTCCTAGTTAAGCTAGATGCCTAGATTTTTTTATTTATGAAAACACAATGTTTATTTGTATCTCCAAGGAAACCTACAAAACAAATAGCTTTAGTAGTCTCAAGATATGTCTTTGGAAAACATTTTGCAAGTAGGTTTCTTGGATTTCTTTCATGTTTCTGTTACTTGAAAGAACATAGAATCATCAATCAATAATCAAATTTTAAAAATTGTATAAAAATTTAAATGTGCTACAGAAACAATCATGTGCACTGCATAAAATATCATACAAGCTACATAAACAGTTATATGCACTAAACAAAATGTTATACGCACTACAAAAAATATTATACACTCTACATAAAATGTTGTATGCGCTACAAAAAATATTGTACATGCTACATAAAATATTGTACGTGCTACAAAAAATGTTGTATGTGCTACAAAAAATGTTGTAGGCGCTACAAAAAAAATATTGTATGTGCCATACAAAATGTTGTATGTGCTATAGAAAATTATGAACATGCTATAAAAATAGTTAAATGCACCACTCTGTTAATTAAATGCGCTACAAAAAGAGTAATACACAATACTTCATTATTCAAATGTGCTACAAAAAGTGTTGAAAGCACTAGAGAAATATTCACATGTGCTAAAACAATGATGAAAAGTGTTAAAATCCCCCTTAAAGGCATTAGAACAATAGGCTACACATTGAGATAAATTTAGAAAGAAGACAAAAGGGTATTTATACATGTCAGAATAATCTTGTACACACTATTTTATCTGTCAAATGCACTATTTCATTTGGTGTCCACATTAGAACAAACATGATCCACATTGTTTCATCTTTCAAAAGAAGTGTTTAACCTGCAAAAAGATAAAAATCTGCAAAAATTGAAATATAGACATCAAATTTTTAACAAAAAATTCAAAATCTCTTGAGGCCTTAGCCCCACGATGGGCACAAAAAATGTGTGGTTAAATATTGGTAATCAATTGTGATGAAACCTGTTAGGACTATTTATTTTCCCAGCTCAAGACTCTATGTTTTAAAATTTTCATGGTTCAATAGAAGGGTCTTTTATCTCTGGTTATGGCTACCTAATTAAAAGTTTTATTTGTGCCCTCATTTCTCCAAAGGAACTGGTTCATTTTGTTCCTTAAACCCTAGTGAGGTCTTGTTTCTAGCCCTAAATTTTTGTTATGAAAAGAAACCCTAGGTCTTTGTTGAAAAGTCTAATTGTTAACTACCTTTTCTAGCCACTTAAGTTCTTTCTTTGCACATGTCCTAAGTCATCGCCAGGTGGGGCCAAGTCCCTTAAGTTTATTTTACCTATCGGGCTCGTTTAATATTTCCTAAAGTCTAAATCTCTAACAACATTTTATTTTTTCCTAAGTCTCGGCATATATCAATCCTTGTTAAAGTCTCTTTTGATCTAACTGTTGGCAATTTGACTAAGTAGGATATCACAATGTTGTCATTATGGAAACATATACTTAGCATTAAGACAACATGATTAGAGGAAGAAGTTTTGTATGAACGCACATGAAAATTGTCTAAGTATAACATGTTGGAGATTTTCCAGCAAGCCAAAGTGCTGACTATATGTTTGTCATTGATGAAAACATATGGTAAGTAGTGTGCATCACAGTTCTATGTAGTGAGCCTTGAGCATATGTTGTATGGATATGTTATCAGCATGATATCATAGATGCAAAGGTTGATTCTGAGTACAGACAGTTGTGCAGTGGTTTGTGACAACAGTGTTCCTGATAGAGTTACAAGCAAAGTTCTGTATGTGATTTTTAGTATGGTTATGATGGAGCCTTGTGCGTTTATATTGATGTTGTACACATGTTCATGATGCCATGTTCATGGATGCAAAGTTATTGGTGCAGTACAAGTTGAGTTGTGATGTTCCTAGTTACCAGTTATAGTTTCTTGAGATCGTCTAATGAAGCCAAAATTATTTATATTGGTTTAGCAGTTGCGCCTATCATTATGGTATGCATGTTTGGTTTCATGTTTGTTGATGAGTTAAGAATGTTTTTTTAAGAGCGCATTACATAATTCAACATGAGAAGAAATTTATAGTTAATTTGGTGGAGCCGACTGTGTGAAGCAACACATCTACTCATATTGGATTAGACGGTCCCATTTTATGTTGCGTGCTTGGTATATCCGTTGGAGATGTTGTTGGAGAGTTATATTTTTTCTCTAATATGATTTCAAGAATTTTATAATAGGCTGACTTGATTATATCATTTGAAGGAAGATATTTATAGGCATTCATTATGTGATTGCTAATTGTGATTGAGAGAGAAAAGAAGAAGATGTGAATGTGCTGAGACAGTGAATCATTAGTAGAAGATCTATGTGAAGAAGAAGAGAGTATATTCTATTCATTGGAACTGATCAAGACAGTAGGTCTACCTTGTAGTTCACCAAATATCCAAATATAGTGTGTATCTGTTAAACAAGAGGTTGTAGCCTTCACCCTTTAAGCAGTGTGCTCCTAGACACTGTGTCCTCACCCCTAACAGGGTTAATTGTAAAAGACTCCTAACAAGGTCCGACCCTTGACTAGGTCACTTTACTTAATGCATTGTAAAGATCAACTCCTAACATGGTTTTAAGATCTTCTAACATGGCTCATAATACTCTAGTGCAGTTTATAGTGGGTGCTAATTCCCACTGGGGTTTTTACCTATTTGGGTTTCCTTGTAACCAAAATTGTGATATTGTGTTAATTGTTATATTATTGTGTATGTAATTAATGTTATTCTATACTTAATTGGATAAAGAATTGAATCTAGTAGATAATTGATTCACACCACCCCCCCCCCCGCTCTTAGTTATCTCTTGGAACTATTCCTAACAATTGGTATCAGAGCCAAGTGCCTCAGAGAGAAAGTTTAACAACTTGAGGTTGATCATATGGCATTCTTTAGAAAATAAAGTCCTAAGTTTGATGGAGAAAATTATCTAGACTAGAAGAACAAAATGACAACAAATTTGTAGTGCATTGCTTTTGAGATTTCTAAAGTAGCTACTAAAGAAGTTCAGATTCCCTCTTTAGAAGATCTTGCAAAGGAAGATGCAACTCTTAAGAAAAAGGAGATGTTCACTCAAAATGCTATTGCCAAAGAATCCCTTATCAATGCCTTGTCTGACAGTGAGTTTTTAGAGATCAAGAAAATAGATAAAGCCTACAAGATATGGAAGTATCTAGAAGACATGTTTGAAGGAGACATCCAAGTTAAGAATGTACATAGAAAGACATGGAAGAAAAAGTAAAATACATTGGAGATGCTACTTGAAGAAAACATCAGAGCATACAATCAAAGGATTAATGAAGCAGTTATAGGAATCAAGAACAATGGTGGAGAAATTTTAGAAGAAGACATAATGGATAAGATGATGAATACACTGACACCAAAATATGAGACCAAGATCAACATCCTAGATGAGACTATGCAGTTTTCAAAAGACTTCAAAAGTGAGACCTTAATCAACAAGATTTCAACATTTGAGATATCAAGTTTAAAGATAGAGCCTAAAAGTGAAACAACCTTCAAAACCTCAGTCCATGGTAAGAAATTCTTGAACACTTCTAGTAATTTTGATAATGAAGATGAGGATAAAGAAATAGATGATTTCATTGCTATGATTGCTAAGAAAGAGAAGAAAGAAAAAAGGAAAATATGAAAGTCAGTTACCATTCAAATTCTTTTCATGTAACAAGATTGGTCACTTTGCATCTAAGTTTCCTACAACATTCAAGAAGTTCAAAACTAACTACAAGCCCAAGTATACAAAAGAATGTTACTATGCTGAAGATGGAGTATCAGATGAACATTCAATAGAAGATGAAATTGGATTCATTGCAATTGAAGATATGAAAAAGATGTTTGATGAAATGGATATTGAAGATGAGAAGAAAGCACACAAGTTAGCATTAATCTCCCAAGAAGACATCAGAACTGATTGGATCATTGATAGTAGTTGTTCACATCACATGACAAGAGACAAAGATAGATTTGTATATATAGATAAGTACAAAGGCAACATGGTTAGATTTGGAGACAAAATTTCTAAACTTATAATAGGTAGAGGAGCCATCACAATATGCAGGGAATGTGTGATGGGAAAACATGTGAGGAACTCATTTAGAAGCAAGCATGATTCAATGGAGAACAAATTGGATCTAGTGCCTACATGCCTATGTGGACCAACTCAAACAAGATCATACTATGGTGAGAGGTACTTTATTTTGTTTGTTGATGATTATTCTAGAATGATGTGGGTTGCATTCTTAAAAGATAAATCAAAAGCATTTGATGAGTTTAAAATATTCAAAGCTAAAGTTGAAAATGAGTTTGGATTAAAGATAAAATGTCTAAGATCAGATAGAGGAGGAGAATTCACCTTTGATTGATTTTATGAGTATTGCAAAGAACATGGGATAGAGAGATAACTAAGTGTACCTAGAACCTCTCAGCAGAATGGAATTGTAGAAAGGAGGAATAGGATCATACTTGACATAGCGCACACCACCATGATTGAGGGAAAAGTTGCACACACCTATTGGAGAGATGCAGTCAATACTACAGTCTATAATATCAACAAAATTCAATTAAGGTTAGGCATAGACAAGACACCTTATGAGCTATCATTTGGGAATGTACCTACAATAAAATACTTCAGAATCTTTGGAAGCAAGTGCTACATCAAGAGAGATGAAGCCATTGGAAAGTTTGATGCAAGAAGCGATGAAGGTATTTTTCTTGGTTAATCTTCTAAAAGAAAAGATTATAGATGTTTTAACTCAAGATTGAAGAAGATCATTGAAAGTGCACATGTAAAGATTGATGAAAAGTTTATGATTCAAGAAAGATATCATGATTATGCACCTATGATTGAAGAAGAACCTAGACCTACCAATAGAGAAACAATTGTTGAAGAAATATTTGACAACACTGATGTATTATTCAATGACCCTGAAACAAGTAAAGAAGAAACACAAAATTTAGATGAGAGAGTCTCACCTAATGTTCCAAAGTTCACATCTAAATACCATTCAAAAGAAGATATCATTGGAGATTAGAATAGAAAATTCATGACAAGATCAAAAGCAATAAGTTCAACACCTAGTGAAGAGGTACGTTTACTTTCACAAATTGAACCCTTAAGTGTTGAAGATGCATGTAATGATTTAGATTGGCATGAAGCAATGAAAGAAGAGCTAGATCAAAATAATTAAGAATGATACATGGGAACTAGTCCCTAGGCCTAGTGACGAAAGTGTGATTGGAACCAAGTGGATATTTAGAAACAAGATGAATGAAGATGGAATAGTAGTAAGAAACAAAGAAAGACTAGTGTGTAAAGGATATGCACAAAGAGAAGGAATTGATTATTCTAATACATTTGGTCCTGTAAGAAGATTGGAATCCATAAAGTTATTTCTGGCCTATGCTACATTCAAAAACTTCAAAGTATATTAGATGGATCTGAAGTCAACATTCCTGAATGGTGAGTTGAAGGAAGAAGTCTACATAGAGTAGACTGAAGGATTCACCTTATCAGACAAACCTGATATGGTATGCATATTGAAGAAATCCCTATATGGACTTAAGAAAGCCCCTAGAGCATGGTATGAAAGACTAGATGGTTACTTAACAAAGATTGGATTCAAGAAAGGAGCAACAGTTTGTAACTTATTCATAAGAGAGACACTTGATGGACTATTGCTAGTTGCTATTTTTGTTGATGCCATTATTTTTGGTGTTAATGACAAGCTTAGTGCATAATTTTTGAAAGAGATGCAAAGAAAATTTGAAATGAGCATGATTGGACCTATCAAGTACTTTTTGGGACTCAATGTGCAACATACAGACAAATGTATTTTCATTAATTAGTCTAATTATGTGAAAGAGATATTGAAAAAATTCAAAATGGATTATTGTAAGCCAGTAAGTACCCCTATGATAACAGGATGCAAGCTTTAAAAAGATGATGGTTCTACAATAGTAGACACAACCTTATATAAGTCTATGATTGGTAAACTCATATATCTTACTCAATCTAGACCAAATATATCTAATGTAGTTGGTATATTTGGAAGATTTGTAGAAAAACCTAAACAAAGTCACTTCATGGTAGTAAAAAGGATATTCAGATACTTGAGAGGAACTATAAACTATGGTTTATGGTATCCTAGCTTTGAGAATGTAGAACTTCATGTGTATACAGATGCAGATTGGGTAGGTTGTGTTGATGATAGAAAGAGCACCTCAGGAGGAGCAGTATTTCTTGGAGATAGACTTGTTACTTGGATAAGTAAGAACTAGAATTGTATTTCTCAATCCACAATAGAAGTAGAGTATGTAGCAGTAGCATTAAATTGCTCTACACTTGTGTGGATCAAGCAAATGATAAAGGATTTGGGAATTCAAATTGATTATCCTATCGTTATTCATTGTGATAACACTAGCACTATCAATATGTTAAAGAACCATGTGATGCATGCAAAGACAAAACACATTGAGATAAAATATCACTTCCTAAGAAAGAAAGTTGCAGAGAAAGAAGTAAATTTGGACTATGTGAGTACAAAAGAACACGTAGATGAAATTTTCACAAAGCCCTTACTGAAGGATAATTTTGAGTATCTCAAAGAGAAGCTGGGAGTAATTCCCTTCCCTGAATCTGATTAGAGTTTACAGTAGTGCATCAGTCCTCAGTGACTGATGAATGGTTGACTACTCTACCTCAGGAGTAGTACCTGTGCCTATTTGTTTTTGGCACCCTTTTCCATTGATATCAAAGGGGGATTGTATATGTAGTCATGAAAAACAATACATAAAGGGAGAGTATACAGTAAGGGGGAGTATATACACTTGAGGTATATAAAGGAAGGAGGAGTTGCAGTAGTGGATATTCAGAGAAATCAATAGTAGATCGAGAATTCATCCTTAGAGGAGTTTTGTTGAGGAAATAAAGAATTTTATAAAATAATTGTTCATTTAGATTGGTGGTGTTTTTCATTCCATATGTTTCTATCAATGCCAAAGGGAGAGATTGTTGGAGATTTTCCAGCAAGCCAGAGTGCTCACTGTATATTTGTTATTGATGACAACATATGGTAAGCAGCTTGCATGGTAGTTCTATGTAGTGAGCCTTGAGAATATGTTGCATGGATATGTTATCACCATGATATCATAGACACAAAGGTTAATTCTAAGTACAGGTAGTTGTGCAGTGGTTTGTGACAGAAGTGTTCTTGATAGAGTTACAGGTAGAGTTCTGTATGTGATTTTTAGTATGGTTATGATGGAGCCTTGTGCATTTATATTTATGTTGTACACATGTTCATGATGCTATGTTCATGGACGTAGAGTTATTGGTGTAATACAAGTTGAGTTGTGATGTTCCTAGTTATTAGTTATAGTTTCCTAAGATCGTCTGATGAAGCTGACATTGTTTATATTGGTTTAGTAGTTGTACCTATCATTATGGTATGCCTGTCTGGTTAAGAGCGCATAACAGAATTCAGCATTAGAAGAAAGTTATAGTTAATTTTGTGGAGCCGACTCTGTGAAGTGAAACATCTACTCATATTGGATTAGGCGGTCCCATTTTGTGTTGCGTGCTTGGTATAGCCATTGGAGATGTTGTTGGAGAGTTATATTGTTTCTCTAATATGATTTCAAGAAGGTTCTAACAAGCTGACTTGATTATATCATTTGAAGGAAGATATTTATAGGTATTCATTATGTGATTGCTAAGTGTGATTAAGAGAGTAGAGAAGAAGATGCAAATGTGCTAAGACAATCAATCATCAGTAGAAGATCTATGTGAAGAAGAAGAGAGTATATGCTATTCATTGGAACTGATTAAGATAGAAGGTCTACCTCGCAGTTCACCAAAGATCCAGATATAGTGTGTATCTGTTAAACAAAAGGTTGCAGCCTTCACCCTTTGAGCAGTGTGCTCCTGGACAGTGTGTCCTCACCCCTAACAAGGTTAATTGTAAAAGACTCCTAACATGGTATGACCCTTGACTTGGTCATTTTACTTAATGCATTGTAAAGATCAAATCCTAACAGGGTTGTAAGATCTTCTAATAAGGATCATAATACCCTAGTGCAATTCATAGTGGGTGTTAATTCCCACCGGGGTTTTTACCTATTTAGGTTTCCCCATAACCAAAATTGTGGTATTGTGTTAAGTGTTATCTTATTGTGTATGTACTTAATGTTCTTCTATACTTAATGGGATAAATAATTGAATCTAGTAGATAACTGATTCACAACCCCTCTCAGTTATCTCCTGGGACTATTTCTAACATTACAATGTTTACCAGTCTTCACAGATATAATTTTGATTAGTGATGTTCATAAAAGAAGGTTCAGTGCATGTGCACTTGAAAATAGATAATTATATGTATATCAAAGCTACATCTAAGAGCACAAGTCTATACAACATGTACGAAAAGAGATATCAATGTTTTATGAGGAGAGCATTGAGATGACCAGAACAGAGTAGTAGTCTGAATATGATTATATTAAGTAATTATTTTGTTTATCAAAATAATGAATTAACTAATTAGGGACGATATCCTATATGTTAACCCTAAGTAAACATATAATGAATTTATGTTCTGAGGAGAGTATAATGTATTCTAAAGCCATCAGGAAGTTATTTTGTTATAACTTGTATATAAGTAAGAATAATGTAATGCGAAGTTAAAAAAAAAGGGAGTTGTAAGAAGTTGATATATGATATATATGATGCAAAACTGTAAGTTTTAAGAAAGAAAAGGGGCAATTATTTTATAGCAGAGCGAAGAGACTACAAAGCTAGATCAAAATAATAAAGTTATTCAGTAGTAGTAAAAGGTTTTTGTATCTTACCTTTTATCAAAATTTATCATTGTATATTGCATGTTTGGGCAGTGGGATCATCTTGCATACATATTTGTTTTGTAATAGAAACTCCTAACAGTATTCATGAGGCTTCAAACAAGGCCTAAAGTCCTTTAACTAGGATAGAGACACTATATGTATGTAATAGACTCCTAACAAGGTCAACATCCTTAACCAGATACTTTTGATTAGTGGATTAGTTGTTGGTATCATCCCCACCAGGGTTTCCTCAAGAACAATCATGGTGTTATGAGTTCATTCATTTTATTGTTATGCTTGTTATTCAGTTTACTTAGTTTAGTTTCTTATGCAAGCTAAAATTTAATTTCTTATATCCATAATTGGGCAAAAGTAAAGTTTGTGAAATACTGATTCACCCCCCCTCTCAGTATTTCCTATTTCTAACAATTGGTATCAAAGCTTAGTTACTATGAACAAAGTTATTTGGAGGAAGCCTAATATCTTGAGTAAGATCTCTATGGATATGGATCAATTGCAGAAAGATGAATCTCTTGAATAGTGTAATGCCCCATTAGGGAACCCAAGAGAATTTTACCTAAACATGCATCTAAGTTTGTAGAATAATTTTTTTTTAAAAGTTAACATACAAGATAAACATCAACGAGGAAGCAATCACTATTTAATCACATTAATATAAACAACCAACACAGGTTACAACTCTTGAGGGTTCCTTGACAAGGATTATGTTAACATTAATTAGTTAATTTAGATTAGGTACAATTACAATAATCAAATAAACAAATGAAGGATAAAAACAACATCACATAAAAGATAACATAAATACAATTGGTAGTGTAAGGTATCCATAAACCTACATCCACTGCACATGTCATAGGGTATGTAATACAATAAATGAAAAGAAGAACACATGATATCTCTCAACAGCTGATACAAAGATACATGATCACAAAGAAGAAGAAGAGAAGAGAAAGAAGAATACAACTCCATCAAAGAAGATCAAGAAGGAACAACTGCTACATGGATCATCCAATACCAGTACACGAACGTCAAAATCTCAAATGGTAAAAGAATCACTACCACCCGACCTCATGAACCTAAATGGTCCACTCCCACCGTGCTGAGGAGATAACAACAGATCCCACTCGAATAAAAAATATCAAACAGATCAAGCTAAGGAAAGGATCTTGAAAGCTCTCTAACTCAAGGTGAAAAAAATAATAATGCCATGAAAGACTCACTATTCCAGAGGCAATCGACACATGTAGGATAACTAGACTATGCATAGGAAGGTGTCATCATGTACATCTAAACCTTGAGTTTTGTCCTGGTAATCTCTTTGGATCCCGACACCCAAGTGACCTTACACGGTGTCAATGACCTCTCGTATGGATGAAGCCATCAACTATGCCAACTCATGCCTTTAAAGGCGGCTAGTCATCTTCTCCATTCTCACCTTAGTCTATAATAGCACTAAGCTAGGGTGAGGAAACATATCTTGTTAGGTTCATTTTAATATCTCTCAATGTTATGTTACGTTATCACTTGATTACAAATACTTACAACAAGCAATCCTAGCAGCCACTTGTGGGCCCCGACGCTTATTGCAAGCCACCCCCTACTACATATCTAGGTAAACTACCCTAGGCTCACAGATCTCTCCTAGATCTAACATAGATAAAAATCAGGTAGTCCCACATCCAAAAACATACTTAGGAATCAGGATTGACTATAGATATGTGATTACAAAAATACAATACATCATGAGCCTATATGGTCAGATAGGGTATTTAATACAAATCACACTCACACCAAACATAAGCAGAAAATATGAACATAGAAAACAATCCCCAAGCCTCTGTACTTTCCCTAAGTCATCTAATGCCCATAAAATAACGGAAACATAACAACCAGGAAAAGAATGAAGTGCCATTTCAACTCAAAAGAAAACAACCAATTTCAGTATAAAAATATGCTCATCTAAAACATACCATTAATTATCCTAAAAGATAACCAAATCATGCATTCAATAGAGCACAACTGATTAGTAGCTACACCATAATCATAATGAACCTAGATTAGGTTAAATAATTAAAACCAAACATCAAGGAGATAACCTAAATCTCTATGAACTTAACAATTTGATTTTAAAATAGCTCAAATAATTTAAATCTAATTTAAATAATAAACTATAAGTTAAATTAAGTAATCAAATCTTACTACACCTAGCTCAAGGTCCTATAACCCAAATAATATTAATTGATAATTCTGGTATATTCAATATATATTTTATTAACAATAAAAAAAATAACAAAGAACTATTAAAAACCATATTATAAACTAACAAAATTAACATTCTTTTAAATATTATCCAATAATAATAACAATAAATAAAAACAACCTATTAACCATTTTCCTTTATTAATTAAAAATTTATATATATTAAATAAAATTATTAATAAAAATTATTGATAACAAATAAAACTATTAATAAAAATCATTAATATTAAATAAAATTATTAATAACAAATAAAACTATTAATAAAAATCATTAATATTAAATAAAATTATTAATAACAAATAAAACTATTAATAAAAATCATTAATATTAAATAAAATTATTAATAACAAATAAAATTATATTTTAAAAAAAATGTTTAATGCCATAAGGCATGTTGGGGGGGGGGTGTGAGCTCACAACCCATGACGCTTGCAGTCACAGACTGCAGCGCCCACTGCAGTGGCCGTGCGTTGCACAGCTCTGCAGGCCATGCTCTACACGGTTCTGCAGTCCGTGCACGCATGGCTCTGCTACCTGTGCTGCCTGGTGGAAAACGTGGGGAGGAGGTTGGGGATTGGTGGCCCCGCCTCCCCCAACAATATTAAAAAAAAACTAATTTAAAAAAAAAAAAATTATTTATTAAATAAACAAATTTGCAAAGTATTTTTTTTGACAAGTATATATATATTTTTTATAATAATTTTAATTTCCAAAAATGGAAATTCCCTTATTCTGCACTTTTTCCAAAAATGGAAAATCAAGAACTTTTAGATCCTAATGCATATACATCTTGTCTTTTTCCTCTTGTCATTTTATTGGCATATGTATTTTGTTTATCTTTTCATTCTTTTGACCTGTATTTTTTTTACAGAGCATTTTTTTTACAGAGCATTTTTTTTAACAGAATGTTATATTTCTACTCAAATTGGGTTTTTTCTTCCAAACCCATTTATTACATTTATGAACTTAATAGTTTACACTATAGCCCATATTGATTTTTTTCATTTTTTAAGAGTTCTAAGATGAATTTTCTCACAAAATTTTGACAGCATAACCCTATTATGCCAAGTCTAAATAAAATCATAGAATAGTAGATCTATGGGTTATCTAATACCCAGAATCACTAACGAAGCAAAACAGATTTAATAAATTAAATGAAACTATCCAGACATGATAAAATTACTAAAATTTACACAAACAAATTGCAAAGAGGTTTTCTCAAACCTTACCTCATATCCAATGCAAGAAACTGTAAAAGAATGCCTTTTAGAAGATGAAAATTTCAGATCCTCCAAAGTATGAACTCAACCCTGTAGATCTAAATCTTGCAAGAAAGCAATCCAAGAACTAGATGCACAACAATCTCTCACAAATTCCAAGCAATACAAAAGCACCCAAGCAATCTCAAAATTCCAAAATCAAGCTCCCTCCAATTCTCCAAAACCTGTGTGTGTCCACTCCCAAAATGAAAGCCTTTCCCCCTATTAGGGATTCAATTCCTCCTTTCATGCAAACCCTAGATGACTCATTAGATAACTCCTATTCCAACTCCAACTCTCAAATTTGAAAAAAATTCCTAATTAATAATTAAAAATATCTTTTATTTTGCACAACACAACTTAGACGCCTAAAGACAAGTTGTTAACTTTTGAAAACAAATTACATTCAACTTAATAAAAGCACATGCATATAATAAAAATTCACATTAATTAAATTAAATACTTAAAGCACCATTTAATCATGCTATTAAATATTTATTTATTTAATGAAGCATAAAAAATTCAAATTTCACACAATTAATTAATTAAATCCAAATATTTAAATATTTTATCTTTAATTAATTATCCTCACATAAGCATAAATATTAAATTAATATTATTTTTAACTATAGTATTAAATTCCACAACTATAAAGAAACCACACACAAACAACTGAGATCATCAAATAAACCAATCATACACAAGGACGAGATCAATGAATTCTTGTCACCTAGACGAATTCGAGTAGGGTAGTCAAATTGATACTTGACCAATCCTAGGACAAATGGGCTTAGGTTAGGGTTTTGGATCTGTGTATTATCTCCCCTCTCTTACCATTTGAGATATTGCGATAGGGCAAGCTCATCCTGACATTCAGGGAAGTCGATGCCTAGTACCTGCATAAAAAACGTGCATGTACATACATATATAAATATATAACAGACAATGGTAGGGATCAATCGATCGTGTGGATCTCACAAGCAAGTAACTACGACTCTGTCCCTCAATCACATCAGGCACGTCAAATAGAAATGTAAAACAAACACATCAACCATACACATGCAAGTATGGGGTCAGTAAACTCATAAGCATCAATGATTTCCTAACATATAATCTAACATCCTAGAATAATCATAACCTTTATAAAATCAAACTAGGGGTGGGGTACTACAAATAAATTGATATTCTTACTGAAGAAAGAGATACACTAAAAGAAAAATATGATAATGCAAAAGATTACATTGAGAAACTGAAAGAAAAGAAAGAAGATCTGAAATCAAAGAAGGAACCTACAAGTCAAATCAAGGACTGTGATGAAGTTTCAAAACTGAAGAAAGAAAATGAGATCCTTAAACATGAACTAAATATTGTAGATGTGAAGTTATGATAACAAAAAAAGATGAATCAAATTTGAAATCTGAAAATGCAAATCTAAGATCTGAACTTACCAAAGTGACATCTGAACTTGAGACTACAAAATTATAGTATGCCAAACTTATGAAATATAACACAATTGTGAAAGGAGAACTAACTATTATCTCTATTTGTGCATTAAGTGTTGTCATTAGTATCAACTAAGATCAGTCGGTAATCTAAGTTGACCAGTTAGTAAAAGATAGAATAAGGATCTATAGAAGCTAGTTGGTTCAACTTACAAAGCCTTCATACCGAGCAGTCACAAGGAAGAACCAAAAGTTAAATGGATACAGGTTTAACTAAGTATGTTTACCAAGCATCAGAGTTTATCAGGCACTGAGTCAGTGAACACCAAGCATCAATTAATTCACCTAACAAAGGATGCAATGTTTACCGAGTTGTTCAAGAAACAACATAGTAATCCGTAAAGGCACATATCTCTATGAAAATGGTTTAAACCAATTTATAAACATTTTACCAAGATTGGGGCACATTTATTATGGATGTAATCATTACTTGTGATGATTCCAATGTAATAGTTAGATCTAGGTTATTTTGTACACCATAGATATTAGGTTTTCTAAGATGTTGTAAACCTAATTAGGTCAAAGCAATTTTCTATATAATTGTAATTGATGTCATTTTGACATAAGAGAGGAAGGAGTCATAACAAGAAGATCATGAAGTAGTAGCTACCTATAGGACATCAAAATTCAGACAAAGGTTTACATGATTGAGCAGTTATCAGAAACAATATTTAGTTTTATCAGAAACATACAAGGATATCGAGAAGAACAAAGAGTAATATACTGCACATCAAGGTGAAATCTATATGGAATTTCACCGATATGATTCATACAAATACAAGTTGTCAATTGTAGATATTTTTTTTATCATTTAACCATCATAGAAGCATTGTAAATCTCTTAACAGAGTAGACTTAACCATTTATTGTAAATATCCTAATCGAGTGCACACTTATTTAGTGCTGCTGAAATCCTTTCACAAGGTAGATTTAATCAATCTTAAGTTACTCCTAACAGGGTAAGATCACTAGAAGTGATCACACTTTTAGCCTTAACTGACATACTTTATTTACTGCAGTAGTGAAGAATTTTTGGGTGTCATCCCCACCACAGTTTTTAGCTTCTAACAAGGGTTTTTGCGTAACCGAAATACTTGTGATTTGTGATTACATTTCATGTATAATTTATTGTTTGTTTTCATGCACTTTACATTTACAAGTTATTTGAATGTATGTTGCAAACAATGAAATCAATTGGTTAGATAGACACTACTATTGCAGATTGTTTATTCAGTAAAATTTTTTGAGGGTACTGATTCACCCCTCCCCTCTCAGTACTACATCTTTCCTATGCCATCAATTTGTATAAGAGCTAATTTTCTTATTTGGAAGTTTAATCACTGAAGAGGAAATATATCAAGATGGAAAGATATAAGTTGGACAAGACAATTGAGAATCAAAAGATTCAGATCCAAATATTCATTGAACAATACAAACAAGAAAGGGATGAATTAAAGAATTTACTAGTTCAAAGAAAAGATATGGCTATTTGGCAATTTGAGACTGATTATCATAAAGAAGATAACAATGACCCATTTTAGAATACTGGATCTAGATCAGGTAGTATATCTGACATATCTAAAGGAATTTTATCTGAGAAAAATCTTCATCTGACTAAACAAGTTAAAGCCCTATAGATCGGTCAAGAAACAAAATTTGTAAGAATGATTGATGTGATGAATAATGTTAGACAAGCTAAACAAGAGATAAATTTGGTTGTTGAAGACATAAGACAAATGACTAAGAAGCTACAAGAGAAGGAATCAGAGATATTGAGACTTACTGAGCATCACTTTGAGATATCTAATCATATGGTTGTTGTAAGTTAGGAAATCAACCGAGTGAATAGTGAGCTGAGAAGGAAACTTGAAGACATTGGTGAACTTAGAGAAGAAAATGAGAGATTGAAACATGAAGTAAAGATGTAGCAACATCATAATAAAATGATTAAGAAAGCTGAAGATAGTTCCAAGAAAATTGATGAATTTCTGATCAGTCAAAGAGAACTTGGAAGTACTACTGGATTAGTCTATACTGAGAAAGGAGAATAATCTAAGAAAGCTGAACATATGCACACCTACAAGAGTAAAAGACCTAAGAAACTATCATCCTATCATTGTGGTAAACTGGGCCACACATCAAATGTTTAAGGTAATCCTAAAACCAATCCTAAATTTAATGGTCATTGTTATAGTTATAACAAGTATGACATCAAGCACATGAGTGCTGATCTAAGTTGAATAGAACTCCCAACAAACCTTACATGGAGAAACACTATCACACTTACAACATGCATGGGAAAACCTCACAAGAATGTAGAACAAAGATGAAGTAAGTTTGGACACCCAAAGGACAAAATAAGACCTATCAACGAGAAGACAAGGTAATGCTTATACATGGGATTATAACACATGGGTTAACTATACAACATGTGGAAGATATTGACATATTGCAGCTATCTACATGAGGAAGAATTGGAGAGGTAGATCTCGTAGCTGGACAAGTACTGGTATGGCATGTTTACACTATCACAAGGTCGGTCACTTAAGTAAAGATTGTAGATACCGAGCACCAAAGACACAAATCTATGAGAATGGAAATACAATTGAAGATATCATGAGGATAAGAAATACTATGTGGAGAAAAGCATAAGGTGATAATGTTGAGTCAAGTAATGCAGTCGATGACACCTCATCCATTGGATTGGGTGACATCACCACCTCCACCTAAGCTAAAAAGGTATATATGGAACTGATAATTCTAGTTGGATATATTTATCATATAGTTCCTTATATCAAGTGTTCACATACCAAATCTGCAAGAATTAAGATGCATTATGCTTTTATATGTTTTGAGATTTAAGTGTTTATAGTCGGTATATGCTAAACTAAGTGAGAAGTTACTAGCTGGTAACTATCAACAAGGTTAACCGAATGCCAGTATTAACAAAGTAAAATTTCATGTGTTAACCGAGATTATATTATTTTGTGGTATACACCGAGAGTGACAGTTGTCATTGAGATGTGTTAGGTTGAGCATTTATTACAAAAAGGTTTGACCGGGAAGTTGAAAATGCTATAAATACACAAAGGAATTAATTTATTTTTCACTACGATCACTAAGAGGTAAGAGTCTACAGAGCGGATTTGAGAAAGAGAATTTCAGAGTATATGAGCAAAGATTTGAAGGATTCCGAACATTTTCATCGCTGTTATGAGTAAGTGTTATCTTCACCGAGCTATTTATTTGATAGTTTTCGAAACCCTAAATGAAGAACATGGCGTCTGCATCTAAGGTTAACAAATCCAAGAATGTAGATGAGGAGAAAGTAAGATTTATTATTTCGCCTACACGTAATTAGCTAAAGTACAAACTTCACCTCAAAGTTGCTTCACAAATTGACAAAATCAGAGATTTTTCGAGCATACCACCTAGGGTTTTTCTAGTCGGAGACATACACTCCTACATTCACTGCAAAATCAGAGAGATTTGTGATTTTGAGCTCATTTTTACATTTGAAAAGCTAAGTGTTAATGGAAAATTAAAGGATGATCATGAGCATTTGAGAGTCAAGGGTTTGATAAATGCCCTATATTTCCCGAATGATTTTAGGAATGAATGGATAAGAATTGTTTTGAGTCATTTTCATAATGGGAAACTATGGATAGATGAGCTTGTGAAGATTACAAAGGATATAATACATGCAGTAACAGGCTACCCTACCACAAACAAAATCAATACATTGAGGAGTGCACCAAGAACCGAGGTAGAAAAGATAATTGGAGCAGAATGGGATGAAAAAGGATTGAAAGTTAACACAATCATGGATCCCAAAACAAGGTTTCATGCTTATGTAATTGGGTACAAAAAAATTCAATCAAGAAGATGCAATAGTGTACCGTGTGGAGCGGTAGACATTGCATACAAAGTGGTGAAAAATGGATGTCAGTTGGATCTTGCCGAGTTGCTATTGAGGCAAGTTGAGGAGAATATGAAGACTATTCGGTCGGAAAAAACCAACACATGTAAGTTTGGGTCACTATTTCTTTGTATATTATTTTGTGTGCAAAACATTTTTCCTTGAATTAGTAATGTTGACTGGACTACCAAAAAGCCTATTACACTACAAATTACTAATTTGATAAAGAGTTTAAGTGATAATTTTGTGAGCATTGTGGATATTTATTTTGAGCAATTCAAGGACAGGATGAATGTAAGGAGTCATATACCAAGACATCTGGTAGAAGAATATGAACATGACATATGTTTCCTAGTGGATATAGATTATAAACTAATAAAGGCAGTTGAACTGAGAAAAAAGTGGCTAGCCCCAATGGGATACAAAATTCATATTGACCAAGCTTCTAGGTCAATCAAGGCTTTAGTGGCAGAGCCTAAGGATCCAAAAGCTACTAGGTTTGGAACCTATGAGGAAGCTAAACAAAGAATTAATATGGATCTAGTCATTGGTAAGGCAACCAAGAAATCTAGAAAAATGATAAATAAATTGATTCAAAAGTTTGGATATGATGATGCAGAAGCATCTGAGGACATTCCTGTTGAGGTAGCAATCGAGGGTCAGTTACTTCTTACTGACACTGCACATGATGATGAGGCAACCAAGGCTGACAAAGATGCAAAATCTACACTGGTTAAGCCCACTCCTAATAAGAAGTAGGTAGTAGTTCAAACAAGAGCATGAACAAGGTCAACCATTGTAGCTTCACCTCAACTAAAGAAAGGAGTTGTAAAAATTTATAGGCCTACATTGACCAAAATTTATAAGAAAAAGAGGTACTAAAGCTACCTTCAAGGCACCGAAGAAAAGAAGGAATTTGATAAGAGGAAAATATGACATTGATGATGAAGAAGATGGAATAAATCAATTCAAGGTTATTGTGAATAAGGATAAATCAATTGATGAGATTGTAGAAGCTATAATAGACACTGGAGGTCTTAGCAACCCAAAAATAAGTTGGTTTGAAAATTTGTCAACTGAGGATCAGAACAAGATAGAAGAAGCTATAATACAGATGATGATGAAATTCAAGAAGGTACCCATATAGTTTTCAAAGTATGTACCAAAAAGTTTATATGATAAAATATCAGCTAGATGGACTTATGCTTTAAGCATTGAGAAGAGAATGAGGGAATAATCCCTAGTATTGGCAATGCCAACATTGACAGTCCTTGTGGTTAATGAGATGATGAAGCAGTACTCCAAAAGATTTTTGGTTAAAAGTAGAGCATTATAAATACTTGATGAAAATCTAGAATAAGTTGATGAGAATAGTCAGTTGCTATGGACTTCTATTCTCCAAGCTCAAGTTGAGGTAGACAAGATGGCTTTGGCCATAATGCCTGAGAGGAAGACTAAAAGGAAAGGAAAAGGCATCCATGCAGATGATGTAGATTTGGAAACTAAGGACCCCATTGAGCTATCAGACACCAAGGTGCCTGATACAAATATTGATGCTAAGTACCAAGAAATAAACTAGGGTGCACCTGAGCAGATGATCATAATTGGAATCAATGATTATTCAAATGATGTACTTATAGAGGACATCAATAATGGTGACCCTGATAATGTCAAGGATGAAGAGGACATTACAGTTGCTAGAGCTCAACAAGAAGAATAAGCCCTCACCAAGCCAACAGTAAGTATTATACTGGGTGACCTTCCTATACTGGTTCAAGTAGTTAAAATCATAACTCAAAAGGAACCCAAAGGCTTAATCCCTGAGCAACAGAAGGATACAATAGGGGAACAAGGAAAAAGGACACAAGGAACTGAAGAGTCAAATGAGCCTAAGGAGAAAGAGACTGACACACAAGCATAGGAATATCCTAAGCTTGCAGAGACCACTGAAACCAATGCCACTTATACTACATCAGAGGCCCCCACTCAATTGGCCAAGACTCGGGTCACTAAGGAGCCGGAGAAGGATGAAAGAGTGTCAACTGAGCAAGACAAGACAAATGTAGAGGTAAAATCTCTAGTTCCATTTGTTAGGTTATCTCCACAAGAGATTAAGAAGAAAAATAAGAAACATTGAAAAGGGCTAGTCACCTTGGATGAAGTAATTGAAATTCCAAAATGTGACCCAAGGACTTTGGACCTTGAGGAATTGAGAAAGTATTGAGATTTGTGTACAAGAAAGGAAGTGTAAGAGAAACTCAAGAAGGAGAACAAGAGAAAATAGATTTTAGAGGATGTAAGAGACATTCTTTAGTAGGTTTTTCTTGATGTCCAGATAAATGAAGAAACACCTATTTTGGACCAACTTACAACTCTTAGAAATCATATCAATGCTCCACACATAGATGCTGAGAAAATGATAGAAGAAAGGGTAGAAGGAAAAATTCAATGAAACTTGCCGAGAAGATCAGCCAAGAAGTGGTAATAAATAAGGTAAAGATTTATAAGGTTATAACCGAGCTACAATCAATAACTCAGAAGATTATATAAATCTTGTTTAAGTTATGCACCATGGAAACATTCACTACCGAGGTCAGTGAAAAGATCAATAAGCTAGATGCAGATATCTTGGCTAGTGAAAATGCTTCTCTAACCGAGCTAGATGCTTTCCATAAACATATCCTTACAGTAAAAGAATTGAGGTGGTTGAGAGCATGTTGGCATGTGCAAAGTTTTTTAGGGCTTCATGTCCTTTCTTTTGGTCTCTGTAGTCATTTTTCATGTCTCTGGCTAAAACCCTAAACAAAATATTAAAAAAACTAGCCGTTACCCTTTGTAGAACCCTAGCCTTGTTCTAATTTGATGTTACCTTTACCAGCCACTAATGATCCTAATCTGCATGTGCTAATTAAAGTCCTTTAAGCTATTCGATGGTTAGGTTTTCATGTTCGGCGAGGTCCCTTTTAATTTTTCCTAAGTTTCTCCCCCCAGTGACTTTTAATTTTCCTATAGTCCCCTGCACCTAAAATTTTTCCCAAAGGCTTAAGTCCTATGTTTAATTCTTCCTAATGTTTTGGCTTTGTATTTTCCTGGGCCCGGCTCTCTGACACCATCTCCATCTGACAGTGGGCGTATCTTCTGATGAGATTTTTCAGAGGCTTGCGAACTTAAGATGACCATTGATTCATTTCCATGATGTAACCCTTTCAATGTAGGTGGGTCCATTGCCAGGTAGGCTCATGTGGCAGTCTATCATTCGTCGAGGTATCCTATAAAGCATGATAGGCCCAGTAGCTCAATCAGATGATTCCTAATTGATGGTTGGCGTGAATGCACATAGAATCTTCTGAGCCTTTTAGATCTTGTGCCAGCCTTTCGATCTCCCAGGTGGTATAATGTTCTTGGTGGGTCCAAAATAACACAGGCACAGTTGGCGGCCTCTTATTGGTCCATGTAATAACACAATGGCAGTTTTTAGTGGGACCTAGTTTTCAGATGCGTCAGAGGGTCCTGACACTGTCAGTCGATCGATGATGGGCGTATGATCTTATGGGATCTGTCAGAGGCTTAAGATCATACACTGTCCATTGATTCAATCTTTCTTAGAGAGGATGAAGTGCGGCAGTTCCACAGGCCAGGTGTGCTGATATGGAAAGCTATGATTGGTCCATGTTGTGTGACTGGATATTGTGTCAGTGGGGTCAGGTCTTTTAGGGTTCAGTTGTTCTGACAGTGATAGAAGATCAATGGATGGTGTGTAATCTGATGGGATTTTTTGACTGCATGAGATTTTATGATGGCTGTCGATCTTCTAGGTGAGCCAGGGTGGGGACTTGGTGATTTTGACAAAATGGTTTAGTGGCCCAAAAAATTATAGAGGTTTTTCTCATTCACAAAAAAGGATAGCAGTGCTCTGATTTGACTGGTGATTCAGTGAACAAGCGTTCGCATAATTGCTAACTAACTTGGCAAAGATAAAAAGTGTTTCATGAATTGGTGGAAACCTTCTATCACCAGTTCGCCAGATGTGGGACCAAGGTTAAATGTTTCCCTTTGTTCGCTAGGTCACAGAGTTATATGGTGAGTTAAGTTTTCATCTCGCAACCAGAAAATGCCTTGTCACGCATTTGCTAAAGGTAAACCCAGGGTGGCAGTTGAGTTAAGACTTAAAATACCGTGAAAAGATGAGATCTAATGGCCATGACTTAAAGTTGATCTGATTTTAAAATATGACCGCCGATTTACTGCAAGTGCCGAATTGTAGCTGTTGTTTTTCAAATTTGAATTTGTAGAGGGTTTCCAACAATAAGAAGTACTAGAATTTATGGTTTTAACAGGTGATTTTGATTGGTTTGGTGGCACTTTCTATTGGAGTGTGGTCCAGGGTGTTCCATGATCATTTGCAGGGGTCTGTACCATGTGGTTTTGTGCTCGAGGTGTGTTGCAGGTGGCCAAAAAGGGTTGACAATTTTGAATTTTCATGATTTGCAGTACTTTCCCTGAGATCTATCATGAGTGCAAATCTTCCTCAGGCATGGCCAACTAGTTTTCTTCCCCTACAATAAATTTTTTGATTGTTTCTAGTGGGTTTAGTGGTTGAAACCCTAACCCTAGTCACCTGAAGCTTGATGCATCCTCTTTGAGGATTCCAAGGTGACTAGTGGGTATATATTGCAGATTTTTTGACTTAGTGGAGATTCCAAAACTTTTCTTTTGGTCCCTAGTTGTTGATGGTTTTATATTGAAAGAGGAGCTAGATTTTGGGACTTTTCCTATCTTTGTGTTGCTCTGATTGTATATTGATCCTAAATATGTTAATGAGAATGCTATTGAGTTCCAATCTTGCATTTGTGTATGTCTTCTTGTTTTGATTCTGAACTCATATATGTTAGTGTCACAAAGTGTATTAACATATGGTAAACAAAGATTATTGTGAATTCATCTTTGAGTTCCTAACAAAGTTGGGATTAAAGTCTTTTAGGTGAGTTCAGTGAGTTTGCAACCAAGTAAGAATTTGATGTCCTTGTGTTTGAGGGAGAGAAGTAATAGGAAAAGCACTTGTCCTGAGCTCAAGAGTGTTTGATCTAAGATCTTTAGTTGATGTATGTAATTAGGTGACTCTTTGCCCTAGGTTAAGGCACTGGTCCATCCTCTAGAGGCATTTCATTGTCATCAACCACACACAAACAAATTAAATGATCAAATCTTCAATCAATTAGTAAGGGGTATATTGGTATAACATTTAGTGATTCCTTTCAAGAAGTGAATCAAGGGTACACCCACTTGAGCATTAAGGTTCAAAGTGTAGTAGGATCGCTTCTGATCCTTGTTAATTGGCCCTCTTCCTTGTAGACATTGGAGTGGTGATAGAGTCAAAGTTATATTAAAGATTATCCATCAAAGTATAAATCTACAAGTTGAAGATCAAAGAGAACTACCAACAAAATGGTGACTCTACTGGGGAGAGTCTAGAGATAAAGGTTGTTAAGTGCACTCTTATTTTCCTATTGTATTTAGTTGAAAGATTTCCCATCTAGGTGGGTGGTGACTCAAGAGGTTAGAACTAGTGTCATATTGTAAATCATGGATAAGAGGAGGAATACTAGGTCCTTTGTCAGAAAGAATCCAAAGGTCACTCTAGAACAATTGCCTAGATAGGAGAAGAAGAGTTAGATTAGAAGGAATGGCGAGTCTACTAGTGCTCCCATAAGAGAACAAAGAAATACAAGAGGCAGAGCACCACATGTTTCCTCAAGTGAGGAAGGTTCATAGGATAGAGTTTCTAGATTAGATGGTGGTCACTCTAAAGATAGATTTTATGATACCCCATAAGTTGTACTTCAGGACAAGGGTCCATTGCTTGGAGGTCAGGATGAACAAGCTAGAGAAATGGGTTTGGAGATTGATTTAGATATTGATGAAGATAATTTTAGAAGAGAGCCCATGAGACCACGTCAAGTTCACTTCCCATATCAAAATCTTACTGATATGGATGTGTCATTAGGTTTTGATGACATTATGGTAGACCCAGATGATTCAAACACACTAAGGTTGTAGTTGGCAGAGCAGGATGCCATACATAAGAAGTTACAAGAGGAGAGAGAGGCTGAAAAGGTGAATGCTCTAATAGAAAGATAGTTTCTCCTTAGAAAGATTAATGAAATGAAGGAGAGAAACAAGATGCTTGCTTCTGCTCCTAAGACTTTGCAACATGATGTTTTTGGTGGTCTTGAGGCTTTGAGGAGTGAGCAAGAATGCTTACTACAAGATCATGAATTTGATCAGGAGGGCCCTGTGGTTAGACAAGTGCAAAGTTATGTTCATTTGCCTAAAGATAAAGATGGAAATGTGATCACTAGGCCTGCTATTGTTGCTGGTGAGAAAGGAAAGAAAAGGATGGTGGGACATCAAACAAGTAGATCATTGACAATACCAGGGGTCCCACCACCCAATTCAAATAAGGACATAGAGATAGAAAGAAGAAGAAAAGAAGATGAGGACCTTGCAAGAAAATTAGAGAGGGCTGAAATTGAAGCCTCTATTGCAAAAAAAGAAGAAAGATCCAGTTCTTGAAGGCTTCATCAGCCAATGCTCTTGGTCCATCTGCTACTAAACTAGGTATGCCATCTATGACTACTGCTATTCCACTTAGTAATGCTACTAGTTCAATTCCTTCTTCATTTGCTAGGATAGGTGCTAATCCTAGACAACAGTCAAATGCACAAGTAGATGGAAATGTAAATGCAAATGTTAATCCTAGGGTTAACACTAGTTCAAGTTTTCAAAGAAGACCTATGCAATTAGAAGGCTATAGGAAAGTTAGTTTTGATGGAATTCTTGGTTACTCGAATGCTTTTCCAAGTGATATAAGAGATAAGGTACCTAAGTTTGCTGGTAATATTGCTATTAGTTGTGAGGAGCATCTTAGGTTATTTTTTGATATGCTTAATAATTATGAGGTAGAGCATGAGGATGTAGTCATGAAATTATTTGTTCAATCTCTAATGGAGGATGCTAGAGATTGGTTTAAGAGACTTCTTGATAAATGTATTGATACTTGGGACTCTTTTGAGAGATTTTTTAAAGAGTAGTATGGTGATAGGCCTAATGCTAGCTTCATGTTGAATGAATTCAATACCATAAGGAAAAATCAGAATGAGTCTGTAGCTGAATTCAACATGAGATTTCAGAAGGGTATGCATAAGTTGTTCCAAGTTATGTGGTTAGATGACAATGTTTGTCTAACCACATACTTCAATGCATTTGATGGAAAGATGGGATACTTGTTGAGGGACAAAGAACCAAGAACTCTCAGAGATGCTTTTAGGATTGCTGTCAATATTGAGAACAATATGAAGATATCAGGAAAGTTGGGTGGGAAGAGAGATGACCCTAAGTTGTTTGGGGACAAGAAATACAAAAGGGAAAGTGATAAGAATGTTGGAACTAGGAGACAAGAAGAAGATAAATTGGATAAGGTGCTCAATGCATTGAAGGATTTGAAGGCACCTACAAATAGGAACATCAATGCTCCTACCAATGAAAGACCTCAGTTCAACAACAATTTCAATAAGTAGAATAGATTGTAGAACTACCCCTACAACACCCAATGGAAGGATGGCAAGCCTATTGTCCCTGCTATAAGAAATAACAATGATAGAGGTGTCCTTGACCCTCTACAAAAAGCTTCAATAAATGTCATGGAGGACATACCTTGGTGTGTTGCATGCCAGTCCCCTCATTTTGCAGAGCATTGTGTGGTTGCACATTCTATGGCTGCAAATCAAGATTGTGGCAATGAGGAGATAGATCAAGAAGAAGATCAAGATGATGTTGGATGCAACATGGCTACCTCATATTTAGGATATGAGGATGATTCTGATTTTGATGAAGAGGCAGATATAAATGTGAAGAGACATAATCAGGCCCTTTTTCATCAAGAGGTTTTTTCTGATAGTGAAGACATTGATAAGAAGACATGTAACATGAACTCTTCTTTTGAGCCAGTAAATTTAAGAAGACCTTCTAGAGAAGAGATGGAGAGGATTACTATAGAAATGATTGCCCAAGTGCAAACTAGAGACATGGTGGCAAGGAATACAAATGATAAAGTTGCAAGAATCTTTATAAAGAGTACCAACTCCACAGAGCCTAATGAGAACAAATCAAAAGGTGATCACATGGTGAAATTCAAGAATATAAAAGGTAAGAATTGTGAGCCTAAGGAAGTTGGAGTTGAAAAAATTTCTAATGAAATTGAGAAGCCAGTTAACACAATGGATAAGGTTGAAAAAATGAGGGTGGCCAATACACCTAATGTATCAGAAAAACAAAAGGATATTAGGACAGTGCAGATTGAGATTCCTTCCTCTGCTCCTATTGATATGTTGGCTATATTGTCCCAAATTACAGTTAAGGCTCCATTGTCAGAATTGTTGAGGATCCCCAAACACAAAGATAGAGCTATTGCATGGGTAGATAATGTTCATAACAATGATGTTTCATGCAATGGATCGCAGGATAAAGCTTTGAAAGGTGTTGCTGCTTAGGGAATTGTATCTCAAATTCCTCCTATATATTTGGACAGTTCTATCAATGCTAGCCTTGAAAATATTGATCCATTCTTTTTAAGTGTTCTTTTGAATGGAATGAAGCTAATAAATTGTATGATTGATAGTGGTTCCTCTAATACTGTCATGTCTTTCAAAATCATCGAGAAGTTGGGTCTTAAAGTTGATACAGTTCAGGGTAGATGTTGTGCAATGGATCAGAGGGAGGTACTAGTTATAGGGACTATCAATGCAATGCCATATAGGCTGGCAGCATATCCAGAGAAAGAGTTAACAATGAGTGTTTTGGTGGTGGACATCCCTCCTCATTATGGGATGCTACTATCTAGAAGGTGGAGTGCTGCCATAGGTGGAAGTTTACAGTGTGATCTATCCTATGCCACTTTCATGATTGATGATTAGTTTGTCAAGATTGAGCAAGAGCCAAGAGTATGCCACATGATTGAGAGGAATATTGACAATGAGACTACATGTTTTGTGGATACTGATATTAATTTTTTTAGGGCAGAGATACCTATATTTGAAAATGAACCTATTTTGTCACCTATCTCTATTGAGGTAAGTGTTAATTCTGTGAAGGGTGATTTGTGGGTAATGTACTTTGATGGTGCAAATTGCAAAGATGGAGCAGGAGCAGGTATTTTACTTATTTCTCCTGATGGAAATACCTAAAATTTTTCTTTCACATTGAATTTCTTTTGTACCAACAATATAGCAGAGTATGAGGCATTGTTGTTAGGATTGAGGTTGGCACAAAAACATGGTATTAAGTGCTTAAGCATTGTTGGTGATTCTGAGTTGGTGGTGTCCCAAGTTAGGTCAGTATATGCTTCCAAGAATAGGAGGTTGAAACAGTATAGGAATGCAGTTTGGGATTTGATTGAACATTTTGATGCCTTCAATATTGAGTGGAAGGATAGGAGTAACAATAAGATGGCTAACTTGTTAGCCAATATTGCAATCAATCCCACTGATATTACTTTTGCTGGTATTTCTAAAGTTGAAATTCAGGCTATGCCTAGTATACTAGACAATATTGAAAATTGGCAAGTTTTTGATGATGATAATGATATCTTGAAGTTTATGAATTGTGAAGATTAGTATCATGGTCAGGAATTTGATTGTTCAGCCTTGGTTGAATCTATAGAAGGAAGGGAGGTTGTCTTTGGCAATGATGTCATTCAACTTAGAACTAACAAGGTGCCCAAGGGGCTTGTTGTTTTGGAGACTATCTTTGATAACCAGGATAAAGTTCAAAAGAATATCAAAAGAGAAGATCATGCTGATCTAGAGGAGATAAATCTTGGAACACATGAAGAACTTAAGAAAATATACATTGGTAGGGACATGTCTCACAATGTGAGAAAATCTTTGATTGAATTATTGAAAAAATTCAGGCATGTTTTTGCATGGTCATATGATGACCTAAAGGTTTATAGAGAAGACTTGTTTCAACATATTATTCCATTGAAAGAAGATGCTAAACCTTTTCGGCAAAAACAAAGGCCTATTAATCCTACTTTGGCACCCAAGATGCAAGAAGAGTTAATGAAGCTGAGAGATGCTGGAATTATCAAGCCTATAAGGCACTCTTCTTGGGTGTCAAATCTTGTTCCTATGAGAAAGAAGAATGGTGACATTAGGCTTTGTGTGGACTTCAGGAATTTGCACATCAGCTCATTAAAGGATAATTATTGTCTACCCAATATGGAAGCTATGTTGTAGAGAGTGACCGGATTAGAATTGATGTCTATGATGGATGGTTTCTCTGGTTGCAATCAAGTGATTGTTAAAGAATTAGAACAATTCAAGACAGCTCTCACCACACCTTGGGGGACATATGTTTATGTGAGAATGCCTTTTGGTCTCACAAATGCTGGTGCTACTTTTGAGAGGGCAATGGATGTTGCCTTTTCAGATTTTATTAATAATTTCCTTGTTGTATATCAAGATGATTTAACTGCTTATTCCAAGAAGGAAGAAGACCATTGTACTCATTTAGAGAAAATATTTATGAGGGCTTTGGAATATGGCATTTCATTAAACCCAAGGAAATGTGCTTTTGGTATCACTGAAGGTAGGTTGCTTGGCCACTTGGTTGGAAAGCAAGGAGTGAGAATTGACCCTGAGAGGGTAGTAGCCATTGATAAAATTCAGAGACCAAAGAATGTTAAATGGATTCAGTCCTTCTTTGGTCAGGTCAATTTCTTAAGGAGGTTTGTAACAAACTTTGTTGAGGTCACTAGACCTATTTCTAAGATGTTGAAGAAAGGATCTACTATCAATTGGGAGGGTGAGCCTGATGAGGCTTTCAAAAATATCAAGCAGGCTATCAAAGATGCGCCAGTGCTTAAGGCACCTGATTATAGTATCCCAATGCATATCTTTTCCTTTGCATCTTTTCACACTATTGCTGTGGTTTTTTTACAAAAGAATAAGGATGGTTTTGAGCAGCCTATTGCATTTTTTAGTAAATCTTTGTAGGCTGCTGAATTGAAATATGACATAAATGAGAAACAAGCATATGCACTTGTGAAGGCAATCAAGGCTTTTAGGTGTTACTTGATGGGGGCAGTTGTGATTGCTTTTGTGCCAAGTGCAGCTATGAAGGATATTTTCTCACAGCAAGAGGTGTCTGGAAGAAGATGTAGGTGGATCAATAGGATCCAAGAATTCAATGTTGACATCCAAATTACTAAATTGGTTAGAGGATAGGGATTGGTGAAACTAATGGCCCAATCTAATCTTGATGCTAATTAGGTAAATCATTCTGAAATTGATTATACATGTGATATGGATGATTGTGTTTGGTATCAGGATATTATCTATTACTCAAGAAATATGAAATGTCTAGCAAACATGAATGATAATCAGAAGAGGACATTGAAATTATAGGCCATCAAGTATGTAATTGTTAAATGTAAATTTTATAGAAAGAATTTAGATTGCATACTTATGAAATGTGTAGATGAAGATCAGGCTAGCAAGCTGTTAAAAGAAATGCATGAGGGAGTTTGTGGTGGGCATTATATGGGTAAAACAACTGCTCATAAAATCTTGAGAGCAGGATTCTGGTGGCCCACAATCTTTAAGGATGCAAAACAGTTGGTAAGGAGGTGTGATGCTTGTCAAAGGTTCTTTGGTAAGCTTAAATTTTTAGGTAATGTGCCATTAAAACTAGTAGAAGTACAGGCTCCTTTCCAACAATGGGGAATTGATTTCATAGGGGAGATACCAAACAAGTCAAGTGGAGGACACTCATAGATCTTGGTTGCCACTGATTACTTTACAAAGTGGGTAGAAGCTATACCTACAAGAAATAAACTAGTAAGGTGGTAATTGATTTTCTATTGAATAATATTGTTTCAAGGTTTGGTTGCCCTGAGAGAATAGTAAGTGATAATGCAATGTGCTTCAGGTCTGTTGAATATAAGGACTTTTGCAAAGGTTTAGGAATTCAGATTTCTAATTCCTCACCTTATCATCCACAAGGAAATGATCAGGCAGAATCTACTAATAAGAGTTTGATTAAAATCCTCAAGAGGATTCTTAAAAGGAATAAGAGGGCATGGAATTCAAAGCTGCCATTAGCTCTATAGGCTAATAGGGTAACTGTGAAGAGGGCAATTGGTTGTGCACCATTTGACCTAGTATATGGAATACATGCAAGAATGTCTCAGAATAATTTGTTGGAAATGTATAAATTTGTGCAGTTATATGATGATGACATAGATGATGAGATGCAGCTGAGAATTGAGGACCTCATTAGGCTGGATGAAACCAAAAGAGAGTCAGTTGCGAGGAATGCCAAATTACAGTTGCAAGTTAAGAATTTATATGACAAGACTGTTGACAGGAAGTTTGAGCCTGGTGATTTGGTATTAATTTGGAATGCTAGACTGGAGGATAAAGGAAAAAATGGTAAGTTTGATCCCATCTGGCTAGGGCCATATCTAATTCATGAGAAATGGGGCCAAGATTCATATATTGTCAAGGAATTAAATGGTGATATTTAAGAATTGCCAGTTCATGGACAATTCTTGAAGAAATACTTCAATTGAAGGTATTATATTTTCCATGAACAGTAGTTAGGTCTATACAAATTATAAATTCTGTAAATAAGTTGCTTGCCCCTGCCCTGTTTTGTCCTGGTCTGTAAGATTTTGGTCCTGTTGCTCTTTGTTGTCAGTTTTCCAATGGGATGGTTTGCTTTTACCAGTGATTCTAGATCCTTGCTATGCCTACAAGAGGCATACATCCCCAGACAGAGCCACTGTTGGCACGTGCAAACTTTTTTAGGGCTTCATGTCCTTTCTTTTGGTCTCTACAGTCATTTTTCATGTCTCTAGCTAAAACCCTAAACAAAATATTCAAAAAACTAGCCATTACCCTTTGTAGAACCCTGGCCCTATTCTAATTTGATGTTACCTTTACCAGCCACTAAGGATCCTAATCTACATGTGCTAATTAAAGTCCTTTAATTTGTTTGGTGGTTAGGTTTTCATGTCCGGCGGGGTCCCTTTTAATTTTTCCTAAGTTTCTCCCCCTGGTGGCTTTTAATTTTCCTATAGTCCCTTGCGCTTGAAATTTTTCCCAAAGGCCTAAGTCCTACGTTTAATTCTTCCTAATGTTTCAGCTTTGTATTTTCCTAGGCCAACTCTCTAACACCATCTCCATCTGATGGTGGGTATATCTTCTCATGAGATGTGTTAGAGGCTTGCAAACTTGAGATGGCCATTGATTCATTTCCATGACGTAACCCTTTCAATGTAGGCGGGTCCACTGCCAGGTAGGCTCACGTGGTGGTTTATCATTCATCGAGGTATCCTATAAAGCATGATGGGCTTGGTATCTCAATCAGATGATTCCTAATTGACGGTTGGTGTGAATGCACATAGAATCTTTTGAGCCTTTTAGATCTTGTGCTAGCCGTCTGATCTTCTAGGCGGTATAATGTTCTCGGTGGGTCCAAAATAACATGTAGGCATAGTTGGCAGCATCTTATTGGTCTATATAATAAAATAGTGGTAGTTGTCAGTGGGACCTAGTTTTTCAAATGCATCAGAGGGTCCTGACACTGTCAATTAATCGACGATGGGCATATGATCTTATGGGATCTGTCAGAGGCTTAAGATCATGCACAATTCATCGATTCAATCTTTCTTAGAGAGGATGGAGTGCAACAGGTCCAAATGCCAGGTGTGCTGATATGGCAATCTATGATTGGTCCATGTTGTGTGATTGGATATTATGTTAGTGGGGCCAGGTCTTTCGGGGTTTAGTTGTTCTGACAGTGACAAAAGATCAACGGATGGCGTGTAATCTGATGGGATTTTCTAACTACATGAGATTTTAAGATGACCGTCGATCTTCTAGGTGGGCTAGGGTGGGGACTTGGGGATTCTGACAAAATGGTTTAGTGGCCTGAAAAATTGTAGAGGTTTCACTCATTCACAGAAAAGGATAGTGGTGCTCTGATTTGACTGGCGATTCAGTGAACAAGCGTTCGCATAATCGCTAACTAACTTGGCAAAGGTAAAAAGTGTTTCACGAACTGGAGGAAACCTTCTATCGCCAGTTCACCAGATGTGGGACCAAGGTTAAATGTTTCCCTTTGTTCACTAGGTCAAAGTTATATGGTGAGTTAAGTTTTCATCTCATGAATAGAAAATGCCTTGTTGCACGTTCACTAATGGTAAACCCATGGTGGCAGTTGAGTTAAAACTTAAAAGACCGCGAAAAGATGAGATCTAACAGCCACAACTTAAAGTTGATCTGATTTTAAAATATGACTATCGATTTACTGCAAGCACCAAATTGTAGCTGTTGTTTTTCAAATTTGAATTTGCAGAGGGTTTCCAACGATAGGAAGTACCCAAATTTCTAGTTTTAACAACTAATTTTGATTGGTTTGGTGGCGCTTGTTGCAGTGTGGTCTAGGGTGTTCCATGATCATCTGGAGGGGTTTGTACCATGTGGTTTTATGCTCGAGGCATGTTGCAGGTGGCCAAAAAGGGTTGACAATTTCAAATTTTCATGATTTGCAGTACTTTCCCTCAGATCTATCATGAGTGCAAATCTTCCTCAAGCATGGCCGACTAGTTTTCTTCCCTTGCAATAAATTTTGTGACCGTTTCTAGTGAATTTAGTGGTTGAAACCCTAACCCTAGTTACTCGAAGCTTGATGCATCCTCTTTGAGGATTCCAAGGTGACTAGTGGGTATATATTGCAGATTTTTTGACTTAGTGGAGCTTCCAAAACTTTTGTTTTGGTCCCTGGTTGTTGATGGTTTTATATTGAAAGAGGAGCTAGATTTTGGGACTTTTCCTATCTTTGTGTTGCTCTGATTGTATATTGATCTTGAATATGTTAATGAGAATGCTATTGAGTTCCAATCTTGCATTTGTGTATGTCTTCTTGTTTCGGTTCTGAACTCATATATGTTAGTGTCACAAAGTGTATTAACATATGGTAGACAAAGAGTATTGTGAATTCATCTCTAAGTTCCTAACAAAGTTGGGATTAAAGTCTTTTAGGTGAGTTCAGTGAGTTTGCAACCAAGTAAGAATCTGATGTCCTTGTGTTTGAGGGAGAGGGATAATAGGAAAAACACTTGTTCTGAGCTCAGGAGTGTTTGATCTAAGATCTTCAGTTGATGTATGTAATTAGGTGACTCTTTGCCCTAAGTTAAGGCACTGATCCATCCTTTGGAGGCATTTCATTGTCATCAACCACACACAAACAAACTAAATGATCAAATCTTCAATCAGTTAGTAAGGGGTATATTGGTATAACATTTAGTGATTCCTTTCAAGAAGTGAATCAAGGGTACACCCACCTAAGCATTAAGGCTCAAAGTGTAGGAGGATCTCTTCTGATCCTTGTTAATTGGCCCTCTTCCTTGTAGACTTTGGAGTGGTGATAGAGTCAAAGTTATATTAAAGATTATCCATCAAAGTATAAATCTACAAGTTGAAGATCAAAGGGAACTACCAACAGAGTAGAACTAAGGAAGCAACAAGAAATCATAAGTGACCAAGTCATCGAGCTACAAGAGAAGCTGCTTCCTCACTTAAAAATCATGGAGAGACACATTGAAAAGGCTAAAGTGTTAGTAGCTACCCCGAAAATATCAATTTTGGAGAAAATATTTGATATGAATGCACAAGTTGTTCTTGAGCACATTGCTCTTACCAACTTGAAAGAGGAATGGGAAAACCCCTTGGATTCATTGCAGAAAACCCACCAGCACATTTTTGATAAGCTGTAAGTTCATTTTTGTTTTGGCATTAATTTCAAAAAGGGAGAAATCATGTATATGCCAATGTACTTTACTACATACCAGGAGCATGCACGAAGGGGGATTTTTTGTAGAAGAGTTAGTAAATTTTGGAAGTATATGTATATATGGAGTTAGAAAATTTTGTGAGATTTAGCACATATACATTATGGTTTTGATACTAATGCCAAATGGGGTGATTTTTATCTCTATTTGTGTATGAAGTGTTTCCATTAGTATCAACTAAGATCAGTCAGTAATCTAAAATGATTAGTCAGTAAAAGATAGAATACAAAGATATAGAAGCTAGTCCGTTGAACTTACAAAGCCATCATACTAAGTAGTCACAAGAAAGAACTAAAATTTAAATAGATATAGGTTTAACCGAGTATGTTTACCGAGCATCAAGGTTTACCAGGCACCGAGTCAGTGAACACTAAGCATTAGTTAATTCACCAAACAGAGGATGCAGTGTTTACCAAGTTGTTTAGGAAATGACATTGTAATCAATAAAGGAACATATCTCTATGCAAATGGTTTACATGGATCGATACATGTTTTACCAAGATTGAGGAACATTTATTATGGATATAATCATTAATTGTTGTGATGATTCCAATGTAATAGTTAGATCTAGGTTATTTTTGTACACTATAAATCTTAGGTTTTCTAAGATGTTGTAAACCTAATTAGGTCAAATAAATTTCCTATATAATTATAATTGATGTCATTTTGACATAAGAGAGGAAGGAGTCATGATAAGGAGATCATGAAGCAGTAATTGCCTATAGGACATTAGAATTTAGACAAAGGTTTACATGATTGATCAGTTATCAAAAAAAGTATTTAATTTTATTAGAAACATACAAGGCCACCGAGAAGAACATGGAGTAATATATTAAACATCAAGGTAAAATATATTTGGTATTTAATTGATCTGATTCAGACAAATACAAGTTGTCAATTGCAGATATTTTCTTTTATATTTTAACCATCATAGTAGGATTGTAAATCTCTTAATAGAGTAGACTTAACCATATGTTGTAATATCCTAACCGAATACACACTTATTTAGTGTTTCTAAAATAATTTCACAAGGTAGATCTAATCGATCTTAAGTTACTCCTAACATGGTAAGATCACTAGAAGTGATCACACTTGTAGCCTTAACTGACATACTTTATTTATTGCAGTAGTGAAGAATTTGTTGGTGTCATCCCCACTACATTTTTTACCTTCTAACAAGGGTTTCTCGTACCCAAAATACTTGTGCTACGTGATTACATTTCATGTATAATTTATTGTTTGTTTTCATGCACTTTACATTTACAAGTTATTTGAATGTATGTTGCAAACAATGAAATAATAGACACTACTATTGCAAATTGTTTATTCAGTAAAAGTTTTTGAGGGTACTGATTCACCCCTCCCCTCTCAATACTATATATTTCCTATCCCAACACTAACTCAGTCTAAGAAACATCTTGAGAAACTATATTCTAGTGTGAAAATATAGATGAACATATCTCTTATCAGAAACCCTCTTATGATAAAACTAGCCTTGGATACTTGGAAGATAAATTCCCAAAGAAGATTGAAGAATGTGAAGAACTAGATTCAGAACAAACTAAGAATTAACATGAAAAGAAACTAGATGAATCTAACAAATCTGAAGATAAACCTAATCCACCTAAGCAAGATAAGTCACCTAAAGAGATGTGAAGAGAATTCAAAGGTGGATGTTTTTCATGCAATTCTTTTGGACACATGAAAAGAGATTGTACAGGTAAGAAATTCAAACCTATTTCTAGTTATTGTTAGAATTGTCATAGTTTTGGACATAGAGCTATTGATTGCAAGAAACCTAGATCTAATGATAATGGTAATAGTAGAATGTTTAGAAATACTAACCCTGCAGATAAGAGACCTATTGGAGAAATGAACAGAAGAAATGGAGTTATATGTTATAGATGCAACAAATTTGGACACATTGCCAAAACTTGTAGATCATAGATCAGTTAGTCAGGACTAAGATATGGAAATAATAGAATAATTTGTTAGATATGTAATAAAAATGGTCATACAATGAGGTATTTCAAAATGAACAACATGATAAATCCTAATCCTAGAAGAAATGCAAACTATACCAGGAGAAATGTGAACACCAACAATAGTCAAAAAGAAAGTTGCAATAACTTGGAGGAAATTGAGTTTGTTAAAGCTACAGATCAAGTAAGCACACTGAGTATACTAGGAAATCAGACATGTGAAGTATTTGAGAGTAAGTGTGAATCATTTCCTAATTCATCTCAAAGCAATTAAGCATCAATTTCATGAACTATGTATTGGAATAAGCATCATAAAAGTATAGAATTTAGAGTAAGTTAAATTAATCCTTGCAAAGTTAGTATGAGCTAGTATATGATATAAGGAAGCTATGATTAAGAGCGCATGAATTTCTAAACATGTATGTGAGTACACAAAAATAATGAAGTTTTGTAGGTAACCAGGAGCAAATTTTGGCATGAATGCACTTAAGAAATTAATGCGATGACTTTATCTTGAAAGATTTGAAGGATAAAATCATATTATTGGCATTGGTTGATCATTCAAGTATTTACAAGAGATATAGAGAGCTAGCCAATGGAGTTTGAAAGATTTGAGACAATTTCTTCACCAGATCTACGCAAAGCCCTAAATCATGATTCTGAGGTATTTAACTAAGTATTCATTATCAAAGTAGTTACATTTTTATAGAATCATAGATACATAACTAGTTCACAACATCAGAGACATAGCTATACCTAAGATAAATAAGGAACCAATAGAACCCTTAGAGGAAGACCCTAGTTTGGCTTTATCAATCATCCCAGATGAAGTTTTACATTTGGAAGATGTAAAAGGAAATGCAAGTTTGAGATAGTAGGAGATGGTAGTTTATGGAGTACAATAAGATATACAAACTGAACATGACCTACGAAGAAGGATTTGAACATTTAGGTCAATGGATATCATTAAGTACACATTTCACTATGACTTTCAGAATTACAAATGGACCAAAATCATTTTGAGTAGAATACATAATGGCAAGTTTTGGTTGGATGATAGAGTTAAAGACATTACAAAAGATCTTATACATGAGGTTACATGATTATTTAAGATAGGAGCAATTCCTTTAAATGAGAAAAATGTTAATAAAATAGTGTTGGACAACACCAAATCTTCATATAATGGAAGAGGAATAATTATAAGCAAGATTGAACAAGATGATGTAAGATATGTATGTAAGATTTTAACTTAAAAATTTTGTACAAGTTCTAGGGAAGAAGACATGGAAACATGCATGGTACAAGCATCCTACCTTATGTGTATTGACAGACTGAAAGTAGATATGTGTGAGATTCTAAGAATTCAACTAATTGAAAATCTTGAAAAGATAAAGAAGACTAAGAATTCATAGTTTAGATTCTCATCCCTGATCACTTACATATTTTTCCATCTTTTAAGGAGATTCCCTTACACCATAGGAACTGATTCGAATGATGGTAGAAATTCAATGGATAGGATTAACAAGGTATATACTTAAGACATCCCATTGATAAATTGAATGGGGGTGCTACCCTTGTCATAAAAACCTTTCAAAATGAAATGAGAAGGAGATCAAGAATTCCACCATCTATTGTTGAGAAGTATAAGAGTGAGATATGTTTCTTTGCAGACACTGAATTTACGTACATTGAAGCAGTAGAGCCAAGGATAGAGTTTGTAGATCCTTTTAAGTATGAGGTATCTAAAGAAGAAGTTGGAAGGGTATATAAATAGGATACTTAAAAGAAGTTTGGATGCCAAGAGTTCTAGATTTGGAACATCCAAAGAAAATTTTAGTACAACACAACAATCACAAGTGTAGAAATTGGCAAAGAAAAGAGTAGATAACACAATAAAGAAAATCTTGAAGGATACAGGCATGACTGGCCATGAATTTAACATTACAAACAAGATAACATCAACAATTAGGGATATTGGACAAAAAGAAGTGTTGTCAGTTCCACCCTTGACAACCCATGCATCCCCTATTGAAGACATTTAGGATATTGAGGAAGATATTGTAGAATTAGATGTGCCAGTAGTAAGAAAGTCTACTAGATCCACATCTACTACACCGACTAAGAGAGTTAAAGAGATGACAAGTGGACCGGGCAAGTGACATAAAACCATCTTTACTCTAGTACAAAGAATAAGGACTCCAGTTGAACCACAAGAAGATGAAGAGGTAGGCAACAGAAAAAAGAAGCAAATTGAACAAGTATTATGAAACGTACAACAACTTTGAGAAGCTGAATCCTGAAAATGAAATTGTCAGACACATGATTCTTGTTGACAAGAAGTTTGAAGACATAAAAGGCAAGATTCCAGATAATTTATATGAGAAGTTGGTAAATAGGAAAAATAGAGCAATAGAAGAAGACAAAGGCATAATAGAAAGATATGTGAGGGAGATTTTTGAGATTAAGGATGAAGACCACTTCAGAGAAATCATGAAGAATTGTAGCACACATTTGAGAAGGAAAAGAACAATAGTTCTGATAATGGGAGGAAATTATGAAGAGATAAACTAAGAAATTGAGGAAGTGGTTATAAAGGTAATGACCTCTAGACCAGGAGAAATATTCAGTGAATCTGAACCAATAGTAGAAGAAGAACCAAAAATTGAATCATCACTAGTTTCACCACCCTCCATCAACATTGATTATGAGTCTATAGATATTGAAGGCACAAACATCACCATAAACAGAGAAGAGAACCCATTCGATGACCAAGGAGCAGATGTTGGCAATTTGATAGAAGTTAATGAGTAGAATGATGCAACAATGAATAAGGAAGAAGAAGTTGTAGAAACAAGATTAGAAGAGAAGAAAGAAAAACTTTAGGTTAAGGTAGAAGAAGAGGAGCATGCGGTGAAAGAAAAGAAGACTAAAATTATTTCACAGATTAAGAGCACAACAAAAAATCTATCTAGACCACGTATGGATTTAGTTTTTGCAAGCTTGGGAGCTGAAGTTGATGATGATGATCAAATAGAGTTGATCTCATCTCTAAATAAGATAATTGGAAAGAATAAGAAAGTAAATTTCTTGGAAGGAGTGTTACTTGAAGTAACTAGCAAACTTCAAGGAGTCATATCAACCCAAGTCAGTGAGGTTGATCCCCAAGCCAAGGAAAAAGAGGTAATGAAATCTTTTGACACTGAATTCACTAATCTATCAAATATTGCATCAGTTAAAGTTCAAGAAGCCCATGATGCTCATTTATTTCAAGTTATGTGTCAAAATATAAAGGATAATTTGGATAACTTGGACATATGCATAAAAGAAATAAGAAAATGTTTAGAAAGAGGAAAATCTTTATACATCCAGTGCACACTATCCCACAGCCACTCATTAGAAATTTTAGAAAAGATAAAGAATAAAAAAGAAGAGTTGCAGGCCACAGTGAATGATGTGAAGAGTCCTAATGTGAAAATCAAAAATATTGAGAAGAAGACATGCAAAATCTATGATGAAATAATACTTCTTGAGGATGAAAAAGAAAGGAAATTAAAGAGATTTTCTCTACTAAGAGAGAATCTATCAGTTAAGATTAGTAATATAGAAAATCAACTACAAGAATATCTTTCATCAAAGACATCATATGGAAAGTTTGCATATTCAAACCTTAAATTAGTTGAGATAGAATCTTATGGACTATGTGCATTACTCAGTGTTTATGATTCAGTCAAGAAGACATGAGATAAAGAAATAGATTATCCGAAAGAAACTTTGTAGATTGTATAGCAAGTTTTCCAGCTTTGGAGTATTGAAATCAAGGACGTGAATCAAATTTTGACATACTTATAGAATTGACACCTTTGTCATTGTTGTCAAAGGGGGAGTAGTATAGTATGAAAATTGTATATATGTATGGAGTATACTCTTAGGGGGAGTATCATTTCAGAGAAATAAGTAGACATGTATGACCCATAATTTTTGTAATGGTCATATGTTACACCTTTTTGAATTTTGTAATAATTTTTTTTTTGGGACTTAGCCAATTTTCCCATATGTTTCCACCAATGACAAAGGGGGAGATTGTTGGAAATTTGGATAAGTAGGATATCACAATGTTTTCATTATGGAAACATATACTCAGCATTAAGACAACATGCTCAGAGGAAGAAGTTCTATATGAGCGCACATGAAAATTATCTAAGTATAACAGTGTTTACCAGTCTTCACAGAGATAGTTTTGATTAGCGATGTTGATAGAAGAAGGTTCAGTGCATGCACACTTGAACATAGATCATTATATGTATATAAAAACTACATCTAAGAGCAAAAGTCTATACGACATGTACGGAAATAGATATCAATGTTTTACAGGGATAGTGTTGAGTCAACCAGAATAGAGCAGCAGTCAGAATATGATTATATTGAGTTAAGGGATTATTTTGTTTATCAAAATAATAGCTTAACTAATTAGGGATGGCATCCTAGATGTTAACCCTAAGGAAGTGTATAATGAATTTCTGTTCTTAAGAGAGTATAATGTATTGTAAAGCTGACAGGAAGTTATTTTGTAATAACTTGTATACAAGTAAGAATAATGTAATGCGAATTAAAAAAATAAGTTGTAAGAAGTTGATATATGATACATATGATGTGAAACTGTAAGTTGTAAGAAAGAAAAGAAGCAAGTATTGTATAGTAGAGCGAAGAGCCTACAAAGCTAGATTAGAATAATAAAGTTATTCGATAAGAGTAAAAGGTTTTCGTATCTTACCTTTTATCTGAAGTTATCATTGTATATTGCATTTTTGGTAAGTGGGCTTATCTTACATACATATTTTTTTTTAATAGAAAATCCTAATAGGGTTGAGGCTTCTAACAAGGCCTAAAGTCCTTTAACCAGGACAGGGACACTATATGTATGTAATAGTCTCCTAATAGGGTCAACATCCTTAATCAGAGCTTTTGATTAGTGGATCAGTTGTGGGTATCATCCCCACTGGGGTTTTACCTTGGCCAAGGTTTCCTCAAGAATAATCATTGTGTTATGAGCTCATTAATTTTATTATTATGCTTTTTATTCAGTTTACTTAGTTTACTTTCTTATGCAAGCTACAAGTTAATTTCTTATATTATAATTGGGCAAAACTAAAATTTTGTGAAATAATTATTCACCCCCCTCTCAATATTTCCTATTTCTAACACTAATGGTGTGCATAATCACACAATGAAAAGTTGATCAAAGATTATCCTTTGTGGGATCATGCCAGCCGTCAGATGCTCAAATTAGTGAAGATCAAAGTAAGTGGGACCATCATTTTTAAGACTTCTATCTACCGTCAGATAATTTTAATCTAATAGTTCATGTTTTCTTGGGCCCATTTGTTAAGGAATTAAGATTCTATGAGATATATTTTAATCTAATGGTTGGTGTACTACCTTGATCAAATATTGATCAATACTTACCGATCATGAGATTGCACCAGCCATTTGATCTTCCAGTTAGCAAAAGGATGATGTCAGTGGGGCAGAAGGATAAAGGCTTGTAAAGTTTTTGACAATTTTTTTTTGATCTAATAGTTATCGTAATGCTTTGATCAAAATATGAAAGGAAAATAGTGATTACGGGATCACACCTACCATCTGATCTTCTAGGTAAACAAAAAGTAAGAGAGGGGTTAGAATCAGTTTAAGTAAAGACAACCATTGGATTAATTCAATCCAATGATGATCATGGAATATGAATGATCAGTGGGGCCAAAGGATACTCAATTTTGATTACCATTAGATTTAATCTGATTGGATGAAGGGTGTATAGCCTCAATACAAAGTTGATCAAGATTTACTAATCAAGGGACATCAACGACCATTTGATGTGATTCAAATAAAGATCAATGGTTTTGTTTTAAAATTTATTTCTTTGGTGCAAAATGTTTCCTACTCGTTGAATTGAAAATTTTCAAAATTTCAAAAGAAAATGGCTCGAGAAAATGGATTATGAGTTGTCAATAAGAATGAGCTGTATTTTGAATATGGATAGTAACATTCTTTTTGTTTCTTTTAGTTCAATTAGTTGAGACTATGGAAAATTCTAGGACACATTTTGGGTTCCTAAAGAAAGAGGTTCAACAGGTAAGAACTGATTGGGACCTTTTGATAAAGAAGCATGAGGTTATTTCTTTCCCTTGGCCAAGTGATGAAGTGTTCAAATCTTGGGAAGATAAATATACCTCAAAAGAAGCAAGTAAAGATGAGATCCTCATTAATGCTGCAATAGGTGGTACTTCCCTAGTTTCTTAAGGAAATAAATTGCAAAGGTAAATTTTGTAAAAGAGAATGATGAGTACAAGGGCACCACTTGGCAGGAGCATAACTGTATTTGGAAACTGTTGCAAGAGCTTGGTGAGAAAATCAGAAGATATTTTTGTAAAAGTTGTAACAATGCAATTATTTTGTAGTTGTTGTCTTTTGTCTTATCTGTGTGAATTTTTTTCATTTTCCTAAATGATCTAAAGCTTGTTGCAATCCTTATTCTATTTATAAAAAACATTCCCAAGATCTTTTAGAAGGGCTGGAACTTGGATAGTTTTTACTTACAATTTTTCAGTTTAGGGTATAGCAGACTGTATTAGGTTTTGTCATTACAGTAAATAGCAAGTTTCATGGTTTTTTTTACCATTATTGTAGTGGTGTATATTTTGAGGCATAGTGTATACAAGGAACATGATTCAGTATATATATGAATACAAAAATCGAGGATTCAAATCTCTCCTTTGTGTCTATTTCTTTGAGTTATGAATTTTCTAGTTCATTACATGGAGTTTATGTATGTATGTGTTTCTTTTCCTCTACTTTGATCCGAGATCAAGTTAAATAGCTCTGGATAAAACATAGATTCATTTTGGTTTGCACAAGGATTTCTATAAGTAGTATGAATTTGGTGATCAATATTGTCATAAGGTGGTAATATTTAGGGATCCTGAATCATTGACATTAGTTGGTTTGTGTATTCTTTCTTTGTAGTAAAAGTATCGCCCAATGGCTAAGGCACTAGCCAGAAATAAGTTTGTATTGCAATGATATGTGATTAATAGGGTTTGGCCATATTCCTAATATTTGATATAAATTTGTCAAGATCTTTAAGGTACTATGAGCTACAAGTTATATTTCATTGATGATAATGGAGAATCAATAAATGACTAGTTATCATTTAGTATTTTCTTATTAGTTATCTACTATTAAAATCTAGAAGGTATTGTAAAGTGTTGTATGTGGAGCTGGATTAGGAGCACCCTCCTTGGTTTTGCAGAGCTGAAAGTGTAGAGGGAAGTCTTGTCCCTATAGTTGGTCCAATCATCCCAAATTTTCCATACTTGGAACTGGCCATTCCTAAAAATTTATCTGTCGATGTATTAGTTTCTTTCATAAGCATAAAGTCCATTTTTAAGAACCAACAAAATGGAGACTCTGCTGGGAGAAACATAACAAAGTAGTATAATCTTTTGAGAATCTCTGCTTATCATGTATTGTATGAGTTATACTATCCAAATTGATTCAACCTATCTAAGTAACCAACAAAATGGTGACTTTTCTAGGGAATACAGATGAAATAATTATGTCAAACTTATATTGAGACCTATGGTGTTATAAATTTTGTTAAATAATGTAGGTACAAGTTGAGCTAGACTCGTGACCTTATTTGTCTGAACCAGTCAGTTACCATTGAAATATAGAGTTGTATTTTCTATCCCGTGGTATTGTGTGATCAATAATTTTTTTTGCGGATTTGCATGATTTCTTTTCCTGTTATTCTTTTGTCTTAAGATATTCCTTGGTTATAAATACTTAGATTATTGAGCTAGTGTTACATTTCCCAATTTGGATTGGGTGACAACTCTAGGAATCTCTACAGTAGTCCCGAGTGTCAAAAATATTTTGTATTTACACTTTCTCATATATGAGTTATAGGAATACTAGATCTTGTAGGAAAGATCATCCTAAAGATAAATTAGAAGGTGAGATTCCAAGTACCTCTAGGGCTGGTCATTCAAGAAAAGAAAAGGTTGATAACAACATATCTCAAGCTTGGAGGAAAAAGAGAAATACCAAAGAAAATGAACTAATCCTCCCTATCCAAGAAGGGAATGCTATTGATTATGAAGAGGATGTGGATTTAGGATTGGGTGCATATGATGACTAATATTCTCTTCATTGCAAAGGAGAAGAGGGAATACATCATACTAAAAAGGTGACAAATAGTGAGTCTCTTGGGAAAATTAGGAGATCAAGAAGTAAAATTAGAGGTGGAGAAGGTAGAAATGCACATCCTACCCAGGGATCTTCACCTTCTGAAAGGCCCCATAACCCAAGAAATAAGAGAGATATATTTCTTGTTGAAAATTTAGAATCTAAAACTACTCTCCCAGACTCTGAGGATATTTTTGAAGAAGTTTACAATATGGAGAGAAGAATCCAAGAGAAAATTTCCATCAGGAAACAACGAGAGAAAGAAAAGGAAGATGAGCTTGTTGGATATTGCTAATGAATTGGAGAGATTTTTGGATATGCATTTAATATGTTTGATCACTATGCTAAGTGTTGTTGGAATTACTACTGTTGTCATTAATGTTTTGTCTAGGGATAACTTTAAGAAACCCCCTTTTAGGAAAAAGTGTAAACTCCTGGTGAATTGTACATTATTTTAGGGGTGAATTTGTTTTAATGTAGGCGAATTTTTTTTTCAAATCCATGATTTTTCATAGTTTTTATTGGCGATTTTTTCCCCGCTGAATGAGAATTTCATAAATTGTTGGCAAATAATTTTCATTTGAATTAAAAATTTATAATATATGAGGCGAATAATTTTCTTTTCAAGTAAAAAATAATAATATATAAGGCGAATAATTTTCTTTTCAAGTAAAAAATAATAATATATGAGGCGAATGAATTTCTTTTGAAGGGTAAAAAAATATTTCTATTGGCGAATTTTATGTACCGTTTGAAAATTTATTTATTTTATTGGCTAATCATTCGTTAATTATGGCAAAAAAATATTTTGGTGGCGATTTTCAAAAGATGGGAAATATTTTGTTATAATGCCTTAGACTAACATACCTAACATACATACATTATTTTATAATGTTAAATATATTATTTGATACCATCCGATGATCCAAAATCAATGGCTGAAGTTTAATTTCAGCCCCAATTTCTTGAAGGAAAAAAAGTTGTGGAGGAAGTCACCAGAATGTTGACACGTATCAAATAAGGGTTACTTGTTTGTAGACTACAGTGTACACATGTTGGTATCGATATTCATGGTTCTATTACTATAGTGCAACTTGTAACCTCTTAAATCAATAAGCAATAAATGCCTTGTCAGTGAGAAGCAACATTCTTTAACTTGTCATGCATAGTAGACATGCACCACTTCCAAATTCGTACAGATGCTATAATCGATATTTGATATTTTTTTCTTTTATGGGAAAGATTTACTGCCAGATATGAAAGATTAAGGACAAAATATTAATTTCTCACATGCATGCATTTAGGGGAAAGATTTAGAGGCATGGTAAGGACAATGGATTTAATACCATTAAAGACAAATAATTTATTGCTAAGTAACGATCCAGAATTCAAGGGCTATTTATAGATGATCTATCTTCATTATTCATCGATTCATCTTTGGCGTTTGCTAGATAATTTGTTTGTTTAGGGTCTGCAGTTTGCAAATAATTTGTTTTTAAGTTTTCTATAGTTTTACTATTTCAGATGGACACTCCAATTAGGCTTATATGCACATTTGAGGAGGCCCAGAAGGCCTTTCTGGGTTCCTTTACTGATGAAGCCTTATAATATATTTGTAAGGAGGGTGGGCCTTTCGTTATAGAGGCTATGAGAATGGTGTTGGGCCGAGAGTTTCAGAACAATGAAGATAGGCACTGGGTCAACACGGACATTACATCCCATTTTTTGGTATCTCTTCTCGACCTCGGAGGAGAGAAGGTGGAGATGTTAATGCCGCTGAGGAGGGTTTTTAAAGAAGAGTACCTGGGGTCAACATTAGTGTTGTCATGTTTGAAAAAATAGGGGTGGGGATCCCTTGGGCAAGTGAAATACCCAAGCTTCTCCTCCCAGGCCAGAATGTGGCCACGTAACCTTTTCTTTTGGGCCTCAATACTAGGTAGTATAAGTGCCATAGGAAATGGGCCCTGCTTGTTAGGGATTTCCTCTGAAAGTGGTTTTCCCTTGACGAAGAGGAGGCTGAGGTGGGGGAATTTGGGTGGCTGGATGAATTCACCTAGATAATCATCTCTCGTGAATTCTACTTAGATAGAGTCAAAGGCCAAAATCAGTAGAGGACTACTACTAGTTTTTTTGATAAAAAGTTTATGGTTTTTTCTTGTTTATAGTATGTTTCTTTTTGTAGTATTTACTATTGTACTGGAAGTAGACACTGGACTACTAGTCTTCTAGTGGTTTTTATTTTATAAAAACATACCTCATTTTTTTATTTTTTTTGTTTATAGTAGGTTCCTCTTTGTTCTGGAAGTGGAACTGGACAATCTTTATGTAATTATAATTTTATGAAAAGAAAACAATGAAAATTTTGCTCATTTCAATCTGTACAAAAAATGGTTCTTAGACTTCTCTGTCACTGTGATTGCAATATTTTAATTAGATGCTTTATGATTTATTTGCGTATTAGATATGTATGATGTTACATGTATCACAAATGTACAATGTAGACAATTATAGTTAATAAAAGAAATGTCTTATTAGTTATCACTGAGTACTGACATTAAGTTTGGGTAATGTTACCTGTCAAAATTCACACACTCGTACATTTAATATGAAAGATTTATAGAATTTTGAAGGACAAATGAATTAATAAGGTTAGATTTATAGAATTTTGAAGGACAAATGAATTAATAAGGTTAGAGAAATAATTTATGGTATTCTAATTATAATGTATGAGAATTATATGTGAATTTGTGATTATAATTACCAACATTAAAGTTATAATCTAAATCAATAAAAAATATCATTTTAACTTTAAGAATACTATATAATCAATTTGACAGACAAATAAATTAATAAGGTTAGAGAAAAAAATTATTGTTTTCTAATTTTAAGGTATGATAATTATATGTGATTATAATTATCAATGTTAAAGTTATAATCAATAAAAAATATCATTTTAACATTAAGTATACTATTTAATCAATAAAAAATATTACTTTAACTCATGTTTGGGAGACCTAGCGAGTCAGCGACCACAAAAATCTCATTATCTCTAAACACTAACCTTGGTCCTTAACTCCGACCTCTGAAATTTATTAGAATTTAATATTATTAGAAAAATGGTGCATTTTGAATTTGATTGGCTAAAATTGTTACTATTCAATTAAATAACTTTAAATGTTATTAACTTATTATCCATTATTAATTAATATTTATAAAGGAAAAAATAACATTATAACATTTAACAATGTCCGTTGCAAATAACTACCATTGGATGAGCATAGATCGACAATGTATGATGGACTTCGGGATGAAAGGGAAAAGCAACCCCATCTTTTGAAACCCGTTTCAAAATCATGACACGCGTCGACCGTCAGGTGAGTGGTGACTAGGTGAGTTAATGGGAGCCACGGGGCTCGGGGCCACCAATACCATAGGCACACAAAGCCATTATGACCGTTGGATTATTGTAGATCAACGACCGAAGTTGTATTTTAGGATGAAAGGGAAAAAGAAACCCCATCTTTTGAAACCCATTCCAGAATCATGACACGTGTCACTAAACATGTAAGAGTCTTACGTTCCATTCGCAGTCTCACATGGTCCTACCAACAATGCCATTTGATGATGACGTGACATGTTTGACTCGACTGTCAGGTGAGTGGTGACTAGGTGAGTTAATGGGACCCATGGCCATGGGGGCCCGGGGCCACCAATACCATAGGCAAACAACACCATTATGACTGTTGGATTATTGTAGATCAACGACTAAAGTTGTATTTCAGGATGAAAGGGAAAAGCAACACCATCTTTTCAAACCCCGTTACAGAATCATGACATGTGTCACTAAACACGTAAGACATTCCACTCACAATCTCACATGGTCCTACCAAAAATGTCATTTGATGATGACGTGACACATCTGACTCGTAGTCATTAGGTGAGTCAGCCGTCAGATCACAGATGAGTGGTGACGACTCTAGATTGTACAATTTTGGTGCTTTAATTTTCACTTTCCAGTAGTGTGTGGATTTAGAAAGGGTTTACAGATTCTAAATTTCTATGTTGAGGAAAGCAAGTGCAACAAAGTCTCTCAGTTGAAGCTTTGTAACCTATTCCTAGTCAAAGTCTACAAAAATCGAAGCTAAGGGTAACAGGTAACTACTAAAATCCTTAACACGTAGGTCCCACATTTTAAATTTTTCAAATCTCTTGATTTACAACTTTACTATTTATATTATAGAAAAAATTAATCCTGTTACTTGTTAGGGTTTAATTTTGATTCTTGAATCATCCATGTAAATTGTAGGCTGTAGTTGTGTATAAATATTTGAATTTTCCTATGAGTAAATAGTGATACCGGTTTAGGTTACCACTTACCAGCTTACCACGATGGGCAAAACAATTATCAAGAATAAGACTATGAGTAAAAAGACAAGTCAGATAATAGAATTCCATAATATGCTTAAAACACCAATTTTCATGGATGTATTCCTTGATATTTATGATCTTGTTATTCATGGAAATAAGGGAATAATAGAAATTAGATTTGCAATTGAAAACAAGTGGAACGATCCAAATAAGGGTTCCAAATTTTCTTCATTTAACCCAAAGGTAAATGCAACGAAAAATAAAATTTCATCGTGGAATGCTGTGTCGGCAAGCATGGTGTTACCTCAAGTATTCCCTTGCCCAAAAATTATCATGGTCTGCACCGAAAATTATGATGAAAATAAAAAAACAATTGTGAATAAAAATACTCAGGAGGAAATTTTGTCCATAACCGAGAGTGAATTTTCTAGTCTGTTGAACCTAGGGTTTGAACAACAAAACTCAAACGTGCAAATTGACCTGAAAAAGTTGGCAGAGGATTATGAAAAAATAGATGCAACATAGAGAGATTCTTATATTAGAGGAATAACAATTACAAATGGTTCAAGCCTGAGTCCAGATCATAGGCCTCCTTATGATTATAAAATTTTTGTGCCATGGGTTCAGGATAGTATTTCCTTGCTAGCATTTTGTTTGGGATTGGATAGTAACAAAGAAGTGGGTGCCAACATTCTTGAAATGCTTTTTCATATTCATTTTGAAAAAGAACTAGTAAAATATTGTTTTATTGAGCACATTGTTCATTACATGCAAGAACAATTACCAATGATTAAAATAGGTTCACAGAAGACATTTAGATTCACAACTTACTTGTGCTATATTCTCTTAGCAAAGCATCATGCAATATTTCAGACAAACAAGCTTTGCAGTTAGGGCCAAAATCCAATATATGAGTTGACACCTCAAATAAGGATGATTGATAATAGAAGGAACTACAAAAATTTTGTAGACTTCTTTTTGGCACCAATGTATGATAAAATTATAGGCACTCCAATGCCTAGATTAGCTGCTTCTTGTAGAGATTTAATTCAACTTGGAAGTAAAATACAATTGTCTGACTGGTACTTCATGGAAGAGTACACAGTGTTAAGGTTTTATGGTTCAGTAGTAGAACCCTACAAACTTCCAATACATGTCACAAAGAGGGTATTTGCATTGGAATATGTATGATAGATGGAGAGCACATATGTACTCTTTAGTGGTTAGCAAAAGAAAATGACATTTCCTTCCTTGCCTTTCTCATTTGGAGGGTTCACATTTGAGAGAAGAGGATTCAAAGTGGCAGAAGCCCTTTTTACAATTTTTTGCTTTGATGTTGACAGTCATTGGCAGTATGATCCACTCAACATAATTGGAACAAAGCTTAGAGAGAATGAGAACTCTACAAGGAAATGTCAACATGAAAGTATGCCATTGATTAAAAAATTTAAAAACATGGATTCCTGGGACGAGGTCAAAAAAGAGATGGAGAAATATGCTGCTGAAAATAATATGTCAATACAAGAATTGTCATAAAAAATTATGGCATTGCACAAATAGAAAGGAAAAGTGCAGGCCATGAGTATGACATCATCCAATTTCTACCAGAAAGCTGCTCAACCATCTACAAATTCTATTCTAAAAAAGATAATGAATGAATGTATTGATGATAATTGGACTCGGACCAAAATTTCTGATTTTTGGGAAATGAGGAAGAATCTCGGTGAGCCAAAGACCTCTACAGATCTTTATGACATGGAAGAGGATACAAAGTTTAATGAATTATGGAATAAGGATCATCCAGCTGAAGCATATCTAGATGACGATGATGAGGATGATGACTAGGATTAAGTGAATCCCACATCCAGTATAGTATATTCAATTAGTAGAGGAGTTGATGCCTCCAAAAAAGATCAATATACCAAAGGGGCAGATATTATACAAAAAATGGGCTACCAAGGTTTTGGTGGTTTGGGTCCTACTGGACAAGGGGTTTGGTCTTTACCTGACCCAGTAGCTCAACCAAAACATGGTGTGAAACTAGGCCTTGGGCTTGGAGTTCAATCATCATATTCATCAACTCAGTCAATTCCACTTGTTCTAGCTTCAAATATAGTTCCATTTGTTCCAAGCACTCAGATTCAATCTGAATCAAGCACTATAACTACAACTAGTGGTTCGAAAAGGACATTACAGATAGACATGAAAACAATTATTCCCACAGATCAAGGTAGTGTAAAGAAGCACAAGGTTTTGACAAGTATTGGTACAACAATGCCAATGGTGACTGGGACTCCAACAATTGCCCAACCTCTAGGACAAAATGCTTAGGTTCAGAACAGTCCAAATACTCCACTTGTAATGGGTTAGGGTGTTGCTAATCCTCATGGTGTAATTAGCAACACCACAAGAAACATAGGTAGAAGCTCCTACATCAGTGCAAGTGCTATTTCCCCATTCAAACATTCAATTGTGTCACAAAACCCTAATTTTAGTTACAATGATTTTGTAACTAACTATGAACAATAAAAAAATAGGAATAGACAACATAGTAAGACAATGAAGATGGAAGCAATTACTGTTGCTCATGAGGCAGAACCTACAACAAATAGGCTATTTCCCACATATGAACCAAATAAAGATATGATGGAATTCATGGTTGTTATGCCCCCAACTAGAGATAACAATCCACCAGAGAGTTAGTTAGATCCATCTCAATTTCAAGTTAGCACCCTCCAAATGGATTTATCCAAAATTAAAAATGTGGACAAGATAAATGTGTTGAAAATGACCAACCAAGTGGTCTATAGTTCACTGATGAAGTTGGAGAGAGAGAAAGGAAAGCTTCAGGGAACAATAGATAAGTTAAAGGCAGACCTAGAAAATGTAAAGGCAACTGAGAAAGTAGCAGAAAATAGGTGCAAAGAATTAGAGAGAAGGATAAAAAATTCATCCTCTAAAGAAGCAATTGGAGTTGGATAGCAAGAACATATTGACGCAGAACTGAAATCTTTGAGGGAAAAATTGGAACAGAGCGAACAAAACCTTGAGAGTGAAAAAGCCTCTTCATTAAGTTTTTACAAAAACTTGGAGTGTGGGAAAGGTAACCAATAACTTAAAGAAAGAATTAGAGAATGAGAGGGTAAAAACAAAATAGTGGGAAGAGAAAGCACAAGAGTGGGAAGAGAAAGTAGAGGAAATAAGGAAAGATAGTGAACACAAGTTCTCAGAAATGAGAGAAGACCTAAAGAAGGCATATAATACAATTAAAAATTATGAAAACAGCTTGAATGACCATATAAATAATACAGTCAAGCAAATAAAAAAATTCTTCTGGGGCCAAATAAAGATGTCTTCTGATAGGTTGTGTGATTGGTTTGAACTGAATGAAACTCTTACAGATGTTTTTGGGAAGCTGAGAGAGCACATTGAGAAGAACAAAAGTTTTTGTCAGAGAAAGAAAATTGCAAAGAAAATTATGCAAGAAATCAACAGAAGCAGTGACATGCATTTGGTAAGCAATGGAATTCAGGACTGCGTTGCTACAACAATAAAGGTGAACTCTGTCTTTCAAAAATGTCATAAACTAACAGAAGCAAAAGAAAATGTTTCCTTATTTGGGCCAAAGCTCACCAAGATGAATAGTAAAACAAGCAAATTGATATCTCTTGGTTTTCCAAGTCCTGGTCTTAATTACTCATCAACGAGTTTCATTGGAAGAGAAGCTTACAAAAAAAAGTTGGAGGACACAATGACATCTGATTTAGGCAACTTTCCTTAGGACAGAACTTATGAAGGCATTGCAAAGTGCATCAAAACATTCAAAAATTTGAATGCAGTAATGGAAGGAACATTGCTTACAACTCACTCTTCCAAGTATGGATGGCTGATGAGGTTGCAGGTCATGTACTATAACATGAAATTTTTTTCCCTTCCAACCGAGGAAGAATGGATCACACTAAAGAAACTGACAGAATCATCTTGATCTCATCAATCATAGTATGTGAAAGTACTTTCAATTTCAATCATCTCTATATATTTAGTATATATCTTTGATATTATCCTAAATACTAGAGTCTAGAATTAAGTTTAAAGTAACAAGTTTGACCTTTGTTTTTTGAACAAGATGAATGCTGCAGTCTTGCAGATGCTATTGCCAATGCTAATTTACTAAACTAGCCTGTCAAATGTAGAAATGTACAACTAAAGTTGTAGAGATGTTGTAGACTTGTAGTTGTCGTACTAATTTAGATTTTGAGACTTCTCACTTCACATTATGAAAATTGACTTGAAGTTGTTGTTGCTCCCTTGTTTCTATAAAAGGGAATTCAGGGTCATTGGCTTAGGGTAATGAAATTGAAATTGGGAAATGTGCCAAATTGTTAATGGGTATTGAGTCATTGAGTTTTGTAAACAGAATCACAGAGTTGTTTTCTTACTAGTATTAATGAATGAATTGTTACATTGTATCATATTTGTAATTAAATTAATGAGAATCAGTATTTCTAACTCTAAGAATTCTAACATATGAATTTCTATGTTGTCAAAACAAATAATGAAAAATCTACAAGAATTGTACCATATGAGCTGAATAATGCAAATGAAAACCATTATTAATTGTGGAATTGAATCTTGATGACATTATCAACCACATTCATGTTTTTGACATTGGAATATGCTATTATGCATGATTGATGATGAGATACAAAAACTGACAGTAGACTTTAGGAAAAAGATTAATAAATACCTAGGAGGCTAGGAACTGCTACTACAATGGTTCAACTTCAAACTGCCACATCATATCATCATTGAGATCGTCAAATTCAACGCCATCAACTTCATAGATTCCTTGGTTCTTTGATATGTTTACTTCACTCTGCATACCACCGCTTAACTGATGTTCACCGCTAGCAGTACCAGTACTAGTAGTACATGAGTCAATGACATCATTGTTTTTGGCATTCCCACTCCTAGTCCCACTTTGGTTTGAAATGTTTCCCATCCCTCTTCTCTGACATTTCTTCCTCCACAATTTTAGTGCCCTTTTGTAAGGAAAAATATTGACTTCATACCTGGATGTATAGACCCTCAAGAAATTTTCTAGATTCTTGTCTAGTTTGTTTCTTAGCTTTGACATTAGGAATCCCAAAGCACTAAAAAATATCTCATCCTCCATTGACCCCAATATCATGGTCAGACATAAATCAGCAAGCTTGAAATATTCTAATATTGAATCAGTCAACAATTCACTCTCAGCTAAATTTTTCCAAAGCCTTGATACTGATCCATCTTTGTGAGGGTTCTACATAATATTATATTGTTCCCTCATTGTTATTAAAAAATGACCTGATTGCTCTCTCAAATGATTTCCATCTAAAATTCCATTTAGAGTTACTCCATTTAACTCTTTGGTTTTTCAGAAAAGATCTATCAAAGTTAGTAGCCTAGTTTTAAAATCTTTTGGATTGTTCATACTCCAATATCGAGGAAACACAATAGCCATGGATTCAAGTAGTTTGACTAGAGGGAATCTTGCTCTAATCTATGAGGAAAGATCATACGCAATGTGCTTCATAGAAGCTGTTACAAACTCAATGATCTTGGTAAAGTCTTACCTTTTAATACTTGATACTCGCCGAGTCCTAGTGTTCTTTCTTGGTTCCTCGGACTCGATCCTAGCAAAGTAGTGCATTGGTATCTCAACTCCATGAACTTCTACACATAACTCCCTATTTGAACCTATTTTTAAAAAGTTATTAGGATTGTCCAAATTTGTGACTTTTAGCCAGCTGGAAAATTTTACATCATCTTCACATTATTGATAGACTATCAAGCGCCATGCATGTCAATTTACGTAGTGAAGCATATTCTACAATATACATAGCTCTTTGCTGGGCCTTTTTCATTAAATTTCTCATTTCCTCAAGCATGGGGAGAATACCTACTAATGTTAAAAGTGTCTCTACATTAGTTAACATTGCCAGCAGTGTAGGAAATTTTGGTTGCCTGGCTTCGTCACGACTTGAGTTCATTAGACCAAGCAACGATTGATATTTTGAAAAAACTTGATGTGCTGGTCCATCCAAAGAGATCCATATGGTCTCATTATCCTTAAGAAGCTTGTTCCCATCGGTTAGTCCTTTGGAAAAGTGTTGAAATTCCCTAAATCATTTCGGACTTTGACAGAAGTATTGGTAGAGCTCTTTGATTAAAGCTTCAATTTTTTGTATTGGAGCATGCTTGCTAACAGCTCCAAAAGCTAGATTCATTCTGTGGGCCATGCAGTGAATGAGACTAACATAGGGTGCACAAGAAGATTGTATCTTTGTGCAAAGACCACCCTTGTGGCCTTGCATTACTAAAGCTCCATCTGCTCCAACACACACCAGCTTTTTGGCAATGGTCATGTCATTTATACCTCCATATTCAATTAGAGAACTCTTTACTAGTTCAAATAAATTTTCCACTATCGCATTATCCCTCATTTTAGCAATAGTTAGTAGATGAGGTTGGCAAACAAAATTCTATATAGTATAAACATGCATGCATTATTAGAGTAATTAGTTAGTTTTATTACTCTTCTTTTCTTAAGCTTCCTTTTAGGTACATTATAATTAATATCGTTATTAATTATAATGTGCAACCTAACTTTTCTAGTTTCAGGGTTTTGTTCACCTTTATAGGTTAAACCTTGTATTGTTTTTTCATTATTTGGGAATACAATTTCTCTCACACCACTGAGATTTTCCAAGCTCTTTCTTTTTTGTCTTCTTTGATTTTCTTTCAGCAACAGGTTATTTGCATGCAGGTGTTCTTGGCGAACTATGAAGTTAGATTTCTCAACTTCTACATGGTATTAGAGCTTCCCTGCTACTACCTGGTCTAAGCTTTTGAGAGCCATGATTCGAAGATGAAAGCCATAGTTCCTCTAGTCTTTTCTCTATTGTTTTTTATTAGATCTGGGGGGTCTCCTTTTTTTGGAGCACTTTGGGCAAAAACCAACCTCACGGTTGCATCTAGAAGGCCCAAAAACCTCTATTTCCATATAAAACTCAACCTATTTGGCCTCCGGGGCTTCTAGGTGAATTTTCTAGCCCATTAAGGCCATACAACATGAAAAATGAGAAAAAAAATTAAAAAATCTCAATTTTCGTGCATTTTTTGGTGTTTTACGGGGCACTACTAGTGCACCCCCCATGCCACCCTGGTGCCACCATCACTCGGCCTCTGCACCTAGGCTCCACTACCACTTGGCCTTCGTGCCGCCCGCTGACCACTACCCACCGCACCACTTGCTGACTACTACCCACCGTGCCATCCACTAGCCACCGCCGCACTGGCCATCATGCCACCCACCAACCACTATCGTGCTACCTAGTAGTGTAGGTGATGTCACCCTGATGTCACCTATCAAATTTTTCTTCCAGTGGGAGTTTTTCAAAATTTACCAGTGATTATTTTTTTTTCGGTCACTTTTTCTGTCATCCAAAATTTTTCAGTAAGATGGGCCTGTGATGGGCAAACAACTGTCAAATTTTATGTCGTGACTAGTTTTTTCCAGAGAGTTCATTTTCACAGGTGCAGTTGATTTTTTGGCCGTAACTTGGGCATACGATGTCTATTTTTTGAAAATGAAATATCACCAGAAAGGTCTTTTTGAGACGGATGCAATGATGCTAATTTGGTTGTCTGACTCATCCATTTGAGCTCTCATTTTTGGCATCAAAGTAGAGGCTTATGTTTCCTCCATCTTTGCATCTGGTGTCCAAGTTTTCTCCTCATTTTTTGTGCTTTCAGTAATTATTTGTTTGCTGTATAGGGGATATAATTATATATTGTGGGGGGGGTGCAATTTCCTTTCTATAATTTACTTCAGAAAAGACCCTTCTACTTCTGTCTTCTTCTTCTCTCAATGTCGGACCCCTCTATGGCCTAGATGACACCACATAATTATCACACTTGGAAAGCACACATGACCAGGCTTCTTATGTCACATGGCTTATGGTCATGTCTGGATGAGAACCAACCTATCCTGCAGTGTCCCTTTGAGATTCTTCAGCATAGAAACAAAATGGATGAAGCCATGGGTTTGATTGCACTGAACATCTCTGATAGTCTCCTATTTCACCTGGAAGGTTTGACCACTCCTAGGGCTATTCGGGGCAAGTTTTCAACCTTGTTTGGTATAGTGAATGAATTCTAGAAGCTTCAGCTTGATGTAGAGTTGACCTCTTTGACTCCTTATTTCCCCACTATAGAGGACTTCTTGATGAAGTTCAAGTCTCTGCGTAAAATTTTGTAGGGATGTGGGAAAATCAAGATAGATGATGAGTGTATCTATCTGATACTCTCAAAGTTGCGAGGACAATATCAGATCTTTTCTTCCACTTTCTACTCCACCATGGATGCTTTGGGTACTAGACATGTTATGCCCTCTTTTGAGACTTTCTGTGATAGGTTGACTCGTGAGCAGTCCAAGCTCATTCAGATGGATTCACTTGCAGGTTCACAGTCATAGGCATTGCTTGCCAAGACACCTTAGGATTCTCAGAAGGAGAATTTGAAGTAGATATCTGATTCCCCTTCTCAACACTCTACTAGCCCACCATCTTCTTCTAAGAAGGAGAAACAGAAGACTGAGAGCCCTACCTATTCCTATTGTTAGAAGGGGCCTCATGATGAGTCACATTGTTTTCAGAGGAGGTTTGATGGCTATGAGAAATAGATTGTAGATTTGCAAGCTCTCCTTCAGAAGAGCACTATTTCCTCTCCATCCTCTTCCACCTCATAGGGGTCTGCTTTTTAGTCTTTTGCCTCATCTTCAACATCTGGACAGGATTTTGGATAGGGTCATGCATTACGGGCTTCCATTGCATCCCCTTCACAGGTCCCTTGGATATTGGATTCTGGTGCTTCTCACCATATGGAATCTTCTCCAGAGATCTTCTCTTCTATTGAGGCTTCTCCTATTCCTCACATTCTCATGGGGAATAACACTGTTATGCCAGTCTATGGGAAAGGTTCTATACACATTTAGGATGGAACATTCAATGATGTATTGTATGTTCCATCTCTGTTTGCAAACCTCCTCTTGATTTATCAGATTACACTCAATGGGTTAGGGAAGACAGTTGAGTTCATGCCAGATTCAGTCTTCATTCAAGATAGTGTGATAGATGGCATTGTTGCTATAGGGACAGTTGATCATTCCACCCATCTCTACACCTTCTCATACTTTGGTCCACCATCTCCATCATTGGAGCACAACTCTCCTCTTACGCGAGAGCATCATGTGGGACAGTCACGTCACTTGAACCTCTATTTTGTTCCTGAGACCACTTTTATGACTGCCTCACCTCATCTTGTTGAGGTTTCTTCTCTTCAGCACTACTAGACCTTCTAGCTCCATTCATCAAGCCACCAGATGCATTTGTTGAGGATTCTACAAAGGACACTCATCTCCTCTCTCCTGACAGTGTCTGCACACCTATCATACCACCTACATTGGGGATTCCCTTTTAGGATCCTCATGTCTACTCCTTTGAGCATCAACTCAGCCTTCTAGTGACACCTCATCTTTCAAGGACACCTCTTTAGTGTTCACTATCTTTCACTCCTTTGTATTGGAGTCACAGTGGTTCTTTCATTATTCCAGGGGTTCTTTCATTTTGGGGGGGCTTTGGAGCCCTGACCCTCTCTCACGGGGGGGTTGGCAGCACACATTGTACTTATGGCTTTGAGAGAGTCTCTTGAAGTCATTTTTTTTTCTTTTTCTTTCTTTTATATCTCTTTTTGGAGAGGATTTTTTCCCACTGGGTTTTCTCCTTTGTCTCCAATTCACAGAGATTTTCTTGTATTGGGTACCTGATCAGGCCTTGTTGCCGGGACCCATTTCCTTCTTTCATAGCTATGTTAGGTTAGCTTACCTCTTGAGCTTTGCTTAAGGGGGGGTGTTAGAGTAATTAGTTAGTTTTATTACTCTTCTTTTCTTAAGCTTCCTTTTAGGTACATTATAATTAATATCTTTATTAATTATAATGTGCAACCTAGGTTTTCTAGTTTTAAGGTTTTGTTCACCTTTATAGGTTGAACCTTGTATTATTTTTTCATTATCTAGGAATACAATTTCTCTCACACCGCTGAGATTTTCCAAGCTCTTACTTTTTTGTCTTCTCTAGTTTTCTTTCAACAAGAGGTTATTTGCATGCAAGTGTTCTTGGCGAACTGTGAAGTTGGATTTCTCAACTTTTAAATGCATACCCAGGAAGTATTGTCTACTGCTGTAACCTCATCTAAAGACAATGCAATAAAATTTGACTCTTTAATTTTTGCCTTTAGATCCTCTTTTTCAATCTCAACAAGACAACTTGCCCATTCCCATTGACTGTTAGGATAGTTACAAACTTTCAAAAAGTGTAATAAAGCACTCAATGATGGGTAGTCTATCATAGGACACCCTCTACTCAAAATATTAAACATAACACTTAACTAAACAACTTTTCCCAAAAGTTCTACTTCCAATGCTTTTCCAAAACAAGCTTCAATAGAGCCTTTAACTTCACTAGGCTTCGTCTTTATATTATGCTGAAATTCATATAATTCTGCATTCCTAACATGCTGATATTCCTCCTTTGTTTTCAATCTTATCACTGATTTTTAAACTCCATCTATCATTTTCTTTTTGTAAAATTTACCTATATGCTTTTCTATGGTGTCAATTTTTAGTTGCAACCTCTTTTCCTTCTTATTTAGCTCACTACAAATCTTACATATGCATTCTACCAGAGGCTTCCCTTCAATTGGATTATCCACTGGTTCAATGAATGGATAATTTGACACCCATTCTATTTGAAAATTCCTTGATAGATCCCACATTCTATCATTCTTTGATTTGTATTTTCTTTTCTTCCTTGCACCATCATCTTCTCTGACATTCTCAATCTCATCCAAGTCAATTATATCATTATGGCTACTATGGGTACTTAACTAAAAATTTTCTTCAAGTTCATTGTGATCTAAGATATTAGGTTCGCTAACTTCTTCAATATGTCGTGTAGGTTCAGCCTCAGGTTGTGAATCTTGAAAATCTTCTTGTGATGAAGTAGCTTCTCGATTTTGGCTAGAAACATTTCCAAAACCATGACCAAAGTACATGACAAGGTTCTACATTTTGTTGGCCTCTCTTGGCTTTCCCCATATGTAGGAGCCTTACCCTTATTCTTGTTTGACATCTTGATTCTTCAATGAAATAAAGGCTACTAGCCTACCAGTGAAAAAAAAATGTTAAAAAAATGTTTACTTGTTGAAGAAGTGACAAATGACAATAGAACTATAATATACAATGTTTACATAGTCGCAGAATAATAATCACTTACCTTTGCCTCAAATTCAATTGTAGTCATGACTCGCCAAATCAGTCAAGACTCAATAGTCTGAACTTCACTATCGATCAAATTGAAGTTGAACCGATCCAAATTGTGTACAATAACATTGATGTATGAATGTATTTATACTAATCTTTATTGGTGAATTGGGTGGGAGGTATTAGGTTAGTGTCCAAATATTTGGTGAAGCCCACGTAATTATAACATGTCTTGTGTTATATCCTAGGTGATTATGGGTCATCCAATACCATGGTAATATTAATAAAGCTGGCAAAAATCAATCGGTTTGAGACACGCGTCCATAAAATGGCTGGCGAAGTTGGGTCTGCCTAAATATATATATATATATATATATATATATATATATATATATATATATATATATATATATATATATATATATATATATATATATAACTATTGGTGAATATAGGCCGTCCATTTGGGGCCGCTTTGAAATTATAGGTGAATGTTAAAAAAAAATTGTGCCCAAAAATTATATGCCATTGGCGATGATCTCGACCATTGGACCCAATTTTCATAAACCAATTGGTGATGAGCTCGGGCATTGGACCCAATTTTCATAAATGTGGGGCGATATGATCATTCCCAAGTGGCCAATATATTCACCAAATTGGGGGTCGACAGCAAGCAACATTCACCAATTGGTGAATAATCGCCACTAAAGTTTTCGCTAGTTTTGTCACTGATGTCAACATATGTTTCTATAGAGAGAGAAGACTAATTATTCACAATGTACGAACACTATATGAATGATTCATAACATGCAAACATAGTTGTGTGTACAAGGAGGTGTTGCAATCTTATATCTAAGATCACATGATGTAATATTGTATATTGGATGAGTTATAAAAGATTTAATGAAGACTAGTTACTGGACTATGATAGTGGAAGCTGACAAAGTTAGTCTCTGAGTTTTGAGTGTATTTTACAAGCGATGAGGATTCAGTATATACGAGCTTAAGGGATGACATATAGAATACTGAGGAATGTTCACTAATCTTAGCAAGGTACGAAAAGTAGGATGATGTCAGTTGTGGTGTGTGTTTTGGAGAATATCTATTTGGAAACTGACTTCAAAGTTTTAGCATGTATCATGAATGGCAAGCATGGATTACATATATCAGTTCTTAATTGTTGAGATTATATACTTTTTTTAGATACCCTGTGTATCTTATCAAGGAGTAATGTAATTATTTGTATATTAGGAAAGCCTAATTGGCCAACTTGATCATTTATTTTGTAATAGGGTATATATGTAAGAAATCTTCTTTTGAAAATATATGGCAGTATGTATGTGATGTAAAAGAGGATTGTGGAAGCTCTGAGCTTGTGTTTGTTGGATGTAGAGTAGAGGATAACTTATATACTTCATTGGAACTAATCAAGAAAAGATAGTTACTATTAGAAAGTTCAAGGATTGTGTATTTCCTTACACACACTTGTGTTGCGAACAGTGAGTTCTAAAGGTGGTCATAACCTTCTTTGGATAGTGAGCCCACTTATTTTCTTGACTCCTAACAAGGTCTATCCTCTAACAAGGACTATGTACTATAATATTTTAATAACCTCCTAATAGGGCTAAATCTTCTAACAAGGATACTATAATCTAAGTACATCATTAGTGGATGTTCATTCCCACTGGGGTTTTACCTTTAATAGGGTTTCCTCAACAACAAATATCGTGTTATTGTGTTGGCATTCATTTTTTTCATTTGATTTGGTATTGTTGTTAGAAAGTAAAGATCCCCAAGATAATTGAGAGGGGGGGGTGAATCAGTTATCAGATAATTTATCCATTCAACAGTTTTAAACAATATAATCAATGTACTGATCAACCATAGAAAGATAATCATACACAATTCCACAATAACAAAATATATGTTAACTAGGGAACCTCTTGAAAAGACTAAACCCTGGTGGGAATGATGCAAAAAAAATGATGTACTAATATGAATGTTCCTTGTTAGAGGATGGACCCTGTTAGGAGTCTTATGAAATACATTCAGTACATGTAAATCCCTATTAGGAGATTTTGAATCCCTGTTAAAAGATTCTAACCTGGTTAAGAGTTTATGGAATACAGAAGGACCCACTGCCCAAATAGCTTCAAGGAAAGATCTCTGAACCCACTATACAAAAGATCTTAGAATTATTCAATAGAATAATATGAAATATATTACCTCCTTCACACTGTGCCAAAACTGCACTCTCTACTACACAAGATCACAATTTCACATCTCTGTACTCACAAGTCTTCCTTCATCACTGAATTAGCTCTTCAGGCATATATTTGCATCTCAATCTTCATAGTACACATTACAATAAGGAAAAAATTCCTTCTTATATACCAAACTCAAATAATTACAAATGAGTCGGTCCTCAAATACAAAATAATAAATTCTACATGCTACACACATAATTCACATAAAACTATCAGCTTCTAGTTACTGTAACTTTCTCCAAACATATCCTCGAAGTTTTCACTATGAACCACATCATCATTAATGAGTCTCCAACATCCTTTTAACTACGCAAAATCAGATTCCATCCTAGCTAAGAGATATCCTCCGATTTCCAAACATCGCTACACAGAAACACTGTCTAAACACTACTTTCACCAAAATGCTCATAACTCTTACAAATGAATGAATTTATTTTTGTGCTATTAACCATAGGTTAATAACACACCAAAGAACATACCACCAACTATGCAAAAACTAACCTACAATACAACATGTGCACAAAGAAAAATTGTACCAGCTTTCCTGCTAATATCCAGAATATCACTGTATTGACATCAATGACAATCCAAGTCATGAATGCAACAACAACTACTACAGAATGACTGCCAAAACACTTTGCATTTATTCCTAACAATCTCCCCCATTGGCATTGATGGCAACATAGATGAAAAACTTCCAATGTTCCAAAAATCCAATACTGCAACATCACTGCAAAATATCAAATCAAATCTTGCTTCGTTTTCCTATTCAGCTCTCTCATACAATCCACAATGTTTTTCATGTATATCTCTCCCCCATTGACATCAATGATAGAAATTTCATCACTAAGTCAACAACAACTTAATGTCAAAAGACACTTTTCAGAAAAATACAATAACAAGAGTCCTCATGACTCAGCTCATAAACTCCTCCATAGAGGAAGTTCCAACATCCAATCCAAAAGAAAGATAGGGCTAATATACCACTGGACGGATGCAATCATCTTCATCAATTCTCAAAAATAGGTTGGGGAATAACCCCAAGCATACCTCTCAGATACAAAAATGAATCTTTAGGTAAAGGCTTTGTAAATATATCTGCTATCTGCTCCTTTGTACTTATGTACTCCAATCTTACTTCTTTTTCTACAACTTTCTCTCTTACAACATGATACTTGATCTCAATATGTTTAGCCTTAGAATGTAAAATAGGATTTTTTGACATACTGTACTGGTGTTGTCACAATGTATAACAACAGGCTCATCAAACTTTATTCCAATATCTTTCAACATCTGCTTCATCCAAATAATCTAATTACAATTATTTGCTACTGCAACATATTCTGCTTCTACTGTGCTTTGTGAAGTACAATTCTGCTTCTTACTTAGCCAAGAGACCAATTTACCTCCAAGAAAAAAGGCTCCACCACTGGTGCTTTTCTTGTCATCAACGCTGCCTCCCCAATCTGCATCAGTATAGGCACATAAAGTAAAATCATCAGAATTCTCATACCATAATCCATAATCCATTGTTCCTTTCAGATATCTCAGTATCCTCTTTACCTAGATGCATAATGTGATTCTCTAGGTTTTGCTTGAAATCTTGCTACAATCCCCACCGAATGTGCTATATCAGGTCTTGTATGTGTCAAGTACTGCAATCCTCCAATCATAGATCTGTACTTTTTCTGCTCAACTGCTGGTGTCTCATCTTTGCTAGATAACTTATGTCCGATTACCATAGGTGTTCCAACAGGTTTAGAATCTTCCATTCCAAATATTTTCAATAATTCATTTAAATACTTAGTCTGACTTACAAATATACCTTCCTTGCTTTGTGTTATCTGTAATCCCAAAAAATATTTCATTTCTCCAATCATGCTCATCTCAAATTCAGTCTTCATTTCATCTACAAATTTGTCACTAGCTTTATCTTCTCCTCCAAAGATAATATCATCAACAAATATAACTATAACCAACAAACCATTCTCAATTTCTTTTGTGTATAAGTTACTATCTCATGTTCCTTTTATAAATCCCAATTTCAATAAATACTTATCCAATCTTGCATACCAGGTTCTAGGTGCTTGTTTTAATCCATATAAAGCTTTCTTTAACTTACATACCATATCTCCTTCTTGTGTCAAAGGAAAACCTTCAGGCTGCTCAATGTAGACTTCTTCTTCCAATTCACCATTCAAAAATGCTGACTTCACATCCATCTAATACACTCTGAATTTCTTGTAAGTTGCATATGCTAGAAACATTCTCACTGCTTCAAGTTTGGCCACAGGTGCAAAAGTTTCTTCATAGTCAATTCCTTCTTGTTGTGAATATCCTTTACATACCAATCTTGCTTTGTTTCTTATCACTTCTCCTTGTTCATTCATCTTGTTTCTGAATACCCACTTTGTTCCAATCACATTCTTGTCTTCAGGTCTAGGGACCAATTCCCATGTCTTGTTTTTTTCAATTTGCTCTAGTTCTTCTTTCATAGCATTGATCCAATGTTCATCTTCACAAGCTTCATTAGTAGTCTTAGGTTCAATTTGAGAAATCAAACATAAATGTACCTTATTTTGAGTCAAAACTCTTCTATCTAAACTTCCAATAACTTGCTCAATAGGGTGATGTCTTGAAGTATACTTGTTAGGTGTCATAGTTACTGATCTTGTTCCAACTATAGATTCTTGTCTACTTTCTTCTCTGTCTTGTTCAGTATGACTTTCATTCAACAAATCACTGTTAGTTTCAAAAAATAATTTTTCATTTTCACTGTTAGGCTGAGGTTGTGCTTCTCCATCAGATTCATAATCAAGCATTCTTTCCTAAATTTTAAACTTCTCATCAACTTTTACATTTGCACTTTCAACAATAGTGTTAGTTCTTTTGTTATAACATCTATATGCTTTGATTTTAAAGAATATCCAAGAAATATTCCTTCATCACTTCTAGGATCAAACTTTCCTATATTATCATCTCTCTTAATATAACATCTACTTCCAAAAATTCTAAAATACTTAACTGAGGCTATATGTCCAAACCATAATTCGTAAGGTGTGTTGTTTGTATCTACTCTGATTTGTACTCTGTTCATAGTGTATACTACTGTGTTTACTACTTCTCTCCAAAAAGTTCTAGCCAAATCATTTTCAAAGAACATAGCTCTTGCTGCTTTAGTTATTGACCTGTTTCTTCTTTCTGCAATACCATTTTGTTCTGGTGTTCTAAGGGCTGAAAGTTGTCTCTTAATACCATTCATTTCACAAAAAGTGTTAAACTCTCTAGATGTAAATTCACCACCTCTATCAGATCTTAGACACTTAATCTTTATTCAAGATTCATTCTCAATTTTGCTTTTCATGATCTTAAATTTATGAAATGCTTCAAATTTTTTTTTCAAAAATGAAATCCACATCATTCTTGTAAAATCATCAACAAGAATCATAAAATACCTTTCACCATAGAATCTTCTAGTCCTATTAGGACCACTCAAGTCTGTATGAACAATCTCCAACTTCTCTGCCGATGTGAACTTTTTATTGGGAAATGAACTCTTTTTCTGCTTTGTCATCATACATTCTTTGCAAATCATGTTAGTAGGTTTCATAATTCTAGGTAAATCTCTTACCGCAAGTGTAGTGCTCACCTTGATAATATTATCAAAGTTTATATGACAAAACCTTTTATGCCATAACCAACTGTCATCAATCCTAGTTATCAAACATGTCATCTCAGTAGGATTCAACTAAAATACATTACCTCTGGTTCTGGATCCTTTTCCAATTAGATTTCCATCTTTATCTTTTATCACACAAGTTTTCTCAGAAAACCAAACTTGATAACCCTTATCAGCCAATTGTCCAATGCTTAGTAGATTATGTCTTAGTCCATCAACAAAGTAAACATCATTAGTGTTAGTCTTTCCATCAAGAGTAATAGATCCTATACCCATAATCAAACAAGGTACATTGTTACCAACCCTAACAATTCCTCCATCATAATTATCTAACTTAACAAACTTTCTTTTATTTCCAGTCATATGATGTGAACAACCACTGTCTATAATCCAATCTAATTTCTTTTCAACTTGTGAAACTAATACTTTTTCTTCCCTTTTATCAGATTCAATACTTTCATCTTTAATTGCTACAAATCCTATTTCCTCAAAGTTATCATTATCACTATCACTTAAATGTTTTTCAATTCCTACTTCAAAATCTTCATCATTTGCATAATAACATTCTTTAGATCTCCTAGGTTTAAAGTTGCTTCTATACTTCTTAACTCTTTTAGGACATTTAGATGCAAAATGACCATATTCTTGACAAGTCCAACATTTAAAGATTTTCTTACCATCTGGTTCTCTTTTTACAAGTAATGCAATACCTTCTTCAATCTTCTTATCTTCCTCAGATCTACTACTGTTGGCATAATCTCTATTCACACTAGTACTTCTTGTAGGTCTAATGCTAAGAGCACTGAATGCTATTTCTATTAGAAAGTAAAGATCCCCAAGATAACTAAGAGGGGGGGGGGTGAATCAGTTATCTGATAATTTATCCATTCAATAGCTTTAAACAATATAATCAATCTACTGATCAACCATAGAAAGATAATCATACACAATTGCACAATAACACAAGATATGTTGACTAGGGAACCTCTTGAAAAGAGTAAACCCTGGTGGGAATGATGCCCACAAAATGATGCACTAATATGAAATTTCTTTGTTAGAGGATGGACCCTGCTAGGAGTCTTATGAAATACATTCAGTACATATAAATCCCTGTCAGGAGATTTTGAATCCCTGTTAAAAGATTCTAACCCGGTTAAGAGTTTATGGAAGACAGAAGGACCCACTGCCCAAATAGCTTCAAGGCAAGATCTCTGAACCCACTGTCCAAAAGATCTTAGAATTATTCAATAGAATAATATAAAATATATTACCTCCTTCACACTATGCCAAAACTGCACTCTCTGCCTACACAAGATCACAACTTCAGATCTCTGTAGTCACAAGTCTTCCTTCATCACTGAATTAGCTCTTTTCTTCACTTCATGCATATATTCACATCACAATCTTCATAGTACATATTACAATAAGGAAAAAATTCCTTCTTATATACCAAACTCAAATAATTACAAATGAGTTGGTCCTCAATTACAAAATAATAAATTCTACACGCTACACATAGAATTCACATAAAACTGTCAGCTTCTAGTTACTATAACTTTCTCCAAACATGTCCTCGAAGTTTGCATTGTGAACCATGTCATCATTAATGAGTCTCCAACATCCCTTTAACTACCCAAAATCAGATTCCATCCTAGCTAAGAGATATCCTCCGATTTCTGAACATCGCTACATAGAAACACTGTCTAAACACTGCTTTCACCAAAATGCTCATAACTCTTACAAATGACTGAATTTCTTTTTGCACTGTTAACCATAGGTTAATAACACACCGAAGAACATACCATCAACTATGAAAAAGCCAATCTATAATACAACATGTGCGCAAAACAAAACTATACCTGCTTTCCTGCTAATATCTAGAATATCACTATGTTGACATCAATGACAATCCAAGTCATGAATGCAATAACAACTGCTATAGAATGACTGCCTAAACACTTTGCATTCATTCCTAATAGTTTCCATTCTAGGTAGCTCTCTTGATAATCTCAAGTTCATCTCTACTATTTCTAATCTTCCAAGAAGAGTCTCTCTTGAAAAGTTTGATGTACAAGGTATCACTTGTTCAATCATCTGCGTTGTTTTCTTGAATACTGGTGTCAACGTTATCAGAATTTTCCATATCACTTCATTTTTTGTCTTATCACCTCCACAAGACTTTATTCCTATCACAATCTCAGACATCCTACCAATATAACTTCTAATAGATTCATCTTCCATCATTCTGATATCTTCAAATGCACAAATCCAATCATGTAATCTAGCCTTCTTTGCATGTTCATCACCTTCAAAAGTAGAATGTAAAGCTTTCCAAATTGCATGAGATGTTTTCAAACATCTTACCTAACTATATTTATTCTCTGGTAGGGCCGACAAAAGTGCTTCTCTTGCAAGTATGTTACACATGAATAGATCTAGTTCATCTTTAGTTCCTACCTCTAGATTGTCTTCCTCAATGATAGTCTTCTCATTCTTTGTAATCAACCAATAAATTGGTCCTAAACACAATAGATGTGTCTTCATCTTTTCTTTCCAGCTATCAAAATTTACTCCATCAAACTTAGGGCTTTCTTTTCTGAAATTCGCCATGGATCTCCTTAAGTTGTTAAACTTTTCTTTCAAGGACCTACTGCTCTGATACCAATTGTTAGAAAGTAAAGATCCCCAAGATAACTGAGAGGGGGGGGGGGTGAATTAGTTATCTGATAATTTATCCATTCAACAACTTTAAACAATATAATCAATGTACTGATCAACCATAGAAAGAAAATCATACACAGTTGCACAATAACACAAGATATGTTAACTGGGGAACCTCTTGAAAAGAGTAAACCCCGGTGGGAATGATGCCCACAAAATGATGTACTAATATGAAAGTTCCTTGGTAGAGGATGGACCCTATTAAGAGTCTTATGAAATACATTCCATACATATAAATCCCTATTAGGAGATTTTGAATCCCTGTTAAAAGATTCTAACTCGGTTAAGAGTTTATGGAAGACAGAAGGACCCATTGCCCAAACAGCTTCAAGGCAAGATCTCTGAACCCATTGTCCAAAAGCTCTTAGAATTATTCAACAAAATAAGATGAAATATATTACCTCCTTCACACTGTGCCAAAACTGCACTCTCTACTACACAAGATCACAACTTCAGATCCCTGTACTCACAAGTCTTCCTTCATCACTGAATTAGCTCTTTTCTTCACTTCATGCATATACTCACATCAAAATCTTCATAGTACACATTAAAATAAGGAAAAAATTCCTTCTTATATACCAAACTCAAATAATTACAAATGAGTCGATCCTCAATTACAAAATAATAAATTCTACACGCTACATACAAAATTCACATAAAACTGTCAGCTTCCAGTTACTGTAACTTTCTACAAACATGTCCTCAAAGTTTTCACTCTAAACCACATCATCATTAATGAGTCTCCAACATCCCTTTAACTACAAAAAATCAGATTCCATCCCAGCTAAGAGATATCCTCCAATTTTTTAACATGGCTACACAGAAACACTGTCTAAACACTGCTTTCACCAAAATGCTCATAACTCTTACAAATGAATGAATTTCTTTTTGTGCTATGAACCATAGGTTAATAACACACCAGAGAACATACCATCAACTATGAAAAAGCCAATCTACAATACAACATGTGCGCAAAACAAAATTGTACCTACTTTCCTGCTAATATCTAGAATATCACTGTGTTGACATCAATGACAATCCAAGTCATGAATGCAACAATAACTGCTACAAAATGACTGCCAAAACACTTTGCATTCATTCCTAACAATTTCCATTCTACGTAGCTCTCCTAATAATCTCAAGTTCATCTCTGCTATTTCTAATCTTCCAAGAAGAGTCTCTCTTGAAAAGTTTGATGTACAAGGTATCACTTGTTCAATCATCTGCGTTGTTTGCTTGAATACTGGTGTCAACATTCTTAAAATTTTCCATATCACTTTATTTTCTATCTTGTCACCTCCACAAGACTTTATTCCTGTCACAATCTCAAATATCCTACCAATATAACTTCTAATAGATTCATCTTCCATCATTCTGATATCTTCAAATGCACAAATCCAATTATGTAATCTAGCCTTCTTTTCATGTTCATCACCTTCAAAAGTAGAATGTAAAGCTTTCCAAATTGCATGAGATGTTTTCAAACATCTTACCTGACTATATTCATTCTCCGGTAGTGCTGACAAAAGTGCTTCTCTTGCAAGTATGTTACACATGAATAGATCTAGTTCATCTTTAGTTCCTACCTCTAGATTGTCTTCCTCAATGATAGTCTTCTCATTCTTTGTAATCAACCAATAACTTGGTCCTAAACACAATAGATGTGTCTTCATCTTTTCTTTCCAGTTGTCAAAATTTACTCCATCAAACTTAGGGCTTTCTTTTCTAAAATTCTCCATGGATCTCCTTAAGTTGTTAAACTTTTCTTTCAAGGACTTGCTGCTCTGATACCAATTGTTAGAAAGCAAAGATCCCCAAGATAAATGAGAAGGGGGGGGGGGGTGAATTAGTTATCAGATATTTTATCCATTCAATAGTTTTAAACAATATAATCAATGTACTGATCAACCATAGAAAGATAATCATACACAATTGCACAATAACACAAGATATGTTAACTAGGGAACCTCTTGAAAAGAGTAAACCCCGGTGGGAATGATGCCCACATAATGATGTACTAATATGAATGTTCCTTGTTAGAGGATGGACCCTGTTAGGAGTCTTATGAAATACATTCAGTACATATAAATCCCTGTTAGGAGATTTTGAATCCCTGTTAAGAGATTCTAACTCGGTTAAGAGTTTATGGAAGACAAAAGGACCCACTGCCCAAATAACTTCAAGGAAAGATCTCTGAACCCACTGTCCAAAAGATCTTAGAATTATTCAACATAATAATATGAAATAAATTACCTCCTTCACACTGTGCCAAAACTACACTCTTTGCTACACAAGATCACAATTTCAGATCTTTGTACTCACAAGTCTTCCTTCATCACTGAATTAGCTCTTCATGCATATATTCGCATCTCAATCTTCATAGTACACATTAAAATAAGGAAAAAATTCATTCTTATATACCAAACTCAAATAATTACAAATGAGTCAGTCCTCAAATACAAAATAATAAATTCTACACGCTACACACAGAATTCACATAAAACTGTCAGCTTCCAGTTACTGTAACTTTATCCAAACATATCCTCAAAGTTTGCACTATGAACCACATAATCATTAATGAGTCTCCAACATCCCTTTAACTGTGCAAAATCAGATTCCATCCCAGCTAAGAGATATCATCCAATTTCCAAACATCGCTACACAGAAACACTGTCTAAACACTGCTTTCACCAAAATGGTCATAACTCTTACAAATGAATGAATTTCTTTTTGCGCTATTAACCATAGGTTAATAAAACACCAAAGAACATACCATCAACTGTGCAAAATCCAATCTACAATACAACATGTGTGCAAAACAAAATTGTACCAGCTTTCTTGCTAATATCTAGAATATCACTGTGTTGACATCAATGACAATCCAAGTCATGAATGCAACAACAACTGCTACAGAATGACTGCCAAAACACTTTGCATTCATTCCTAACAATTGCTGCTATTCAAAGCTTAATATTTAATAATCTATCATACAACTAATTCACCCCCCCATCTGAGTTGTATAAGTGGATTGTTATTCCTAACAATTGGTATCAGAGCTACTGGTCCTTAGAGAGAAATATTAACATCTTGAGGTGATCTTGGAGATGGCATTCTATAGGAAGGATAGTCCAAAATTTTATCTTGAAAACTTTTACAGCTGGAAGAATAAGATGCAAACTCATTTTTAGTTTGGGCATTGACTACTGGATGATTACTAAGAATGAGGTAACCATGAAGACTAAGAATGAATTAGACAAAGCTATTGATGATGAAAAGAAGACATTTTCTTATAACATGGTCGCAAGGGAAGCACTGATTAGTACACTCTATGAAGGAGAATTTACCGAGGTAAAAGATTTGGATTCAACACAAAATTTAGGTTAGATTAGAAGTATTGTATGAAGGAGATAAGTTTACTAAGAAAGAAAAATTACAGAAGTGGAGAACAAGAATTGAGAAGTTGTAAATGAAAGAAGATGAAAACATTAGGGCTTATGTACAAAGAGTTGTAGAGGTTGTGATTGGAATTAGAAATTCTGGAGGCACTTATGAAGAGGAAGAAGTCATTGTGAAGATCCTTAGATCATTGACACCTATTTACAAGACCAAAGTTAAGGCTATAAAAGAGATTATACCTTTGACTACAAAATTTAGCAGAGAAATGTTGATTGCAAAGTTAACTACCTTTGAAGCTGTAGAATTGGGAGATTCTTTACCTAAACTTGAAACAACATTCAAGGCATCTACACACAAGAAGACTAAATTTGGAATTGCAAGCTCCAACAATAATAATATAAAGTAAGAACTTGGTGAGTATGTTGATGAATGTGAACAAATACAAGAAGAAGAAAGAAAGCTAGATGAACTTGTTGTCCTGATCACTAGAAGAGAAAAGAAAGGTAAGGAAAAATTTGAAGGAAAGTTACCTTTGAAATATTTTTCATGCAATAAGATAGGTCACTTTGCATCTAGATGTCCTACAAGAGTTCCTAAGCACAAACCTAATTTTTTAAAGCCTAAGTATTAAAGGAAAAGGAATGTTATTATGCTAGTGAAAGTATTTCTGATGATGATGACTGTGATTATGAGGAGATTATATTTATTTCTATTAAAGATGAAAAACAAGTGCATGAGGAAAAAACCTTAGTATCACATGTTGATAAGTAATCTGAATGGGTTATAGACAATGGTTGCTCACACCATATGACTGGAGACAAAAACAAATTTGTTAAACTAATGAAGTGTGATGATGGTGTTGTAAGATTCAGAGACAATGTTCCTAAACCTATCATAGGAGTATGATCTATTTCTTTGGATGGAAGGAATAATACTAAAAATGTACTAGTTGTTGATGGACTTAAGCATAACTTGTTGATTGTTGGATAGATAATGGAAAAAGGATATCAATTAAATTTCATTGATGGGAAATTTTTTATCAGAAGTAAGACATGAAACTTGATTGTAACTGGTACTAAATCTAGAGGTAATGTATTTGAGTTAAATACATTTGGAGCTTCTTGTTTTGTTGTGAAGATATATGACAACTAGTTATGGCACATAAGGTTTTGTCATGTCAATTTTGATAATATTGTGAAGGCAACCTTAACTAATGTGGTGAGAGACCTACCAAAAATTGTAAAACCAAATAGCACTATGTGTAGAGAATGTGTTATGGGAAAGAAGACTAGAAGTAGCTATAAAAGTAAAATATATACTTGAAAGGAAATTTGGATCTAGTACATACATACCTATGTGGACCTACAAGGACAAGATCATACTATGGTGAAAGGTTCTTTATACTTTTTGTTGATGATATTATCTTTGGAGGCAATGATGAAATGTGTAAGAAATTTTCTAAAGAAATGGAGAATGAATTTGTGATGTCCATGATAGGAGAAATGAAATTATTTCTTGGACTACAAATAAATTAGAGAAAGAAAGGAATTTTTATTTCTCAGACTAAGTATCTTAAAGAAATGTTGAAAAAGTTTGGAATAGAATACTGTAAACTAGTTGGTACACCCATGGTGACTGGTCATAAATTGACAAATAATGATGAGAAAAAGAGTGTTTTTTAGACCAAGTATAGATCAATAGTTGGTGGATTACAATATTTGACTCACTCCAGACTAGTATTGCTAATGTTGTTGGAATTGTGGCTAGATATCAGATAGATCCTAAAGAGACACACCTGGCTACTGTGAAAAGGATATTTAGATATCTGAAAGGAATAATGGAATATGGATTATGGTATGCTAAAAATGATGACTTTGAACTACATGCTTATACTGATGCAGATTGGGTAGGAAATATTGGTGATAGGAAGAGTACTAATGGAGGTTCATTTTTCCTTGGGAAAAAGTTAGTTTCATGGCTAAGGAAAAAGAAAGATTGTATAGTTCAATCTATTGCTGAATCTGAGTATGTTGATGCTACTATTAAATGCACTCAAATTGTTTGGATGAAACAAATGCTAAAAGATATTGAATTAAATTTTGTTGAAATAGTGGTTATCTATTGTGATAATACTAGTATATTAAACATGTCAAAGAATCTTGTGATGCACTCTAAAACTAAGAATATTTCTATTAAGTATCACTTCTTGAGAGAATAGGTAGCATAGAAGGAAATAAGGTTGGAATACATTATCACCAAAGAACAGTTATAAAACATCTTTACAAATTTATTGCCAAAAGATGCCTTTGATTATCTTAGAGGTATCATTGGGGTACGGGTCCCTCCTAGTGAGAATTAAATGATGCAGGGATGCATTAGTCCAGAGGTTTTCAAGGCCTTATCATGTTTTGGACTTGATGTATGGATCTACTCCTCAAGGGGAGTGGTCATTGAAGGTCTAAAAAATATATTTGGGTGATTCGGAACCCGATTGATGAAGACAGTTAATGAATTATGACACCATTTTCCATTGTTTTCAAAGGGGCAAAGAGACTATGTGAAAATCCCTAATGTATGGGGAGCGATACTATGAGAAAGAGTTGATTAGAGTATTTTTGGGTTGATGGATTTTCCTATATGTTGCCATCAATGCCAAAGGGGGAGATTGTTGGATGTTGCTAATGCATTGGGAAGATTGTTGGATATAAATTTAATATGTTTAATCACTATGTTAACTATTGTTGGAATTACTATTGTTGTCATTCATGTTTTCTCATTGATGTCAACATATGTTTCTATAGAGAGAGAAAATTGATTATTCAAAGTGTATGGATACTATATGGATGATGCATAATGAGTTGTGTTTACAAGGAGGTGTTGTTATCTTATATCTAAGATCACATGATGTCATATTGTATATTGGCTAAGTTACATAAGATTTAGTGAAGACTAGTTACTAGACTATGACAGTGGAAACTGACAGAGTTAGTCTCTAAGTTTTGAGTATATCTTACAAGTGATGAGGATTCAGTGTATGTGAGATTAAGGGATGAAAAATACAATACTGAGGAATGTTCACTAATTTTAGCAAGGTACATAAAGCAGGATGAGGTTAGTTGTGGCATGTGTTCTAGAGAAGATCTATTTGGAAGCCGACTTTAGAGTTATAGCATGTATCATGAATGGCGAGCATGGATTACAAATACCATTCCTTAATTGTTGAGATATAATTATTATATACTTGTTTTAGATAGCGTGTGTATCTTAGCAAGGAGTTATGTAATTATTTGTATATTAGGAAAGCCTACTTGGCTGACCTGATCATTTATTTTATAATAGGGTATATATGTAAGATCTTTTCTTTTGAAAATATATGGCAGTATGTATGTTATGTAAAAGAGGATTGTGGAAGCTATGAGCTTGTGTCTACTGGATTTAGAGCAGATGATAACTTATATAATTCATTGGAACTAATCAAGCAAAGATAGTTTCTATCAGATAGTTCAAGGATTGTGTATTTCCTTACACACACTTGTGTTGCGAACAATGAGTTCTAAAGGTGGTCATAACCTTCTTTGGGTAGTGAGCCTGGACAATGAGCCCACTTCTTTTCTTGACTCCTAATTGGGTCTATCCTCTAACAAGGACTATGTACTATAATTTTTTAATCATATCCTAACAGAGCTAGATCTTCTAACAAGGATAATATACTCTTAGTACATCATTAGTGGGTGTTAATTCCCACTGGGGTTTTACCTTTAACAGGGTTTCCTCGATAAAAAATATTGTGTTATTGTGTTGGTATTCATTTTGTTCATTTAATTTGGTATTACTGCTATTCAAAGTTTAAAGTTTAATAATGTATCATACAACTCATTCACCCCCCCCTCTTAGTTGTATTGGTGGACTGTTATTCCTAACAGAGCTAAGATAAGCTCAAATTAGATCAGATCAATTAAGAAGGCATATGCTAACCCTGGAAGAAATAAATTATATTGAAACACCTAAGAAAAATGATGAAGAACCTCTTATCTATCCATTTGTTGAAATTATAAAACCTAAGGATAAAGGTAAGCAAGTTGCAATGGGGATTTTGATTAATGAACCTATCAGTAACAAGGTTCCAGTGGATCAGTTGTCCAAATTAGATACTAATCTTGAAAGGGCTAAAAGAGGGAAGGAAATCTTAGCCAAAGAATTAGAGAAGGCAGAACTGGAGGTCACTGCTTTGGAAATGAAGAATTAAATTGATTTTCTTAGCTAGTCTTTAGGGCCTTCTAATGTAGTTACTTCTACTTCAGTGCCTAGTGGAAATTTTGGAAATTCGGTTAAGAAGACAATCATTATCCCATGACTGGTTGGTGGTAATGTTTCTAATACATTAAAAAGTAAAGCATCTACTTCTCAAAATGATGGATCACTCCAAAGAAGATGAGTCCATGTGGAAAGGTATAGGAAACTTCTCTTTAATGGTATTCCTGGTTATCCCAATTTAATTCCTAAGGAAATTAGAGAAAATATTCCTAAATTTAATTGTAATAATGTTGTTATATGTGAAGGACACTTAACAAAATTTATTGATATGATAGATGATTATGAAATTGAACATGAGGATGTAATTATGAAATTATTTGTTAAATCATTAATTGAGGATGGTAGAGACTAGTTTAGAGGACTCCAACATGACTGTGTTGGGTCATGGGATGATTTTATTAATTATTTCAAGGATCAATATAGTGACAAAAAAAATAAAGGCTTCATGTTAAATGAATTCAATAATATCAAGAAAAATCAGAATGAGGAGTTCCTTGACTTCAATCTAAGATTTCAGAAAGCCATGCATAAGCTTTTCCAAGTAATGAAGTTGGATGAGAAGGTATATATAGCAACATATTTAATTTTTTTTTATTCTAAGATGGGATACCTTCTCAGGGAAAAAAATACTAGAACTATCAGGGAAGCTCAAAAATTTGCTATGAATATTGAGAGTAACAAAAGGGTATCAAGAAAACTAGGTGGAAGAGAAGACCCTAGGATTCCTAGGTTTGGAAAGAAGAAATTAGATAAGACCTCAAATATAAGACCTAAAGAGGATGATAATTTGAAACAAATTTTAAATGCTCTAAAGGAATTAAAGCCAGGTGAAAATAGAAATAACAGGGATCCAAACAATGAGAAGCCTTCTTTCAACAATTTTAATAGGTAGCCAAGGTTGCAAAACATCCCTTACCACACCCAATGGAATGAGGGAAAATCTATTTTCCTAGAAAAAAAGGAAAAACCCAGTGATAAGACCCTTGACCCATTACAGAAGCACTCAGTTAACATGAGTGATGATGTTCCATGGTGTATAGCATGTTAATCCCCAAATGATCTTGATCATTGTGCAGTCTCCTTAAGTGTATATGCAAATGAGGAGAAAGAAGGTGAGCAAGATGACACATATGATGAGAATGGTTGTGCTATGACTTCATCACATTTATATAATGAAGTAGACTCTGATGTTGAAAATGAGAACCAAGATGTTTCTGGCTCCCAAAGTAGAAAGGAAATTTATCATCAACAAATCTTTTCTGATAAAGAAGAAGAGGAAACTGATAACATAATTTGTAATACAGAAAATGGTGGAAAAACCATTGTATTAAGAAAACCTTTTGATGAAGAATTGTTTAGGAATGAGAACATTGAGAGGGGGGGGGGGGGTGAATCAATGTTCACTAAATTTAATCTTTTTACTTTACTCTTGAAACTTAACTTGATTGCTTAAGTACTAAAATAAAATTCAATGTAAACAAGATAAACAATCACAACACATAACATGAATATGGTTATGGGGAAACCAAAATAGGTAAAAACCCTGGTGGGAATTGACACCCAATAAGAACTATACTAGTGTCTTATGATCTTTATTAGAAGATATGAAACCCTATTAGGAGTTGTTATTTACAATGCTTTTAGTACAGTGACCTTGTCAAGGGTTGGACCCTATTAGGAGTCTTTTACAATAACCCTATTAGGGGTGGGGACACATTGTCCTAGAGCTCACTGCTCAAGTGGTGAAGGCTACAACCTTCTGATCTCACATACACACTATATATGCTGGATGAACTGGTGCTATTACACTTCTTGTCTAATCAGTTCCTTTGATGTGCTGATGCTTAGACCTCTTGCAAAGATCTAATACATCTTAAATTCCCTTCCCATACTTCTGCTCTTCTTGTCTTATCTCTATATTCACTTCCATACTTTATTACAAAGGTGCATCTAATATTTATATGCGTGATCTGATTTATGAAACTAGATTACAATACTTGGTGTGATACTTGCAGTATTGTAGAATTCAATATGAAAATTGAGAACTAGCTTGCAAACCAAAAACTGATCCATTCTATTCGAATATTTGAGTTTATACAAGTCTAATGGATCCCAAGGGTCATCAAAATCCCTTGGAAATGAAATGAAGAGCCATCATAATATTTATTGCAAATAAACTATTCAAACTATAAAAAATTATCAAAAATATATATATAAAAATTAGCTCTACTTGGAGAAGGCATAACTTTCTAGTCCTAGCTCTGATTTGTGAACCATTTGATGTGTTGGAAAGGTATTCAAAAGAGCTAGAGTCAAACCCTCAAAAATGCAGTTTACTAAAACATAGTAAAATTTGAAAAATTAGATTTCAATTTTTTCCCAATTTAATCCTGAGCATTCCTCCCCCCTTGAGAGGCAATGGGCCCCCATTGCACTAATCTACTACAACAGATGAGGAAATTGTTCTTCAATTTGTTCCTCAGTAAACCACTTGCCTTGATGAGAATGCTAGCCAGCTCGAACCACCCGATACAGAGGAATGTTTTGATTTCTCAAAGTCTTTAAAATGACTTCAGTAACATGGTCACACTAGATTGGAACAGTAGTAGATGGATTTAACTCTACATCTTGAATGTATTCAATAGCTTGGGAAATATCCAACAAAGGAGGAAAATAGGGTCTCAACAATTCTACATTGAAAACTGGATGTAGTCCCAAAAATGATGGCAAATTAAGTTCAAAAGCATTCTCACCAACTTGTTTCACAATAGTATATGGACCATAATGAAGAGGATGAAGCTTCCTATTTGGTTCATGGAGGTGCTCTTTCTAAAGATGTAACCATACCTTGTCACCAATCTGAAACTTATGAGGAGTTCTATGTTTATCATGCCTTTCCTTATACTTCTGATTACTCTGTTCCAAGATCTCATGAACTTGTTGTTGGAGGTTTATAATGTTATCATTGAATTTTTCTACTTTATCTACCTCCTTGTCACCATTCAATGGACTATTAGATTGTAGAGATGGTATTGCTACATCTATAGGTGCCAATGGTTGGTACCCAAGATAAACCTCAAATGGATTGTGCCCTATAGTACTATGGAGTGCACAGTTGTAGCTGTGTTGCACATAGGGTAAGCTTTCATCCCATGTGTGAGGATATTTGGAATGATACATCCATAAAATATGAATAATCATTCAATTCACCACTTCTATCTGCCCATCTATTTGGGGATGGAATGTTGTGGACTTTGTCAACTTGGTGTCCATTTTAGCCCATAGTGTAGACCAAAATTTTCTAATGAACCTGCTATCCCTATCAAAAATAATGGTTTTTGGAAAACCAAAATGAACCCAAACATGTTCAAAAAATAGCTTGGTGGTATCTTCTGTAGAAATCATATTTTTACATGCCACCATGATAGCCATTTTAGAAAACCTATCTACCACAACATATACACAATCATGCCCACGCCTAGTAGTTGGAAGTCCAGACATAAAATCCATTGAAATAGATTGCCATGGCTTATCAGGAATAGGTAATGGTAAGTATAGACCCAACTTACAGTTTGTTGGCTTTGCAATTGCACAGGCTGCACAAGCTTGTATATGTGAAATGATATCCTGCTTCATTTTTGGCCAATAGAAATACTTTTGAAGGATAGCAGTAGTCTTACCAATACCAAAATGTCTTGCAACATGACTGTAGTGAGATTCCCATATCATTTTCTTCTATTCCTCGGTGGGTACACATATGTGACTGTTATGGCAAAGCAACCCATCCTGCAAGTGAAAATTAGGGACAAACTTTCCTTCTACCAAATTACCATAGATGTTGGCAAAATTAGGGTCAGTACCATATAGTTGTTCCCAAGTTGATGATTGATGACCACATGAATCTAACACTATATTCAAACCTGCAATTGGAGGCCTACTCAAATAATCTACCAGCTTGTTACTGCTTCCTTTTTTATGATGAATGTTGAGGTGAAATTTTTGTAGATAGGCTAACCACCATTGATGTCTATCATTTTATAGCTTCCCTTGTGTTTGTAAGAATTGAAGTGGTTTATGGTCTGTATGTATAACAGTTTCCTTTCCTAGTATATAATGTTTCCATTATTTGTAGGCTTGAACAATGGCATACAACTCCTTATCATAGGTGGGGTACCTATGTACTGTATCAGAAAAAGTTTCAATGTGATAGGCAACAAGATGCCCATGTTGCAGGAGTACCGAACCAAGAACATAATCGGATGCATCTGTTTTTATCTCAAATGCTTGGTGTAGATCTGGAAGGATCAATACTAGTGCTGAACATAGTCTTTTCTTTAACTCCTCAAATTCTTGTTGCTTAGCCTCTATCCACTAAAATTTTGCTTGTGCTCCACCCCTTAGTGATTGATTAAGAGGCCATGATATGTGCGAGAAACCAAACACAAATCTGTGATAGAAGTTGGCTAAGCTCAAGAAGCTACAAAGCTCTATGAAATTTTTAGGGGATGGCCGATCTCAGATTATTTGAATCTTTGTTGAATCAACATGAACACCCTTAGTATCATTGATATACCCTAAGTATTGAATACTCTGCATACCAAAAGAACACTTCTCAATGTTGGGATAAAGTTTGTGTTTTTTCAGAGTTGAAAGAACTTGTTCAACATGCTGCAAATGCTCAGACCAAGTTCTGCTAAAGATGAGTATGTCATCCAAATAAACAACCACAAAAGAATCAATGAATGGTCTAAGCACATCATTCATCAATCTCATAAATGTGGCTGGGGCATTTGTTAGGCTAAAAGGCATGACCAACCATTCAAACAAACCTTCCTTAGATTTAAATGTAGTCTTCCACACATCTGCTAGATCAATTGGTACTTGGTGGTATCCAGACTTCAAGTCAATTTTTGTAAAGAAATTAGCCCCCCTAAGTTGGTCCAACAAATCATCAATTCGAGGGATTGGATATCTATTTTTAACATAGATTTTGTTTAATGCTCTATAATCAATACAAAACCTCCATGTCCCATCTTTCTTTTTAGCAAGGACAATTGGACTTCCACAAGGTGAAGCACTTGGATGAATGTGTCCTTTTTGAATTAACTCTTGAATTTGTCTCTTAATCTCATCATTTTCCAAAACTAACCTCCTATATTTTGGCTCATGTGGTAGTGGTGTGCCTGGGATTAAATCAATAGAGTGCTTCACTGGACAGTATGTTCGTACTCCCACTGGTGGTTTAAGCACACTATGATATTCTTTCAAAGTTTTATCCATCTAATTTTGTTGATTTTCTGTTACCTTAGCATGTGTATTAAGAACAACTGACTTTGTTTATTCAGGTCGAATGATGAGTAGAACAAAAGCTCCGGTTTGAGAAATCAAGTGTTTACATTGTTTAGCACTAATTAAAGAAGCAGTTTGTGTTGGACATACCTCTGGTATTCGATACCTCTTCCCACCAAGCTTGATTGTAACACTACGTGGCTTGGACTCATACACCCCATGCCTCTGATACATGTATGGCTACCCCAAAAAGACATCACATACATCCAATGGTGCTACATCACATATCACTTCATCCTTGAAAGGCTTGATTGAATATGGCAAACGACACTGTTGATTTACTTGAATATCTTGTCCCTCATTTACCCATCCCATAGAGTATGGTTGTGGGTGTCTTGTCACTTTCAGATTTAATATTTTGACTATCTCCCTAGAGATCAAATTATTTTGACTCCCACTATCAACAATAAAATGCAGAGGCTTTCCATCAACCCACATCTATGAATGAAAAAGTCTCTCTTCATCTTCACGGGGCAATACTTTAGCAGTTCCAACTATGGCATATGGGTTTGCTTCTATGATGGAATCATTCTTCTCTTTCTCAAAATTATTTACTGGTGACTATTCAAGTTCAACTTCCTCTCCTCGTATCTCTATCATCAGATTTTTAATATTTTGACAATCCTTTGTGTTATGGGTTGGGGACTTATGCATCTCACACCATATGCCTATGTCTGTTTGTGTTTTTTTAGTAGACCACCATGTGTTCTTGGATGAATTTGAATGAGGTTCCTTGGTCACCTATTTTCCTACAAATTTATTGCCACCTTCAACCCTTGGCTTGTTGTTTGCAAAGTAGTCCCTCTTCCCTTTCTGCTTGAATTTAGCTTCAATTTTTGTAGCATATTTATAGGTAGTTGCCAATGTCTCAATATTCAAAAATTCCATCTCTATTTGAATATACCTATGAAGTCCACTTTGATATTTCAAAATTTGATGCTTCTTTGAATCCTCAATACCAAGTTTTGCTAAAAGTGAATGGAATGTATTGGTGTAATCTTGAACAGACTGATCCCTCTTTTGTCGAAGAAGCTACCACTCTATGTATTTTTGTTCATATACATCCTTCAAAAGGTAAGCTTCTTTTATGTATTCCACAAATTCTCCCTATGTGGGCTTCTTATCAAGAGAAATTTCAAAACCTTCTTCAGCAAATGATTCTCGTTCTTTATTTGCGACTTTGGTTTCCCATGCTAATTTCACATGGGTTTCAGCTTTGAGTCGAGAAAATGTTATCTTTTCTACATCTGAGAAATTATTTACAGAAAAGTATCTATCCAAATTTGATAACCAGTTATCAACAGCTTCAGAATTGACCTTTCCTTCAAAATTTGGGATGTCAAAGTTGACTTGCACTTTGAAAGGGGCATTTCCATAAAATGACGTTTCTGATTCAGAGGGTTTTTGATTCTTTAGGAGGAATGAAAATTGACTTATCATCTCCTCTCGTTTCTTATTTAAAGCTTCCTCGACCAACTTCTTAACATCATCGTCTGACATCTTCGATCGTGTGTGTCTCAAAGGTGGGTATTTTGACAAATCTTGTGTATCCAATCCTAATCTTTGGTAGGAAGACCTTGTGTAAATTGGCATAAAGGAGTGTTCTCGCTCTGATACCACTAATCTGATTTATGAAACTAGATTACAATATGTGGTGTGATACCTGTAGTATTGTAGAATTCAATACAAAAATTGAGAACCAGATTGCAAACCAAAAAATGATCCATTATATTCAAATATTTGAGTTTATACAAGTCTGATGGATCCCAAGGGTCATCAAAATCCCTTGGAAATGAAATGAAGAGCCATCATAATATTTATTACAAATAAACTATTCAAACTATCAAAAATTATCAAAAAAACTATATATAAAAATTAGGTCTACTTGGAGAAGGCATAACTTTCTAGTCCTAGCTCTGATTTGCAAACCATTTGATGCATTGGAAAGGTATTAAAAAAAGTTAGAGTCAAATTTTGAAAATGAGAACATCCAATTGGCATTTTCGCACACCATTTTTGCCTAGAAATGCACCGAAGACCCTAAAAAATGTAGTTTACTAAAACATAGTAAAATTTGAAAAATTAGATTTCAATTTTTTCCCAATTTAATCCTGAGCAATGTGCTACCAAAACAATTAACTAGGTCAGCCTATAACCGATTACATACAATGCTTCCAAGTGAATTGGCTCAAGTGTGTTTACATACATTCATAATACAATGTCTATGACCTAAATATAATAGGCACATAACCTTTACAAATAATTATTACAAATGCTAACCAAAATACAAATAGTTGGCCTTATCCTCTATTCTATTCTGTCACTCACTGTCTGTGACGCTTCATCTATCTGTATCTTTGTCATACTATCTCATCTGATCATGCACTCTTAGAGTTAGCATGAATACACACTTACCATCTTAACTTCAAGGGTGCATACCATAGCTCGTTCATACACACGTGTGTTGATGCTCTAATCTACTGGTGCTCTACTAACTGTCCAATCTTCTATACTTAGCCATATTCTGACCTTATGATAATGTGCGTTGACTCAAAAAATCTATATGACTTTTTTGCCATAATGAAAAAACTATATCTAGTCATATACAATAGTATAGTCAACTTTCCAACAATCTCCCCCTTTGTCATTAATGACAACAAAGGAATATGGTGAAGTTACTAACTATACCCTTATAAAAAATTCTTTCTAACTTATATCTCCTTGTATACTCTATACTATATTTCTTCTATACATCATATATGATAATCCATATTCTACATACACTACTATCCCTTTGACATTAATGAAAAAGGTTCTCCAAAAAATGTATTTGCAAGTACTTACAAAGTGAAGACATCTAGATATGCTAACTTTAGCTTAGCAATCTCATTCTGCCAAAATTTATTCAGTGTGTCTACTATCTGGAGATGGGCGCACAAAGAATATGTTAACTTTTCCATCTTCTCCAGTTCTATAGATAGACCTTGATCATATGTCACCATAGTGGCATCGATCTCCTTGATGTTCTAATTCAAGACATCTAGTAAAGGCGCAAGAGCATTTATCAGCTATGTTTGCCTTGCCCTTATTTTGGACATTTCTTTCTCTATCTTTTCTATCTTGTCCACTTGTCCCTAGTATACATTGTTACACATGTTGATATCTATACTGGGATCTTCTACTAATTTTCTAACATGATCTATCATGGCCTCTGCCTCCTGAATTTTCTTATTAAGATCTATTGTCAACTTATCTTGGTCCATGTAGTCTACTATGAGTTTTCTTCCTTTGGCTGAAAATTCTTTCAGTGAAGCTTGAACAACTTTTAAGGAGTCAAGGTCAAGTGCAAATTTTTCAGATAGCTCATCCAACCTTTTCTTAAGATACTTCTTTTCTACTATCTTCGCTATTGATTCTTCTAGGTAGGAGAAGTTTTCCTTGAAGCTTGTCAGGATGTTGCTAACATCCTCTATGGAATGTACCTTTTGTACCTTGGTCTCTACTGGAAGTAGGTTATTCAAGATGTCTATTGACTCAACAAATAAGGGATTTATCATTACTTGTTTTTCTTTGGCCTTCTCCATAGCAAGGACACTGATCTTGATCATGTATTCTTCTCCCCAAGAGTCCAAGCTTGTTGTATCAGGGGTAAAACTTGACAACAATTATGTTGATGGCATGGGAGTGATAGTTGTGCTATCCATCACTTCTATCTTTGTCTTCACAAGTGTTCCAACTGAGGGTTCATTTGATGCTTCTTTTTCTACCTCATTTTCTCCTTCTTTCTCTTTTTCATTTTCTTTCTCCTCCTCTCCTTCTTGACCTATTATATCTTCTATCAATACTTACTCTTGGTGCTTATGTGAAATATTACCGCATAGAATTTATGCTTCTTGTGTACTAAAAAAAGCTTCCTTAAACTTATCCAAGTCATTATCTGTGGCCACCATTGCAATATCTACATTGTCAATCATAATTGTGTCATCTTTTTGAGTTGTGATCATGGTCGTTGACTTTATTTCAACTGTGGGCATGGTTACTGAGGGCACTAAGTCCTAGGGACCTGTCAAAGGTACATTTGTGACCTTAGCTACATTCTCTTTTTCAATAGGTGCTTGGCTTATGGGTGCAGATGGTGGTTTCATGTGTTGTTCTAAAAACACCTTCTCAAAGGCTTGTTTTGTCTCCTTTGATATCTTCTCATAATCTTTGTTCATTATGTGTAATATCCTCATCTTAGTTCTAAGGAGTGGTTTCACCAATCCTAGCATTAGTGTTTTCTCATCAGTTGAGCATACTGGTATATTTTCATGCTGTATTTTCTCCCTGATTCTAAAGTCTTCCTCTATTGCTTATCTCTTCAAGGAATCCAAAATTTCCTATACGTTATCCAAAATCTTTGACTTCAGTTCTAGAACTATCTTCTTGAACTTGATCATGTGTTTAATTAGCGTCTCATGGATCTTAGACTTATCAATTTCATGATACTTATCATAAAACTTAGCTATCTGATCTAGCCTTCCTTACTATACCACTCTAGTCCTTAACACTTGAAGACTTGGTAGGAATCCTACCTCAGGAGGTGGTTGTGAAATTCTTCCTCTACTTCTTGTGGTTCTAGTTGAAGGGTAACTTGTGGAAATTTTTCTTCCTTTTAGAAACCTTAGGAGATGCTTCAATGTATTCCACATCGACTATAACTATGGGTGCAGGACTGATATCATCACTTTTCTCAACTTTTATCTTCTTTGTCTTAGGGTCATCTATTTTATCTATCTTGGCTTCTATAGAGGATGCACTCTCAATCTACATATATATCTTAGTTTCTCTAGCCTTGTCCATGTTTTCATGGGTCACACCATGGATCTTCAAAATGTCATAAGTGATTTTAGTGACTTTTCTCTTGGTTGCTGCACTATTTAGTGTTAGAAAGTAAAGATCCCCAAGATAATTGAGAGGGGGGGGGTGAATCACTTATCATATAATTTAACCATTCAACTGCTTTAAACAATATAATCAATGTACTAATCAACCATAGAAAGATAACCATACACAATTGCACAATAACATAAGATATGTTGACTAGGGAACCTCTTGAAAAGAGTAAACCCCAGTGGGAATGATGCCCACAAAATGATGCACTAATATGAAAGTTCCTTGTTAGAGGATGGACCCTGTTAGGAGTCTTATGAAATACATTCAGTACATATAAATCCCTATTAGGAGATTTTGAATCCCTGTTAAAAGATTCTAACCCGGTTAAGAGTTTATGGAAGACAGAAGGACCCACTGCCCAAACAGCTTCAAGGCAAGATCTCTGAACCCATTGTCCAAAAGATCTTAGAATTATTAAATAGAATAATATGAAATAAATTACCTCCTTCACACTATGCCAGAACCGCACTCTTTGCTACACAAGATCACAATTCCAGATCTCTGTACTCACAAGTCTTCCTTCATCACTGAATTAGCTCTTTTCTTCACTTCATGCATATATTCGCATCTCAATCTTCATAATACATATTAAAACAAGGAAAAAATTCCTTCTTATATACCAAACTCAAATAATTATAAATGAGTCAGTCCTCAATTACAAAATAATAAATTCTACACGCTACACACAGAATTCACATAAAACTGTCAGCTTCTAGATACTGTAACTTTCTCCAAACATATCTTCAAAGTTTTTTCTATGAACCATGTCATCATTAATGAGTCTCCAACATCCCTTCAACTATTCAAAATTAGATTCCATCCCAGCTAAGAGATATCCTTCGATTTCTGAAAATCGCTTCACAGAAACACTGTCTAAACACTGCTTTCACCAAAATGCTCATAACTCTCATAAATGAATGAATTTATTTTTGCACTGTTAACCATAGGTTAATAACACACCAAAGAACATACCAATAATTGCACAAAATCCAATCTACAATAGAACATGTGCGCAAAACAAAACTTTACCTACTTTCCTGCTAATATCCAGAATATCACTGTATTGACATCAATGACAATCCAAGTCATGAATGCAACAACAACTGCTACAAAATGATTGCCAAAATACTTTTCATTCATTCCTAACAATCTCCCCCATTGGCATTGATGGCAACATAGATGAAAAACTTCCAATGTTCCAAAAATCCAATACTGCAACATCACTGCAAAATATCAAATTAAATCTTGCTTCATTTTCCTATTCAGCTCTCTCATACAATCCACAATGTTTTTCATGTATATCTCTCCCCCATTGACATCAATGACAGAAATTCCATCACTAAGTCAACAACAACTTAATGTCAAAAGACACTTTTTAGAAAAATACAATAACAAGAGTCCTCATGACTCAACTCATAAACTCCCCCATAGAGGAAGTTCCAACATCCAATCTAGAAGAAAGATAGGGCTCATATACTAATGGATGGATGCAATCATCTGCATCAATTCTCAAAAATAGGTTGGGGCATAACCTCAAGTATACCTCTCAAATACACAAATGTATCCTTAGGTAAAGGCTTTGTAAATATATCTGCTATCTGCTCCTTTGTACTTATGTACTCCAATCTTACTTCTTTTTCTGCAACTTTCTCTCTTACAACATGATACTTGATCTCAATATGTTTAGTCTTAGAATGTAAAACATGATTTTTTGACATACTCACTATACTGGTGTTCTCACAATGTATAACAATAGGCTCATCAAACTTTATTCCAATATCCTTCAACATCTGCTTCAGCCAAATAATCTGATTACAATTATTTGCTGCTGCAACATATTCTACTTCTGCTATACTTTGTGAAGTACAATTCTACTTCTTACTTAGCCAAGAGACCAATTTTCTTCCAAGAAAAAAGGCTCCACCACTGGTGCTTTTCTTGTCATCAACGTTGCCTCCGCAATCTGCATCAATATAGGCACATAAAGTAAAATCATTAGAATTCTCATACCATAATCCATAATCCATTGTTCCTTTCAGATATCTCAGTATCCTCTTTACTGTTGCATAATGTGATTCTCTAGGTTTTGCTTGAAATCTTACTACAATCCCAACTGAATGTGCTATATCAGGTCTTGTATGTGTCAAGTATTGCAATCCTCCAATCATAGATCTGTACTTTTTTTTCTCAACTGCTGGTGTCTCATCTTTGCTAGATAGCTTATGTCCAGTTACCATAGGTGTTCCAATAGGTTTATAATCTTTCATTCCAAATATTTTCAATAAGTCATTCAAATACTTAGTCTGACTTACAAATATACCTTCCTTGCTTTGTGTTATCTATAATCCCAAAAAAATATTTCATTTCTCCAATCATGCTCATCTCAAATTCAGTCTTCATTTCATCTACAAATTTGTCACTAGCTTCATCTTCTCCTCCAAAGATAATATCATCAACAAATATAACTATAACAAACAAACCATTCTCAATTTCTTTTGTGTATAAGTTACTATCTGATGTTCCTTTTATAAATCCCAATTTCAATAAATACTTATCCAATCTTGCATACCAGGTTCTAGGTGCTTGTTTTAATCCATATAAACCTTTCTTTAACTTACATACCATATCTCCTTCTTGTGTCAAAGGAAAACCTTCAGGCTGCTCAATGTAGACTTCTTCCAATTCACCATTCAAAAATGCTGATTTCACATCCATCTAATACACTTTGAATTTCTTGTAAGCTGCATATGCTAGAAACATTCTCACTACTTCAAGTCTATCCATAGGTGCAAAAGTTTCTTCATAGTCAATTCCTTCTTGTTGTGAATATCCTTTACATACCAATCTTGCTTTGTTTCTTATCACTTCTCCTTGTTCATTCATCTTGTTTTTAAATACCCACTTTGTTCCAATCACATTCTTGTCTTTAGGTCTACGGACCAATTCCCATGTCTTGTTTTTTTCAATCTGCTCTAGTTCTTCTTTCACAGCAATAATCCAATGTTCATCTTCACAAGCTTCATTAGTAGTCTTAGGTTCAATTTGAGAAATCAAACATAAATGTACCTTATTTTGAGTCAAAACTCCTTTGTCTAAACTTCCAATAACTTTCTCAACAGACTGATGTCTTGAAGTATAACTATTAGGTGTCGTAGTTACTGATCTTGTTCCAACTATAGATTCTTCTCTGCTTTCTTCTCTATTTTCTTCTTTGTTTTCTTCAGTATGACTTTCATTTAGCAAATCACTGTTAGTTTCAAAAAATAAATCTACATTTTCAATGTTAGGCTGAGGTTGTGCTTCTCCATCAGATTCATAATCAAACATTCTTCCCTGAATTTTAAACTTCTTATCAAATTTCACATTTGTACTTTCAACAATAGTTTTAGTTCTTTTGTTATAACATCTATATGCTTTTCTTTTTAAAGAATATCCAAGAAATATTCCTTCATCACTTCTAGGATCAAATTTTCCTATATCATCATCTCTCTTTATATAACATTTACTTCCAAAAATTCTAAAATACTTAACTGAGGGTGCATGTCCAAACCATAATTCATAAGGTGTCTTGTTTGTATCTACTCTGATTTATACTCGGTTTATAGTGTATACTGTTGTGTTCACTGCTTCTCTCCAAAAAGTCTTAGCCAAATCATTTTTAGACAACATAGCTCTTGATGCTTCAATTATTGACCTGTTCCTTCTTTCTGCAATACCATTTTGTTCTGGTGTTCTAGGGGCTGAAAGTTGTCTCTTAATACCATTCATTTCACAAAAGGTTTTATACTCTCTAGATGTAAATTCACCACCTCTATCAGATCTTAGACACTTAATCTTCATTTCGGATTTATTCTCAATTTTGCTTTTCATGATCTTAAATTTATCAAATGCTTCAAATTTTTCTTTCAAAAATGCAATCCACATCATCCTTGTAAAATCATCAACAATAATCATAAAATACCTTTCTCCATAGAATCCTCTAGTCCTAGTAGGACCACTCAAGTCTGTATGAACAATCTCTAGCTTCTTTGTCGATGTGAACTTCTTGTTGGGAAATGAACTCATTTTCTACTTTGCCATCATACATTCTTTGCAAATCATGTTAGTAGGTTTCATAATTCTAGGTAAATCTCTTACCGTAAGTGTAGTGCTCACCTTGACAATATTATCAAAGTTTATATGACAAAACCTTTTATGCCATAACCAACTATCATCAATCCTAGTTATCAAACATGTCATCTTAGTAGGATTCAACTAAAATACATTACCTCTAGTTTTGGATCCTTTTCCAATCAGATTTCCATCTCTATCTTTTATCACACAAGTTTTCTCAGCAAACCAAACTTGATAACCCTTATCAGCCAATTGTCCAATGCTTAGTAGATTATGTCTCAATCCATCAACAAAGTAAACATCATTAGTGTTAGTCTTTCCATCAAGATTAATAGATCATATACCCTTAATCAAACAAGGTGAATTATTACCAACCCTAACAATTCCTCCATCATAATTATCTAACTTAACAAACTTTCTTTTATCTCCAGTCATATGATGTGAACAACCACTGTCTATAATCCAATCAGATTTCTTTTCAACTTGTGAAACTAATGCTTTTTCTTCCCTTTTATCAGATTCAGAACTTTCTTCTTTAATTTCTACAAATCCTATTTCCTCAAAGTTATCATTATCACTGTCACTTAAATGTCTTTCAATTCCTACTTCAAGATCTTCATCATTTGCATAATAACATTCTTTAGATCTCCTAGGTTTAACGTTGCTTCTATACTTAACTCTTTTAGGACATTTAGATGCAAAATGACCATATTCTTGACAAGTCCAACATTTAAAGATTTTCTTACCATCTGGTTCTCTTTTTACAACTAATGCAATACCTTCTTCAATCTTCTTATCTTCCTCAGATTTAGATCTACTACTGCTGGCATAATCTCCATTCACACTAGTACTTCTTGTAGGTCTAATGTTAAGAGCACTAAATGCTATTTCCATTCTAGGTAGCTCTCCTGATAATCTCAAGTTCATCTCTATTGTTTCTAATCTTCCAAGAAGAGTCTCTCTTGAAAAATTTTGATGTACAAGGTATCACTTGTTCAATCATCTATGTTGTCTGCTTGAATACTGGTGTCAAAGTTCTTAGAATTTTCCATATCACTTCATTCTCTGTCTTATCACCTCCACAAGACTTTATTCTTGTTACAATCTTAGACATCCTACCAATATAGCTTCTAATAGATTCATCTTCCATCATTCTGATATCTTCAAATGCACAAATCCAATTATGTAATCTAGCCTTCTTTGCATGTTCATCACCTTCAAAAGTAGAATGTAAAGCTTTCCAAATTGCATGATATGTTTTCAAACATCTTACCTGACTATTTTCATTCTCGGATAGTGCTGACAAAAGTGCTTTTCTTGCAAGTATGTTACACATGAATAGATCTAGTTCATCTTTAGTTCCTGCCTCTAGATTCTCTTCCTCAATGGTAGTCTTCTCATTCTTTGTAATCAACCAATAACTTGGTCCTAAACACAATAGATGAGTCTTCATCTTTTCTTTCCAGCTGTCAAAATTTACTCCATTAAACTTAGGGCTTTCTTTTCTGAAATTCGCCATGGATCTCCTTAAGTTGTTAAACTTTTCTTTCAAGGACCTGCTACTTTGATACCAATTGTTAGAAAGTAAAGATCCCTAAGATAACTGAGAGGGGGGGGGGTGAATCAGTTATCAGATAATTTAACCATTCAACTACTTTAAACAATATAATCAATGTACTAATCAACCATAGAAAGATAACCATACACAATTGCACAATAACACAAGATATGTTGACTAGGGAACCTCTTGAAAAGAGTAAACCCCAATGGGAATGATGCCCACAAAATGATGCACTAATATGAAAGTTCCTTGGTAGAGGATGGACCCTATTAGGAGTCTTATGAAATACATTTAGTACATATAAATCCCTATTAGGAGATTTTGAATCCCTGTTAAAAGATTCTAACCCGGTTAAGAGTTTATGGAAGACAGAAGGACCCAGTGCCCAAACAACTTCAAGGCAAGATCTCTGAACCCACTATCCAAAAGATCTTAGAATTATTCAATAGAATAATATGAAATATATTACCTCCTTCACACTGTGCCAAAACTGCACTCTCTACTACACAAGATCACAATTCTAGATATCTGTACTCACAAGTCTTCCTTCATCACTGAATTAGCTCTTTTCTTCACTTCATGCATATATTCACATCTCAATCTTCATAATACATATTAAGACAAGGAAAAAATTCCTTCTTATATACCAAACTCAAATAATTACAAATGAGTCAGTCCTCAATTGCAAAATAATAAATTCTACATGCTACACATAGAATTCAGATAAAACTGTCTACTTCCAGATACTGTAACTTTCTCCAAACATATCTTCAAAGTTTGTGCTATGAACCACTTTATCATTAATGAGTCTCCAACATCCCTTTAACTGCACAAAATCAGATTCCATCCCAGCTAAGAGATATCCTCCGATTTCTGAAAATCGCTTCACAGAAACACTGTCTAAACACTGCTTTCACCAAAATGCTCATAACTCTCATAAATGAATGAATTTATTTTTGCACTATTAACCATAGGTTAATAACACACCAAAGATAATACCATCAACTAGGCAAAATCCAATCTACAATACAACATGTGTGCAAAACAAAACTGTACCTGCTAATATCCAGAATATCATTGTGTTGACATCAATGACAATCCAAGTCATGAATGCAACAACAAATGCTATAGAATGACTACCAAAATACTTTGCATTCATTCCTAACATTTAGGATTGCATCCACTTCCCTGGTCTTTTCCTCATAAGTTCCCCATCTAGGTTCATTAGGGTCCTTGGGCGCTGATAATAACACTTGAGCATAGGCTTCCAAGAATTTCTCCTCTACTTCATAGCCAAGTGGATGAATCCACTTAGTTCTAGGCTCAACAACCTCCATGAAAGTACTGTCAGTATCCACCATAAAACAAATGTTGTCTTTATATTTATCAATAATTCTTTTAGGTATCCTATACCTCATTTGCATCTTTATTTTGAATATTTTCAATTCTAACTCCATGTAGTCTCTTAGAGTGCTCTCAACTAATGCCATAAGGGATATTTGAGGCATTGTAGGTAAACTTTTGTCTAGGTATAGGTCAGATACCTTCCCAACTATATGAAAGAACATGTATATTATCAAAGACCCAAACCTGAATACTTTAGTCTTATCATGTTTGATTGCCCTTATGTTATCCATCAACTGTGTATGCAAGATTTCACACAAGTTGAATTCTCCATTTTCCCTCACTATCCTTATGGCTACAAGAATAGTGGCTGTAGACACACTATTGACTCTACTGGCATGCTGGAATCTATAACCAAGAATCATAGACATCAATTTGTTGTCCTTCTCCTTAATTGGCTCAATAGTAATGCCGCCCTTGTCACTCTGGGATTTGCAGGTTTGTTCAACCAATTTCCTGACATCCTTCCCAACTAGAAGAATAACACCTATAATAGATAGACCTATTGTTTCATGAATGAGGTTGGCTATAATTATGACTAGTGTTTCTCCTATCCAAAATAGGTCATCATGGATCTTTCTTAACAAGATCTTAATCCAGTCAGACTCATAGAGTTCATGTGCAGTAGCATATTCAATGATAGGGTGGTCTTCTAGATGTGCAAACTCATCTGTGAATGTTTTATCAAGTTTCATCATTATCTCAAGATGAGACCTAATTTTTTCTAAGTTGACTGGCTCCTTTTTGCAATATATATACACGCGTATGTCTTCCACATGCACGATGCCCATTGGGGTTCTTGAAAATGTACCTTATAGGTCATCTAGGGTTGACTTAAAAGGGTGTCTCTTAAAAATGTATCTCTTTCTCTCAGAAACATCAAACACAATTGGTGCAGCCATAACCTACTTGGTTAACACTTTAAATCTGATTCCAAAGACTTTTGAATTGATGCGTCGGACTAGGGCTGCGCAACTAATCAATCATGCTTCTTCGCTGGTAAATAAAACTCCAACACTTCACAATTAAACTGCTAGGGCTCCGGGGGTTTCCAATCGCTCAAACTTAAATGCAATGAGTGATCTATAAGTTTTCATAGACTATAAAGTGAAATTTCTACCATTAATGCTTGCCACGTAAGCATGAATTCAACTAAGATTTTCCACCTTCCATCCTGCAATCTATCAGGCAGTGCGCTCTTGCACATGGAATCACCTAATCTCCAAAATGTTAAATTAAAAGGCACATACTCTGAGGGTGAGTATACCAACCACACAGAGGTCTAGAGATAAATTAGCTCCCCCTATGACCCTGAGGTTCATTCATCCAGATGTAGAGGGTGTGCCTACTGCGGATGCATCCAATACATACTCATCAACCTTATCCTTCTTTGCCTCTGTCCAAATCAAGCTCGCATCTTCTGAGGCTTTCACAAACTTGACTTCTCCTTCGATATCTAATATTGATTCTTCTAGCTTTTTAGGGCTTTCCTGACTTTGCATTCTTGATCTACAAAACTTTGAGATGTGTCCAGCCTTGTTACAAGAGTGACAAATAACATGAGGCCTTAAATTCCTTGGCACATTGATATGGGTTACCATTTTATACTGTCTAGCTGAGTGACCATTGTAATTACATATCTGACATGTAATACTCTGAGAACTTCTTACATTTGGTTGAATCTAATTACTTTGATTATGCTGAGTCTTGTTCTTCTAACTTGTTCTCCAATTCATATCTTTATGACCAAATTTATTGCATGAATAATAGTAACCATTGAAAGGTCTTACCTCTTTACAATTCCTTGCTATATGTCCATGCTTGTTACATGCATAAAAAGTTTGGTCTACTGGCTTGCGCTCATCTTTAGATGGTTCAACATTGTCTTTAGTCTGATTTCTAGTCTCCTTAGCATTAGTAGTGTCTTTTGGTGCTTTCATCCTTTCTCGCATGTCATCAATCTAATTTTGTGCTTCATTGAATCCAATACAGTTGGTATCTCCTTTAAGCTTTCATGCATATAATTGTGACTCTATCAAATCAGAATTGGTGTGGAATTTTTCAATGTGATTCTTTGCCTCTTTCAACTTAGATTCCAAATTGTCTTTGTTGTTTCTTAGCTCCAAGATTTCCATGTTTGCTTTCCCCAATTCTTCATTCAATTGAAGGTTCTCTTTGATCTATTCATCATATACTTCTTGATTATTAGTCAGCTTTTCATCTAATACTTCAATCAAATATTTTAAAGAGCTATTCTCTTCATTCAACTTCTTAACCATCTTCCCTAGATCACTGTTAGAACAATCTTTCAAATATTTTCTTAGCTTCTTGATAAAAACTTGTGCACCACTGATTTTCAATTTCAATTTTTCAACTTCTTTCTTAGATTTGTCAAGGTCTTCAAGAGTTTCCATAAGATTATTCTTTAGATTCTTTTCTCCTTTTGAACCCATTGATCTCCTCAAGTGGTTAAAATTTTCATCAAAGCTCTGATACCAATTGTTAGGAATGGGAACACTGAGCGTGGGGGGGGTGAATAAATGTTCACTAAATTTAATATTTTTACTTTACTCTTGAAACTTAACTTGATTTCTTAAGTACTAAAATAAACTTCAATGTAAATAAGATAAAAAATCACAACACATAAAACTAATATGGTTACGAGGAAACCCAAATAGGTAAAAACCCCGGTGGAAATTGACACCCACTAAGAACTACACTAGTGTCTTATGATCCTTGTTAGAAGATCTACAACCCTGTTAGGAGTTGTTCTTTACAATGCTTTTAGCACAGTGACCTTGTCAAGGGTCGGACCCTATTAGGAGTCTTTTATATTAACCCTATTAGGAGTGGGGACACACTATCCTAGAGCTCACTACTCAAGTGGTGAAGGCTACAATCTTCTGATCTCAGATACACACTATATATGCTAGATGAACTAGTGTTGTGACACCGCTTGCTTGATTAGTTCCTTTGATGTGCTGATGCTATGACCTCTTGCAAAGCTCTAATTCATCTTAACTTCTCTTCACATACTTATGATCTTCTTGTCTTATCTCTATATTCACTTCCATACTTTATTACAAAGGTGCATCTAATATTTATATGTGCTACCAAAATAATTAACTAGGTTGGCCTATAACCTATTACATACAATGCTTCCAAGTGAATTGGCTCAAGAATGTTTACATACATTCATAATACAATGTCTATGACCTAAATATAATAGGTGCATAGCCTTTACAAATCATAATTACAAACGCTAACCAAAATACAAACAGTTGGCCTTATCCTCTATTCTATTTTTCTGCTCACTATCTGTGACACTCCATCTATCTGTATCTTCATCATACTATCTCATCTGATCATGTGCTCTTAGAATTAGCATGAATACACACTTACCATCTTAACTTCAAGGATGCATACCATATCTTGGTCATATGCACGTGCACTGATGCTCTGATCTATTGGTGCTTTGCTAACTGTCCAATCTTCTATGCTTAGCCATATTATGACCTTATGATAATGTGTGCTGAATCCAAAACTCTATATGACTTTATTGCCATAATGACAACACTATATCTAGTCATATACAATATTATAGTCAACTTTCCAACATAAATAGTATAGATCACTACTGATATGGTTACTCAAGCCAGGATTAATTATGTTTTGAGAAATAGGATAGTTGGTAATGTAGATGGAAGACCAACAAGTTTATTTATAAAGAAAAACAAGGAAGACCCAAGCAGACACAAGAAAAAGAAAAAACCGCTAAAGGTGTCAAGAAAATTAATATTAAGAAGGATGAAAAGCCAAATGGTTTGAATAATGTGTAGAAGATAAAGGTAAAGGAACCAGAGAAAAATGTTCCCATTTCCCAAGGTGAAAATAAGAAACAAAAGGGAGATAAATTGAACCTAGCATCTAGGTTGAAGATAGAAATGTTATTCCAGTCAAACAAGATTTCTTTGATATGAAATACACCAGTTTTGATATGGGGCAGTTATTATCCCAAATTACTGTCAAGATTTCATTGTTAGAAATGATGAGGATAAGGGAGTGTTGATGTTTTATAGCTTCAGTCAGATAAACTCTATGAGTCAATTCTAGTGAGGATATATATATATATATATATATATATATATATATATATATATAGTATATATGAGATATATATATATATATATATATATATATATATATATATATATATATATATATATATATATATATATATATATATATATATATATATATAATCATAATTGTCATTATATTAATTACATAATAATAAATAGACATGTTTCATGAAGGGACATGTCTCTTCTTGGCTTATTCTCAATATAAATGCAAGAGATTGTTGCATTTGGAAAACACATACAATCAGGAGTGCTATTACATTTGCAATGATCCTACAACCTTAGCATGGTATCAGAGCCAAGTTGCAAATGTAAGAGAGTAGTTTGTTGATGGTGAATGTGTGACTATCCTATAAAATATAGTCTTAGTACATGGACCATATCTCACAAATACACCATTGGTTTTTGCTAAATTTTGGATATGTTGGTGAAAAAAAGTTTAGAAGAATCTCACAAGAGAGATTGGTGAGAAAGTGTCAGGTTCAAAAGTTATGACCGATTGTCTATGAGTCTATGTGAAATCTACAAAAGAGTGGGGTTCCTTCTTTAAAAGCCTAACCACTTGAAGGGAGATCTGATAAGATTGAAGGTTGTCAGACTGTATAGAACCTTTGGATATTCAAGATAGGTCATGTGTAGAATTCTGGTAATGTTTGAGAAAAGAAACATCATTCTATGAATTTGCATGATATTTTCTATATGGGCTCACCTTACAAAATGAAATACTTGAAATTTATAAAAGATAAGTATTCCATGTTTTATTAATGCACATAATTTTTTAAGTTTTTAATTCATGCTATATTATTGGTTAGTAAAATCTTGTATGCTTCTATCATTGGTATTTTCGGTCGAGATAGTTTAGTGATCTATTTGTACTCTCTGTCTAACATACCTTCAAGATGGAAGCATAAGAAAATTGTGTTCAAGGGAGGAAGAACTTAATTCTTGCAAACGAATTGATTATTGAGACCAGATGCATAGGGAGTATGACATTTCAAAAGAAGACAAGAGGTTGATACAAGAACTTGAGCTTCAGAGGGAGAAGATAGAGGATATGGTTTAATCAACTTTTCATAATCTTGGTCATATTGATATAGAGGGAGTAGTCCATACTGAGATGGGTTCTCCAATGATCAATAATCTATAATTGTTAGGGGACTAGGAAACATGAATGCCTTTTGGGCTCTGTGTAAGTCATGAGGAAGTGACGACTTCCAAATGATTATCACTTGTATTTGCAAAAGTTATTAGAAGGTGACGATCTTACAATAAATTAAATCATGATATACATTATTTATAATGTTGAAAAAGATCACGATGGATTAAATCAACAACTAAGTGTTAGATGTCATTAAATTGATGATCTATGAGTTGTTTGTATAAATATATCTTGTAAATCAATAAGTAAGGGTTAGATGTCATTAAATTGATGGTCTATGAGTTATATATATATATATATATATATATATATATATATATATATATATATATATATATATATATATATATATATATATATATATATATATATATATATATGATAGGTATTTTGTGAATATGATGTGTTGATATTTTGCAGGCCAGTACCTTATTGAGTACTTGGTGAATATCATATGTTGATATTCTGATAGGCCAATACTCAGAGTATTTGGTGAATGTCATGTGTTGACATTCTGATAGGCCAATACTCAAGATATCAAATGGATATAATTTCCGATGGAGGAAATCTACTTGAGAACTTGTGGATAGAATCGCTGATGGAGGAAATCCATCCGAGAACTTGTGGAAAGAATCATCGATGGAGGCAATCCACTTGAGAACTTGTGGATAAAATTGCCGATGGAGGAAATCCACATAATGAGACTATGTCTTTATTGATTACATCTAGAGGATGATTCCTTTATTGCTTACATCATATGATTGATTTTGTCAAGTTTCTTAAGTGTTGACATTGGATTTATTTATCCTCCCTAGCTAAGAGGGAGTGTTGATGTTTTATAGCTTTAGTTAGATAAACTCTATGAGTCAATACAAGTGAAAATATATATATATATATATATATATATATATATATATATATATATATATATATATATATATATATATATATATATATATATATATATATGAGATGTATATATATATACTTAAATATATATATAAATATTATTATTATGTAAATATTAGAGAAATTAATATAATACTCAAGAGATATTATATATATAATCATAATTATCATTATATTAATTACATAATAATGAATAGACATGTTCCATGAAGGGACATGTCTCTTCTTAGCTCATTCTCAATATAAATGCAAGAGATTGTTGCATTTGGAAAACACATACAATCAAGAGTGCTATTACATTTGCAATGTTTCTAAAACCTTAATAGGGAGCATAAGGAGAAAGCCTTGACATGGGTAAATGGTGCTTTCTCAATAAATGTTCAAAAGCCAAGAAATATTGAGAATCTAAAAGGAACAAAGGATAAATTTGAAAACAAGGGGAAACAGTCAGAAGAGATTGCTTCAAAAATACCCCAAATTTATTTAGACACCAATTTTGTAAACACTTCTTTGGGAGATGTTGATCCTTTTTTCTTGACCTTAGTTATAAATGGAAAGATGCTAAGGAATTGCATGATTTATTCTAGAGCATCTAATACTATCATGTCTACTGAGGTAATGAAATCAATGGGATTACAAGTTGATACCCATCATTGGAGATGTTAGGCCATGGACTCTAGAGAAGTACATGTTATTGGTACAATTAAGGATTTTCCTTATAGACTTATTGCCTATCCTGACAAACAATTGACAATGAGTATCTTAGTTGTTGACACCCCCCCTTAGTACGGAATGTTATTGTCAAGAAAATGGATTGCATCAATGGGAGGTAGTATACAATGTGATTTATCCTTTACAACTTTCAAGATTGCTGGTGAAAATGTCAGAGTATCCAGAGAAACTAGAACTTCCCATATGATTGAGGAAGAAATAAAATATGAAAATATGAATTGTTTCCTTGACACTGACATTAATTATTTCCAAGTGCAAGACATAAAATTTGAAGGGAAGGACAATATTTTTATTTTATCTGAGGATAAGAAAAATTTAAAAAACCAAAATGGTTTATGGACCATGTATTTTGATGGTGCAATCTCTAAAGAGGGAGCTGGTGCTGGAGTTGTGTTAATAGATCCTAGTGGAAGGACATTTAAGTATCCATTCACTTAAAAATCTCCTTGTACAAATAACACTACAGAGTATGAGGCTCTATTGATAGGATTGAGGTTGGATTCAAGACATAAGATAAGAAACCTTAGGGTGATTGGAGACTCAAAACTTTTAATATCTCAGATAAGGTCTAAGTATGCTTCAAAAAACAAAAGACTGAAGCAATATAGAAATGTTGTCTGGGATGAGCTAGAAAATTTTGATGCATTTAGTTTTGATTGGATGGAAAAAGGTCAAAATAGAATGGAAGATTTTTTGGTCGATATTTCCTTAAGGCCATAGGATATTAATTTTTTAGGAATCTCAAAGATTGAGGTTCAATCCAGATCTTCTATCCAGACAATATTGAAAATTGGAAAGTTTTTGAGGATGATCTAGACATTTTGAGATTTTTACATTGTGAGGCCAATTTTGAAGACATAGAAATAAATTTCAGTGGATATGTGGAAACCTTAGATGATAAATACCATTTTTGGCAAAGAAGTGCTACAACTGAAATCAAATAGAGTTCCAAAGGGTTTTGTTGTGCTTGAAAGAACATTTGATAATAATGACAAGTATTTTTCAGCAAAGACTATAAATAAAATTGAGGATTTAGAAGAAATAAATTTAGGCACAATTATCACTCCTAAAAATGTGTATATTAGAGGAAAGTTGTCTCCTAAAATAAGAAAGTCTTTGATTGATCTTCTTAGAAAATATAGACATGTTTTTTCATGGTCTTATGATGATTTAAAGGCCTATAGAGAAGATCTCTTTCAACATAAAATTCCCTTGAAAGAAGACAAAAAAACTTTTAGATAAAATTTGAGACCTGTGAACCCTAATTTGGCACCAAAAATGCAAGAAGAGTTGAAAAAAATGAGGGATGTAGGTGTTGGACTAATCGCCAACATCCCTCTTTAGGATTCATGACATGATTTGATAGCCTCATGTGTCTTCTATAAGTCTAGTGGTTGTATCGGGCATTAATAGGTTGATCTTTTGGTGCAATGACAACCACACATGTAACAAGTGGTATTAGAGCTTGGTCATAATTTCAAATCCCCTCAGGTGATGCTAAGGGGGGGATTATTGGAATAACCACCAACATCCCCCTTTGGGATTCATGACATGGTTTAACAACCTCTTGTGTCTTCTATAAGTCTAGTGGTTGTATTGAGCTTTAACTGGTCGATCTTTTGGTGCAATAGAAACCACACTTGTAACAACAGGAATCATAAAACCCATTAGCCATTCAACAAGAATATGCAACTTGGTCCTAGTAAGAAAGAAGAATGGATACATGAAACTCTATGTATATTTCAGAAATCTGAATATGAATTCATTAAAGGATAATTATGGCTTACCAAACATGGAAGCCATGTTACAGAGAGTTTCTAGATATGAATTGATGTCAATGATGGATGATTTTTTAGGGTACAATCAAGTTGTTGTGAAAGACTCTGAACAATTCAAGACTTCATTTAGTACTCCATGGGGTACCTATGTATATTTTAGGATGCCTTTTGTCTTGACAAATGCTGGAGAAACTTTTTAAAGAGCCATGGATGTGGCATTTGCAAATTTCATAAATAATTTAATGGTTGTGTACCAAGATGATCTCACAAAATAATAAAAAAAAGAGGGTCAACATTGTGGTCATCTTGATAAAATATTTGTGAGAGCTTTAGAATATGGTGTTTCCATTAACCCAAAGAAATGTGCTTTTGGGGTAACAAAAGGTAAGCTCTTGGGACACATTGTATCCAAGGATGGAGTTAGGATTGACCCTGAAAGGGTTGGTGCAATTGATAAAGTGCTTCAACCAATAAATGTCAAAGGATTTCAATCCTTCTTTGGTCAAATAAACCTTTTCAGGAGATTCATATCAAATTTTGCTAAGACCAGTGTCTCTATCTCCAAAATGCTGAAAAAAGGTGCTAAGATAGAATGGAATGAAGAAGCAAGGAGGGCTTTATGTGAAATCAAACAAGAAATGAATAATGATCCTATGTCAAGGACACCTGATTACTATAAGACAATACAAATCTTCTCTTTTCCTTCTTATCATACCATTGCTATGGTATTATTACAAAATAACTTAGAAGGATTTGAGTAGCCTATACTTTTAGAAAATCCTTACAAGCAGCTGAACTAAAATATAACATAAATGAAAAGAAGGCCTACGCCTTGGTTAAGGTTGTCAAATATTTTAGGTGTTACCTTGTTGTAGCAATCATAGTTTCATATGTGCCCAGTGCTATTGTAAATGATATCCTAGTACAATAGGAGTTCTAGGAAGAAGGTGTAGATGGATCAATAGGATCCAAGAATTCAATATTGATATCCACATCACAAAGATAGTTAGAGGTTTAGGACTAGAAAAACTTATGGCCTAGAGTAACTTGGATGCTAATCATATTAATATACTTGAAGAGGAGAAAATGCCATACATTTGTGATTTAAATTATTGTGATTGGTACAAGGATATTATTGGATACTTACAGAAGATGATTCTTCCTCTTGAAATGGATCATAATAGAAAAAGGACTGTAAAATTACATGCTATGAAGTATTTGATTTCTAAAGGTGAGTTATGGTGGAGAAGCAATGAAGGTGTTTTTCTTAAATGTGTTGATCATCAGAAGGCTAAAGACCTGTTGTAAGAAATGAATAATTGTGGGTGTGGTGGCCATTACATGGCCAAAGACTACTTCACATAAACTATTGAGGTCTCATTTTTGGTGGCCAACTATTTTCAAAGATACTCATTTTTTTGTTAGAAAATGTGATGCCTACCAGAGATTTGTAGGAAAATTGAAGTTTAATGGTAACCTATACATTTGTAGCAAATTATTTTGTGGCAATACAATCAAATCACTAATATAATGCTAGAGATTTGCAAGGAAATTGAAGTTTAATGGTAACATACCCTTATCGATGATTCTATGACATTATATTAGTGATTTGATTATTCTATGATTTTCGGTTCAGATTCTTGTACCTTGCATATACAGATATGCAATTTCAATTTGTCTTCCATCTTCTTCTTCTTTTTCACAACCTCAGGAATCCTAAAGTGTGAACATCAAGCATCAACATCATTAGATCTTCTAATAAAGTATTGGTTGATGCCACCTCATATCACCTTAGTGATTGTGAGGCAGGGGATGGATCCCTAGTCTACTTCTCAAGTATTCAAATGTTTCATGCAGTAAGGGTTTTGTGAATATATCAGCAAGTAGCTCTTGTAATTTCACATATTCCAATTTGACTTGTTTTTCTTGATCTTTCTCCCTTAAATAGTGATACTTAATAGATATGTGCTTTGTCTTTGCATGCATCACTAGATTCTTTGAAATATTAATAGCACTTGTGTTATCACAATAGATTATCACTAGATCAGTGATCTCCTCATTCATACCTTCCAATAAATTCTTTATCTGTGGAATATTTGAACAATTAGCAGCAACAACAACATATTCTGCTTCAATAATGGATTGAGAAATGCATCCTTATTTCTTAATTATCCATGTTATCAATATTTCTGTCAAAAAGAATGCTCCACCTCTTGTAGTTATTTTTCTATCATCAATGTTTCCAGCCCAATCAGCATTAGTGTAAAATTTTAGTTCAAAATTTCCTTCTTTCTTATACCATAATCCATAATTTTCAATATTCTTCAAATATCTCAAAATTCTTTTCATAACAGTCATGTGTGATCCTTTATGATTACTAGAGAATCTGGCTACAATTCCAACCGCATGCACAATATTTGGTCTACTATGCACACCATACATCATCTTGCAAATCATTGATCTATACAAGGTTTGATTTACCTCGGTTAATTTTTCATCCTTTGTCACCTTGCATTCAGTTACCATAGGTGTACCAACTAGTTTTGAATTTTCCATACCGAATGTCTTCAACACTTATTTGATGTACTTACATTGTGTGATGTATATGCCTTCCTTCTATTGTAGTATTTGGAATCCAAGAAAGAATTTGATCTCACCAAACATAGACATCTCAAACTCTTTCCTCATTTCATCAGCAAAAGACTTGCATAATTTATCAACAAATATTTCAGCAATAAGAATCTTATCATCAATTTTACATTTCAAATACAAATTGTTTTTGTCACTTGTTCTAACAAATACAATTCTTATGAGATAAGAATGTAGTCTTTCATACCATGCTCTCGATTCTTTTTTCAATCCATATAGTTCCTTGTGCAACTTACATGCCATATTCTTCTTATTAGGATCAACAAAACCTTCAGGTTGTTAAATGTATACCGCTTCTTGAACTATCCCATTCATAAATGCAGATTTTAGATCCATCTAATATACATTAAATATTTTATAACCAGCATATGCAAGTAGTTTCCTTACTCCTTCAAGTCTAGCATTGTGTACAAAAGTTTCTCCATAGTCAATTCCTTCTTCTTGTGCATAACCTTTGCAAACTAGTCTTTCTTTGTTCCTTGTTACATCTCCATTCCCATTCAATTTGTTTCTAAATATCCATTTAGTTCCAATCACATTTTTGTCTTTAGGTCTCAGTACCAATGTCCATGTCTTTTTTTAATATATTTGGTCAATTTCTTCATTCATTTCCCTAATCCATTCATCATTTTCTAATGCATCTTTAATAGTTTTGGGCTCAAATTCACAAACTAAACATGTATTGTTCCTTAACTTACTTCTAGTCATCATTCCTACTTCTTTGTCTCCAATTATCTAATCTTGTGGATGGTGTCTTCTCACATAATTTTCTAGTATAGGTTTAGATATTTGTTCTTCAATGTGTTCTCCACTCTGTGCATGATCATCATTTCCATTGGTAACTCTTTGTTGTTGCTCAGTCTATAAAGATTATTCTTCGGTAGCAATATTTTGTTGTTTGGTGACTCCAGACTGTTTCTTGAGTGGACATTTAGGCTCTTCAATATAAATGAATCTACCATAGTCTTTTGATTCTTTCTTGTTTTCTTCATCAGTCTTTTCTCAAAACTCATCAAATATTACATTTGCACTTTCAATAATCTTGTTAGTAGCCTTGTTCAAACATTTATAGGCCCTTTTTTTAGTAAACTAACCTAGAAATATCCCTTAATTTCCTCTTGAATCAAAATTTTCATTTCTATCATCTTTCAGAATGTAACATCTACTTCCAAATATTTTGAAATAACTCACATTAGGTGTGTAACCATACCATAGCTCATAAGGTGTCTTGTTTGATTCTTTATTCAGTTAGACTTGGTTCAGTGTATAAACAACAACACTAACAACTTCTCTCCAGTATATTTTTGCAACATCTTTTTCAATCATTAGTGTTCTAGCACAATCAACAATTGATCTATTCCTCCTTTCAGCAATCTCATTCTGCTAGGGTTTCCTCAGTGTAGATACTTGTCTCTTTATTCCATGCTCATTACAAAAACTCATCAAAAATAAATTCACCACCTCTATCTGACCTCAAGAATTTTAGCTCCTTACCACTTTCTCTTTGTACTTTTTCTTTGTACCATTTAAACATTTTCAAAGGTTCTAATTTTTCTTTTAATAACATGAAATACATCATCCTAGAGAAGTCATCAAAAAATAAGATAAAATATCTATCTCCATAATAAATCTGAGTTCTTGTTGGAACACATAAGTCAGTATGAACTAAATCCAAAATATAATTAGATGAGTAATGTTTTCTCTTGAAACTAGACTTTGACATCTTACCCATTTGACATTGTTTGCACATCACATGGTCAGGTTTGGATATACTCAGTAAACTTCTAACTTTACTTTTCTTACTAATTTTAATCATGTCAAAGTTCACATGACATAACCTCTTGTGCCATAACTAGACATCTTCATTTTTAGCCAACAAACAATAAGTTTCAACATTGTCTAGATAGAATAAGTTACCTTTTGATTGTTCACCAGTACCAATCAATTTTCTAGCATCATCATAGATTTTCAGGTTTCAAGTGTTATTCAGTTGTGTTACACTTAATAGATTATAGTTAAGTCCTTTCAACCAATATGCATTTTCACATCTGATCTTATTATTCAGCATTATAGTTCCTTTACCTTTCACTTGACAAGGTGTGTCATTTCACATTTTCATAGATCCACCATTATAATGCTCAAGATATTCAAAATTTTCCTCATCAAGTCTTATGATATTGTTGGAAAAATGGTCAGTGCTCCCCTTGGGATTCATGACATGGCTTAACCACCTCTTTTGTCTTCTATAAGTCTAGTGGTTGTATTGGGCATTAATAGGTCGATCTTTTGGTGCAATGACAACCACTACTTGTAACAAGTGGTATCAGAGCTTGGTCATAGGTTTGAATCTCCTCGGGTAACGCTGAGGGGGCTATTGTTGTAAAAATGGTCAGTTCTCCCCTCAGGATTTGTGACATCACTTAGCCGCCTCCTACGTCTTCTATAAGTCTAGTGGTTGTATCGGGCATTAACATGTTAATATTTTTGGGCAATGGTAACCACTACTTGTAATAGATATGTGCAACCATTTTTAATAATCCAAGTATCATTCTTGCTCACCTTAGAAATAAGTTCTTTTTCAACATACCTTTCTTCTTCTTCTTCAGAATCTTCCTTCAATGAAACAAATACCACTTCTATGTATTCATCAGTTTTATTTTCAATGTCATCATCTTCATCTTCAACTAGGTAGCATGCCTTCTTGCCTTTATCTCTGTAGTCTCGATTGTCTCTATTGTCATACTCACAATTACCTCTATGATCTAGGTCATTTCTTCTATCATTCTTCCTTTCATTTGATCTTTCACTTATTTTCTCATCATCTTTACTGTTAGGACATCTTGCAAAAATATGACCAATCTCTTTGCATTTAAAACATACCAAGGGTAGTTTACCTCTATATATTTGGTCTAACACAAGTCTTTCTCTTTCTATCCTAGTCTCTTCTAGGATCATACAAGGCTATGTCTCTAGCCTATAGGGCTCTTGACCTAGTAACCCCACAAGGATTCAAAACTATAATCCTTTCCCTATTCAACTTGTTAACACCAATGTTGAATCAAGCTTCCATCACATTACTCCATGGGTGCCTTCTAGCACCATCATCCTCAAATAGTGATTCTTGTCTACACTAACCCTCAAATGGAGAGGAGGGTTAATTCATTTAGTATATGATATAAAAACATTCCTAACTCCATTAATTTCAAGGAACACCCTATCACTTTCAAGGTTCCTTTTCTGACTGTCCCAAATAGGGCTACAAGGCTATTAGGCCTAATTGGACACCTTTTGGATTATAAATAAAAAAGTTTCCTAACAAGGTACCTAGTAAATTGTAGATTTGAGTATCCTTTTGGAAGATCTTTCAAATTCTTCTAGTTTCCCTTCCCTAACCTATTCGTACAGGGGGTGGCTAAAAATAGGCCTAAAAAAAGGGTTTCCTAGTTCTCTAACTGAACCAGCAAGGGTTTGGTATTTCACATAGCAAAACCATTCACCAAGACTCATCCCTACTGGTGATGCTTCTCAAATCACATAGCCTCCTCTCCATATACTTTGATTGAAGCAATGAGTGCTTTCAATTGCTCTCCTCATCTCTGCAACACATTGTGATCCCTAGCCATGTACTCCTGGCTCGCCTAGGGCATCACCTTAAAAATGTCTTCTATACTTTCTAGGGCCCTATCTTGCACCATATAGATACACATGGAGTCTATTCATAGATCCCAAAGGGCTGTACAATTTGTATGGTGGGAGAGTGAGCTAGCAGTCCATTTAGAAAACTCTGTCTGGACCAACCCGAGACAGGCTAGGAAAAAAAAGATTAACTAAACAATATTAAATATTCATGAAATGCTAAAATACTACCACATTGAATGAGATAAAATACGAATCTATCATACTCAATAATCACATTCACTCCACTAATGCATCTATTAACTTTGATACACACAAAAAATTCAAGTTCTACACAAAATTACACAGAAATTCTCCTTCCAGATCTTGGTTTCCATACAACACAAGTTCCAATGCTCCAAATTAGGGTTTTTTGTTAGGAATGAATGTTGAATAAATCCTATGGGGGAGTATTTTTAGTCATTTTTTAGTAGCAAGTTCTTGAAGGAAAAGTTTAACAACTTGAGGAGATCCATGGTGAGACATTTCAGGAAAGAAAGCCCTAAGTTTGATGGAGTGAACTTTGATAGTTGGAAAGAAAAGATGAAGACACATTTTCTTTGTTTAAGACCAGGATACTAGTTAATCACAAAGCAAAATAAGACTATCATTGAAAAAGACAAAATTGAAGAATGTACTACTGAGGAAAGAGATCTATTCATGTGTAACATACTTGCCAGATAAGCACTTTTGTCAGCCCTTTTGAAAAATGAGTACAGTCAGGTAAAATATCCAAAAACATCTCATGAAGTTTGGTTAGCTTTACAATCTACTTTTGAAGGTGATGAATATGCAAAGAAAGTCAGATTACATAATTGGATATGTGCATTTGAAAATATAAGAATGATGGAAGATGAATTTGTTAGAAGTTATATTGGTAGAATGTCAGAAATAGTTGTAGGTATAAAATCTTGTGAAGGAACCAAGACAAAGAATGAAGTAATATGGAAAATTATAAGGGCATTAACTTCTGCATTTAAGTAGACATCATAGATGATTGAACAAGTTATACCCTATACTAAAAATTTCACCAGAGAAACCCTTCTTGAAAGACCAGAAGCAACAGAGATGAACTTGAGACAATCAGCAGATTTACCTAGAATGGAGACAACATTTAGTGCACTTAGTATTCACCCTACTTTGTCAAGAACCATTAGTGTGAGTGGAGATTATGGTAGTAGCAGTAGATCTAGAAATGAAGAAGATAAGAAGATTGAAGAAGGAATTACCTTGCTTGTGAAAAGAGAACCAGACATTAAGAAATTTTTTAACAGAGTCCATCCTCTCACAAGGAACTTTCATAGTAGTGCATCTTTTGTGGGCATCATTCCCACCGGGGTTTAATCTTTGATCAAGAGGTTCCCTAGTCAACATATCTTGTGTTATTGTGTCATTTTGTATGTATATCTTTCTATGGTTGTTAATTACATTGCTTACATGGTTGAAATCTATTAAAGTTGATAAAAGTTGTATTTATCTGCTAATTGATTCACCCCCCCCCCCCTCAATTATCTTGGTGGACTTTATTTTCTAACAATTGGTATCAGAGCCATGTTATTTGAAAATGATTTGGCAAAGATATTCTAGAGAGAAGTAGTGAACACAACAGTATATAAAATGAACAGAGTACAAATCAGTGCAGACACAGACAAGACACCTTATGAATTATGGTTTGGACATGCACCATCATTTAAGTATTTCAAAATATTTGGAAGTAAATGTTATGTTAAGAGAGATGATGACATTGGAAAGTTTGACCCTAGAATTGATGAAAGTATATTTATTAGTTATTCATTGAAGATAAAAGCTTATAGATGTTATAATAAAAGAACTAAAACTATTGTTGAGAGTGAAATCTGTTAAAGTTGATAAAAGTTGTATTTATCTAGATAATTGATTCACCCCCCCTCTCATTTATCTTGGTGGAATTTAATTTCTAACAATTTTAACCAATAAATACCCAATCCCATGTGTTAGGACCCTTGGATCAAGATTTTGGCATCTTTGAGCCATTTCCTAGGTTTTGGGAAATGTTGTCATGACACCTTTTAAAGTTTTCATGACAACTTTCAAAGTTGTCACAACAAATTTTTTTTGGTTTGCCTATCCACTTGGTCACACCATTGTGTGACTCACTCCTAATCATTATTGGGTCATTAAGACCATATTTAACCTCTAAAAACATCAAAGAGGCATTTTACAACATTTTCCACCTTTGGGCTATTTGGCTCAACTAGACTTAACTAGGACTTAGTGAAAGGATAATACTTAGGGAAACCAACTAATATCTACCAAAATAAACCAAAACACATTAGAGACCAACTAGTCTCCTTATTTCACTAGTGGCCTGGCTAAGGCCACTACAAGATAAAATCAAACACTAGGGACACTAGATTACTAGGTAGCCTTACCTAGGTGCCCTGCACCATACTCCCCCACAAAAAAAAACTCAAGTCACTCATGTGACTAACATTTCCTCTGAGATGCCAAGCTTCTTGAAGTCTGCAACTTCAACCCACATGGCTTCTGATTCAGGTTTGTTCTTCCACTAGATGAGGTGTTCCATGTACACCTTATGTCTAGTGGTCTTCTTGACCCTTGAGTCCAAGACCTTCTCTACTTCCAGCTACACTTTGGGAGGTAGTGCATGAGGTTCTACACTAGAATTAATCTCTATATTGTTAACATCTAGCTCGGTTAGAGGACCCTTGAATTTGATTCAATTAGAGACATTGAACACCGGGGAGATGTTCAGTCCACTAGGCATGCCCAAATTATATGCATTAGCCCCATATTTGGAAAGGATTTTATAGGGATCCACTCTCTTCATCTAAATATTTGTAGATAAATATTTCTACAACCTTGATTTGTTCAAATGAACCATGACATAGTCTCCTACCTCAAACTGAACATTCTTCCTCTTCTCATCTATCTTGGCCTTCAACTTTTGAGTTGATTCTAGGATTTTCTTCTTCACCCATTCTTGAATCTCCTTCATGGTTTGAGTGAAGTCTTTAGCATGACCAATCCTATATTCCATGGCTCCAAGGTCTCTAAGCTCACATACACCCCTTGGGTGCATTCCATAAATAATATCAAATGGACTCTTGCCGGTGGTCTAGTTAACACTATCATTGTAGGCATACTTTGCCTAGGGAAGAACCACATCCCATGTCTACCCATATTCCTTGGTGAGGCACCTCAACAAGTTGCCTAAGAGTCTTTTAATCACCTTATTTTGGCCATCAATCTAAGGGTGGTAAGCTGAACCAAATGAAAGATTGGTACCCAATCTACTCCACAATATTTTCCAAAAGTGGCTCATGAACTTGACATCCCTGTTTGATACAATGCTTAGGGGTAGTCCATGGATCCTTACAATCTCTTTGAAGAAAAAATGAACAATGATACTAGCATCATGTGTAGTCCTACAAGGGATAAAATGCCCCATCTTACTAAATATGTCTACCACAACATAGATATTTTCATGGCCATGATTTGTCTTGGGTAGGCCCACAATGAAATCCATGCTCACACACTCTGCTGGTCTATTTGGGATTGGGAAAGGTTGGCACAAATGTGCATTGCTAGATCCTCATTATTCCTTTATGCACACTACTTTCTACTCAACACATTTGGTTACATCTCTAACCAACTTTGTCCTATGGTAAAACCTTTTCACAAGATCTATGGTTTTGTTCACCCTAAAATGACCACTCAAGTTGCCATTATGATTTTCCTATATGAGGTTTTCCCTCATGGATCCCTTGGGAACACACAACTAATTTCCCTAAAAAATAAACCACTTTTCAAGGTAAAATCAGAAAACTTGCTATGAAAATGATTCTGAAAATTAGAGCATACCTTGTAGGATTCACCAAAGTCTTCATCATCCTTGTAGAGGTCTTTGAAACTCTCTATCCTAATGATGTTTAGCTAAACTTATTGGATGGTCAAAAACCTCCTACTTAGTGTATCTAAAACCTTGTTTAATTGCCCATTTTTGTGCTTGATTGTGAAAGTGAATGCTTGAAGGTATTCCATCCACTTTAAGTGTCTATTGCTCAATTTCTCCTATGTGTTGATGTAGCTAAGGGCTTGGTTGTTAGTAAACACTACAAACTCCTTGGGTAGCAAGTAATGTCTCCACTTTCTTAGAGATTGTACCAAGACATACAAATACAAATTATAATAAGAGTACTTTTTCTTAGCTTTATTTAATTTCTCACTAAAGAAGGCTATTGGTCTACCTTCTTGGCTTAATACACCCCCTATTGTCATCCCACTAGCATCACACTCCAAGGTGAACAATTTTTCAAAGCTAGGTACTCTAAGGATAGGTTGTGTTGCTACTTTTTCTTTCAGCCTTTTGAATGCTTGGTCTATTGAAGAAGCCCATATAAACTCGGTCTTGAGACCACCTTTAATGGTTTCTACCATTGGTGCACAAATAAAACTAAACTACCTTATGGAATTTCTACAAAATTGAGCTAACCCATGAAAGCTCCTTACCTCTGTTGCTATGGTTGGTGTAGGCAAACTTAAGATAGCTTCCACCTTGCTTGGATCCATTTCCAATGATCAATGGGATAATACAAACCCCAAGTAGACAAGCTCTTGTTTGAAGAACTCACATTTTTATAGGTTGATGGATAACTTCTCCTCCTACAGCCTTTTTAGGACCATCTCCACATGTTTTAAATGCTCTTCTACTATCTTACAAAAGAATTATATCATCTAGATATACTACTATAGACACCGAAAAATCCTTCAGAAAATAAATTATTTTTGTTTTCTGAAAATCCTTGATGACATCATCATTTATTAATTAATTAATTATTTAATTAATTAATTTATTTTTATGGCATTAAATCCCTCTCTCTTAATTAAAAATCTTTAATTAAGGAATCTAGCCTAAAAATGTCATTTGGACATTATCCCTAATTTATTAATTATTTAATTAATAAATTGACCAGAAAACTTCAAAAATAAATTAATTTATTTTTAATTTATTTTTTATCCCAAAGTTGGCCAAAATTCTAAAGAGCACTAAACTCTTCTAGAAAGTCCTAAACCTTCCTCTAAATGGGTCAAATCCCTAATCTAGTCCCTTCAAACCCTAAGCCTAGATATTTAATATTTATTAAATTTACCTTTAATAAATATCTAAATCTCACCAAAAGCCACTTGCCCATCCCTTTCTCCTAATCCTAATCCTAATCCCCTTTCTAATCTTGTCACATTCCATTAGCAAAAGGTTTACCAAAACTTATGCTAACCTCCTCTTAGTCATCCTTTTTGGTCAACAAAGAGGGACACCTCTTTGGCCACCTCTTCAAATGCATTTAAGAGTTTCTTAAGCCTTCTTGGCCACCTCTTCAAATGCATTTAAGACCTTCTTATCCCTTCCTTGCCACCTCTTGGCCTTGGGCACATTTACCAAATTGTGCACATGCCCTCAAACTTTCAACTCAATCCTCCCTTGACACTTGTCAGGACACTTGTCCTTGACTCAACCCTAACCTTAGCCCTAACTCTGACTCATCCTTTTAAATCAAGCCCTTCCCTTTTCCTATAAATACCCTCACTTCCTAAGGCAAATCATCTTTCAACTTTCAAACTCAATAGCAAAGTTATAATGCCATTTTCATTCTAGCATAAGCATAAACTCATCATTTTAGATCATTTCCAAGATTAAATCACATCTAAATTAGCTTAATTGGATTAACATAGATTCATTTCTTGTTTAATCAATCTTAATTCATTCATTTAAGCTTTGCATATTTGTGTGTTCTTGAGGCCTTTGAGGCAAAATAGGTTCCTCATACCTATTTTGTGTCATTTTGGGTCTTCTTGATCCTCAAATCATCCTAATTTGCATGCTCCAAGTGCTTGAGTTTGCACACCCACATCCATCTATATCCAAGCATATCAAACGGTGCATGGGCGCATCCGTTTTAGGCTTAAACTGAGGTGGCTTTGATTTTAGTTTGTTTACCATTAAATTTGATTTGATTATATGCTATGACGTTTGTTTGTCTTTGGCCTTCAAAACAGGTTTAGGTGCACACTCAAATCCTAGTCTACATTCTGGCATGCCCGGTGGGACTCAAAACCATAATCATTTTGATGAGATTATACTTTATATGCTTGTATTTGCAGGAAACAAATGAAATGTCACCTTCAAGCAATTAAATGTCGCCTACAGCAATTAAATGTCACCTTCAAGCAAAGAAATGTCGCCTTCATGAAAAGAAATGTCACCTACATATAATCCAGTCACACCTTCTTGCAATGAAATCACGCCTTTGAGGAAAGAAATGACGCCTATGAGCTCTGTTTTCATGCCTACATAACTAAGATTTTCTCATGATCGATAACTTCTGTTCCGTCCCAAAATTCTCTTTTGTCGCCTGCATGTAAAGAAATCACGCCTTTGATGAAAGAGATCACGCCTCTGCATATTTATCTGTCACCTATAAAGGTACAGAATGTCGCCTGTCAAAATAAAATGTCACTTCTGCACTTTCCAGCATCGCCTATAAGCTGGACAGTGTCACTTTTTGGTTTTTTGTCTTGAGTTACTTGGGACTGGTTTTTCATTTATTTTATTACAGCAAAGGTCAAAACAAAATCTTGAATGACATTAAGGAAATGAACTTAGGTCCTAGAATGTCATTGTCATTTTGAAAAGCTAACTCAATCTCGAATGCACTAAAGGAAACAAACAACTCTATTCCCTCTCTTGTTTCAGATTTCAAAGCAAGCAAACAAATTCAATCTTGAGTGATCTAAGGGATAAAACAAAGCTTTTTCAAAGTTCTTAAATCAACTCGCTAATCAAATCTTGAATGCACAAAAGGAAAGAACTTGCAACCGTTCAAAACATTTACATTTTGGAGAAAGGAAAAAATCAAAATCTAATCACGAGTGTCTTCATTTCAAAGTTCAAACATCACTTAATCAAATTTGGGAAAATGAACAAAATCTGCTTGATGTGCATGTAGGAGTTTTTCAATTCTTGCATAATCCTTGTTAGAGTAAGCAACGTGGAACATTTGAACTTGGACAAGTTCACCTGTTCTGCTTTTAGTGAGGCCTATCCAAGGAGAAGCACTTCCTCCTCGGAGAACGACCTCAAATCGGTATCCCCTCCGGCCGGTATACAAATAAGTGAAGTCCAAAAGAATCACTTATATCTCCTAATCGTCGGGCGTTCGTGCCAAACACGTGTCTGGGGATGGTAAACATTCCTCTCCCCCAGCATTATTGGCAAGGCTCTTAAGTGAGTCATGGATGATCAGAAAAACCGGGTATGGAGACACCATGGAATCATTAGCAAACTGATAAAATAGAGGCTACCCTATCTACATCTGAAAGTATCAAAATCCTTGTGCAAGGACTGATTCCAAGGGGTTTACCGGGTCGCCTCAAGATTATTCACCATTTGTATTCCCTTCTGGGGGATACCAAGCTGTGGGCAAGCGATTTTGATACTCACCTTCCTTAGGTAGATCTGTTTGAAGTGCTTGACAGTCAAAGACTTCGTGAAAACACTTGTTGAAACATACACTTTCAAAGCTTTATCAGAGTCAATTGTCTTTGTTTGTATCCCGCAGGGTTGCTTTGTCCCTTGTGGAGATTGCTTTGACTTTAAATTTTGCCATTGGAAACCTTTTATCTCAAAATCAGAAGCCTCTTTTCCAAAGTGATGCCCAGCAAGAACAAACATCCTAAAGCGAAGTTGCCCAAATCCCAAGCCTATCAAGAGTGAAAAGTTACCAAGAAGAACACCAAGACCTATCAATCCACTATCCAAGCAACCAAAGCCGAAGAAAAGTCCCAAGCTAGACTTGAGAACATTGCCCATAATGCCCACATCAAACAATTCGCCTTCTGTTTCTGAGTTAACCGTCACTTTGTCAACCTTGAGCCAAAAGATTAGCCAATTCCTTGTTCATGTCTTGTTCCATCTTCGGATCTTGAAACCTTGTCTCAACAGTCCTTCATCCTAGTTTCATTCTAGCTTTCATCTTTGCATCATTAAATCAAAACCTTAGTTGCATTTCAAAACATCATAAAGTGCATTCATCTTCCTACCAGCATTCTAGAATCAATCCTTGTCATTTGCAGATAGAGCATTGTCCCTTCACCCTTCAATACCTTTTCCACCAGCATCCCCCCATCAGCTTTCCATATCTTTCTGGCAGATCCACCATCTTTTGTTCCAAACCCAGAGACCCACCAACACTTAGTGTTCTACCTTTTGAGTTGTTCCTATCCCATATCCAAGATCAGAGACCATCATCCTCTTTTTGACACAACGTGTTGTCATAAAGAAATCAAACCTTGTCCTTGCATAGCCATCATCTCGAGCAAGGGATTGGAGTGTATTGATAAGAAACTTGTTGACCGAAGATCATCAGTCTATCCTAGGTTGACCCCATCATATCTCTGATCCTCCATTTGGGAAAAATAGCAGCTCATTTGTTGGCCACTCAGTAATCTTTCACTAGCTTTCCACTAGCAACCTATCTTTCCTCCACCGTCTTGATCCATATCCGTTCCATCCAACTTCCATCATCACCATCTTGATCCCTGTCTTTGCATTTGCATCTTAAAAGTCATCATCTTTAGAAGATCATCAACTTTGCATCCATCAACATCTTTTAGCCAAACATCTTGCATCCATTTAGCACTTGCATCTCCATGCCTGTTGAGACCAGATCTCAGAAAAGAAGAAGCATGAATCCTTATCCACCAACAACCTCATCCGATCCCAACCTTTTCACCAATGCCATGATGACCTACAATCCCCAGATCCAAGCCAGTAACCCATGTGAAGATCCAAACATCCCTTCATCTTCGTTGGCAATCCAAGCATTTGCAAATCCTCCAGAAAGCCCACCAGTGACCAATGCCCTTGTACCGCAACATCAGCAAAGCACGTTTTCCCACTATCTGCCAGAAAGTACCTCCATCCCACCATCTCTCTATCCACGCATCCCCATCAATACTATCCAAGTTCCAGCACAAGCATATTCTCCATTTGTCCAATCATTCCCCGATCCTATCATGCAAACACCCCAAGAGCTTTCCACCATTCCCCTTTTCTTGCAAGGAAGCCTCGCCAGTCCCACAACACAAGCTACAGCGCCATCCGCTCCATCTCCTACCCCTTTTGCTTCATCATCTGCTATGGCTACCCAAGCCCAAATCCAACGCTTAACCCAAAGTCAGCTTCCACCTCTCACGCAAGCTTTTACACCAAAAGCTTTGCCACCATCCGCAAGTCAAGCAACGCCTTTCACCATCAAAGGAGCACCGTCACCCTTCACCCCCCAAGCACTCGTACCTTCTTCTTTGGGGTTAGCGCAATCACTTCCCATTCTAACCTCATCTTTCTCTTGGGTGTTTCCTTCATTTTCCTCCTCACAAGCATCCGCTCAACCACAACCTCAACAAGCTCCTTTATCTCAACCATCATTCGTGTCCCAAGCTCCCGTTGCTCCAACCATTCTATCATCCACTGCAGTGCACCCTAACACAAGCTCTCAGTGGGGCCTTACATAAGAAGAAATGAAGGCATGGGGGATCCCATCTCAATCCCCTACATCTATGGTTGCAAGTCAACAAACCGCCTTCACCCAAGCAGCACAGCAGCAACTACCCCAACCACCGTCGGCTTCAAGCTATTCATCCCAAATCCCAAATACCTTCCAGTAAGTTCCACCACCTCAACAGCCAACTTTCCCCAGCTATCTTACCCCATCACCCTTTGCTTCTAGCTTCCCCACATTTGTTCCACCTCTAAGTAACGCAGGCATGTACCTAGCTTATATCAGCCAAACCCAAAGCCAACCTTAGCAACTACCACCATCATACCCGCAAGCAGCATCATTCCAACAGCCTCCCCCATAGCAACCACATGTCCCTTTTTAGCAAGCACCCATCATTCCTCAACAATAGCAAGTCCCTTGCTATCAGCCTCAGCAACAAATCCCTATCATCCCCCAGCAACAACAAGTTCCCACCCATCAGTTACAATAGCAAGTTCCAAATGTCCAATATCAGCAAGCAGTCCCACAACAATCACCAGTTCAACAATAGCAAGCAGCCCAACAACATCAAGCGGTTCCATATCATTTACCACAATATCCCCCTATGCCACACCAACAATATCCCCAGCAACCATTGCCCCAAAATCAGTTCCAACCCATTTATCCACAGCAAGCGCCATATCCAGTTCCACAGCTTCCATCACAAGCAGAAGTCCCGGTTCCCTCACCCCTCAATGCTGAGTGGGAAGCAATGAAAAATTCTCTAAAGGAGCTACAAAGTGGAACAAAGAATAAAACATACAAGTTCGAAGAGGTGTGCTCATATCCCTTCGATCGGTCCATAGCAACTATCCCTTTCCCCAAGCATTTTGAGATGCCCAAGTTTGACAAGTATCAGGGAAAAGGAGATCCAGTAAACCATATCAAAGAGTTCTACATGGCGTGCCAAGAAGTGGCTTACAGTGATAACTATCTCCTGTGCTTGTTTCCCAAAAGCTTGGGAGGAACTGCTGTTGAGTGGTTTTACAAAATACCACATGGGACAATAAAAACCTTTGCTGAACTCTCTGAGAAGTTCATCACACACTATACCCATAATGTGGAGAATGAGTTGTCCTTGCTAGACCTATGCAACTCAAAGCAGAAAAATGGAGAAAGCCTTGCAGAATACTTGCAAAGATGGCAGAATCTTACAACCAGGTTATCATATCAGCCGCCAGAGAAGCATCTAACAAAGATCTTCATTGATAACCTGCATCCAAAGCTATCCCATCACATGTGAATGAACTGTCTCTAGACATACCAAGACATCAAGAGCAAGGGCATAGGCATCGAGAAAGCTCTCCTAGATGAAGGCACTATTCGTCACTTCAAGGATGATTCCAAAAACAAACCCAAAAATGATAAATCCTGTTACTAGAATCATAACAAGAATGTTGTTACAGATGGAGCCACTGACACTAAGAATGTACAATTCGTTGTGGCTAGTCCTACACCAGCTCAAACATACCAACCGCCACAAGCGCCCATCTATCAGCAACCACTAGCTCTCACATATCAAGCACCTATTTATCAGCAGCCTCCTCAAGCTCATCAACCACCTATGCAATAGTATCAGTAGCAATACCAACAGCAACAGCCAGCACGTCAGGGCAATCCTGTTAACGCAGTTAACGTTGCCCCAAGGCAGAACAAACCCAACAATCAGAATAATCCAAAGAGGACTTTCACACCTTTGGGTGAACCTCTGGATCAGATCTTTTATCGGCTAGCCAAAGAAAATATGATCACATATCCGCCCATCCCACAGAAGGATGACAATACACCAAAGTCTGATTGGTATAAAGAACATGAATACTGTGATTACCATCATGTGAAGGGGCACACAACATTGAAGTGCATGCGGCTTAAGAACTACATCCAGGATCTCGTTGATCACAAGGAGATCCAGGTCGATGCACCAGCTCAAGCTTCACCCAATGCCGGTTTGCAAATATATCAAAATGTGTTCCCTCAACACAATACTGGGAAGAATCAAGCCAATGCCAATCAGCCCCAAAATCATGGCAAAGGCAAGCAAGAAGATCACACAGTGGCCTACATCAACTATGACAAGTATGTTGGATGTATAACTCAAGTTGAGCCCATCCAAGATGAGCCCACCATCAATACCATCCACGTCAGAGGGCCGGCTCGACAATGTGCTGCAACTACCCGCAGTGGTAGGATAACTATTGCCGGTGCTCCTCTGAGGTCAGCTGTTCCTCCAAGGCCAACATCTACTGCATCCACAGCACAGTCCAACACCAGGCTAGCATCAAATGCACGTGCAACATAGCATAATGCACTAAGTGCACAATACAATATCATAGAGCATCTTGGGAACATGCTAGCCCAAATATCTATCTTGGATTTGCTCTGCACATCACCCATCCATCAGGAGATCCTAGACAAAGCTCTAAAAGAAGGCCATGTCCCCACAGACATTAACACAACTTAGTTTGAAACTCTTGTGGGACACCTATCAGCAGCATGTGCCTTATCCTTCAAAGAATTTGATATACCAGATGTCGCTCCTGACCATACTCTCCCTCTCCGCATTGCTGTCATGGTCAGAGATTTCGTCATCAAACGAGTTCTAGTGGATAATGGCTCAGCCCTCAACTTGTGCACATTAAAATTCATCAAGAAGATCGGGTTCACGGAGGCCGACATACAACATGAGATGATCACTATCAAAGCATATGACAACTTGGAGTGTACCTCCGAAGGTACTATCACCTTGCCTATCCAGCTAGGCCCAGCAACGCAAGATACTGTCTGTCACGTTGTTGATCTTGACCTACCATTCAATATCCTCCTCGGTCATCCATGGATCCATTCCATTAAGGTTGTACCATCTACTTACCATCAGTGCATCAAGTTTCCACATCAAGGCATTGAGGTTACCATCCACGCTGATCCTAACCCCTTCGCATACTGCCGTGCGATGGAAGCATCTTTCCCTCATTCTACTCATTGTCCTAGAACTGATATTGGTACTTCTATTGCTAGCTCATCCCGATCCCATCGCGATCCAGAGACCATCCTCTCTTCCACCTTATCATCCGTCAAGATAAACAACCAGGGTTGTGGCGAATACAGCCTCAGTGATGCATTTGTTGTAGGAGCTCTTCCACGTGATCCACATACTCAAGGGCGCCCAAGTTGTCAAAACAAGCCTGTTGAGGAACATTATAAGCTCAAGCAAATCGGAAACATGACTTTTGAGTCTCATGGTACCATCAACAGCAAAGAAATGGATCCAGATATTAACAAATGGTTATACAAAGATCCCCCATCACGTGACACACAACTTCTTGAGTACTTCAAAGAGAAATACCCAATCCCCTACAAAAATGACACAGAACACTATAACTATCAAGGTGGTGGTCTAGGACCACAAGAGGATGGAAATTTGTTTCCTATCATACCATCCTAGAATCCAGAACAGCAAGGACTTGGCTTTAATACCTCTCGCTTGCTTGAACAAGAGCCCAATACCACAACTGCGGGCACTAACATGACCAATGTGAACTTTTCAAATAGCCAGGATGACCTTGTGGAAATTGAAGACATCCCCGAAGAGAAAGACATCCGATCCTACAATGATATCTTTGCCGACGACACCCTCCTAGGGACTTCTGTTCTCCAAAAACTCTCCATTAACCTCATAGATCTTCCCCTCACAAACCCCGACCTCATAGATTGGGACCAACCAAGCATCGCACACATCGATGAGTTCCAAAGAGCACAAGCACTCTTAGAATTCATGGGGGCATCAGGTCCAACAAGCAATCAGGATCCAACATCAACCTCTGTCTATTAGCTTCACCCAGAAGGATATTTTGGGGAAGAGGAAAGCTTTAGTCACAAAAATGAAATAGCAAAAGAACATCATGAGTCTTTATGTGAAAACCCCCTTGGGGCACATTCTGATTCCAAAATAGTAAAAATAAAGGGCATATCTTCTAGTGAAAACTTGGCAATACAAGCGCTAGAAGATGAAGCCTTGCCTCTTCCCCCAATCCAAGATTATAGACCAGAGCAATCTCCAATCATCATAGAAGAGACCAAGCCTATCAACTTGGGAATAAAAGAATGTCCAAGGATCACCTACATTGCAGTCAACCTGACAAAAGGAGAAGAAATGGCTCTCAGTGCCTTGCTCAAGGAATCAGTTATCAACTTTGCATGGTCATATGCCCACATGCCTGGGCTTGATCCAAACCTTTTTGTTCATCATCTATCAGTAGATCCAAACGTCAAGCCAGTGAAGCAGAAGCTAAGGAAAGTGCATCCAAAGGTAGCATTGCTCGTCAAAGCAGAGCTTGAGAAGCTCCTCCAAGCTAAGATCATCAGGGCAATAGATTATTCAGAGTGGATCTCTAACATGGTGCCAGTCAAAAAGCCTTCTGGTGACATCAGAATCTGTACTGATTTCAGGGACTTGAACAAGGCATGCCCTAAGGATGACTTCCCATTGCCAAACATAGACATGCTTGTAGACCTCACAGTGGGTCATGAGATGTTATCATTAATGGATGGCTTTTCTGGCTACAACCAGATTCATATAGCGGAAGCAGATCAACATAAAATAGCATTCACAACCCCATGGGGTACCTTCTACTACAACATGATGCCATTTGGGCTAAAGAATGCAGGAGCAACATATTAGCGAGCAATGACAACGATCTTCCATGACATGATCCACAAGATCCTTGAGGACTATGTGGACGATATCCTTGCAAAATCCAAAACAAGAGATAAGCACCTCAACATCCTAGAGCGTGTATTTGATCATCTGAATCATTATGGCTTAAAGCTTAATCCAAAGAAATGTGTCTTTGGTGTTACATCTGGCAAGCTTCTAGGCTTCATCGTCTCTAGACGAGGCATAGAGATCGATCCTAAAAAGGTAAAAGCAATAACGAAGATGCCTCCACCAAGAAATCTCAAACAGCTCAGAAGCCTACAGGGAAAGCTTCAATCAGTTCGGTGATTCATCTCTCAGCTAGCAGATAAGTGTCAACCCTTTTTACATCTCTTATGCAAAGACACTAGCTTTAAATGGGATCCCATATGTCAAAAAAGCTTTGATAAGCTCAAGGAGTATCTAGCTAATGCTCCAATCCTAGTACCACCAGTTCCAGGATGCCCACTCATCCTTTACATCTCAACAACAGCTACAGCACTAGGGGCACTCCTAGCACAGCATGATGATGAAAATAGAGAACGAGCTGTCTACTACATGAGTCGCACTCTTGTGGGCTATGCGCTTAACTATTCACCCATGGAGAAAGCATGCTTAGCAGTGGTCTTTGCCACTCAAAAACTTAGACATTACATGCTTAGCCACACAATCAAGCTCATATCAAAGGTGGACCCTCTTAAGTATCTGTTATCAAGGACAACCCTCACATGCCATATGGAAAAATGGGTCATGTTACTCAGCGAATTTGACATTCAGTATGTAGATCGCAAAGCAATCAAAGAGCAAGTCATTGCCGATCAACTAGCAGAAGCACCACTGGTGGATGCCTATCCACTAATCATGGAATTCCCCGATGAACATCTGTGTATGATCAAAGAAAAATCCATGTGGCACCTATACTTTGATGGTTCCAACACATCCCATAGCTCTGGGGCAGGAATCCTATTCGTCACACCTCAAGGTGACTATATTCCAAAATCATTCAAGTTGGGATTCCCCTATACCAACAACATTGCAGAATATGAGGCACTCATCTTAGGTCTCAAAATAGCTATCCAATGGAACATCACAGAACTACAAGTCTTTGGAGATTCACAGCTCATTATCAAGCAAGTCCTTGATGAGTATCAGACAAAGGACGACAAATTGCTACCCTACAAGCAACTGGTGGATAAACTGAAAGAGCATTTCCTACATCTACAATTCAATCAGATCCCAAGGCTTCAAAACAAAGCAGCAGATGCAATGGCAACCATCGGATCCTTACTGGAAATACCACGAGATGCATCACAGTATGAATTTCTAGTCGAGCAGCTACATTCACCAGCTTATGAGAACGCCGATGCAGACATGGTGTGTGTCTTGTTTGGTCCCCAATCCCCATGGTACCACGACATCCATGTATATCTAAAAAATGGTATCATATCTCCCCATCTCACCAATAACCAACGCCAAAACCTTATTCGTAGAGCTTCCCACTACACTCTTGTAGCCAACACCCTATATCATCGCGGGTATCACAATGTCCTATCTAGATGTTTAGACTCAAATGAGGCCATCCTGGCCTTACAAGAAGTTCACGCTGGAATTTGCGGTGCCCACACGAGTGGCATGGTTCTAGCAAAGCAGCTGCTTAGAGTTGGATATTATTGGCCAACAATGGAACATGATGCATGTGAATTTGTCAAGAAATGTCTCCCATGTCAACAGCATGCCAATTTGATACATGCACCAGCACAGGATCTATAGCCTATTGCACCACCGTGGCCTTTTTCATGTTGGGGCCTCGACCTCGTTGGCTTGATCACCCCCCTCTCTTCGGATGGACACAAGTATATCATAACAGCCACAGAGTACTTTACCAAATGGGTTGAAGTGATTCCGCTCACCCTTACTACTGGCATCCAAATATCCAAGTTCATCCTCTACCATATCATTTGTCGCTTCGGCATACCATCTACCATCTTCATAGACCATGGCACACCTTTTGAAAACCAGCATGTGGATGATCTATGTGCCAGACTCCACATCCATTACCATTTCTCCAGTCCATATTTCCCTCAAGGAAATGGCCAAGCTGAAGCAACTAACAAAACACTTTTGAAGCTTCTCAAGAAGATTGTCAATGATTCTGGTCGTGACTGGCACCTCCAAATTAATCCTGCCCTCTGGGCCTATCATACTTCTTATCGCACTCCCACAGGCACCACCCCATACTCCCTTGTATATGGTGCTGAAGCTGTTCTACCGATCGAGGTTGAGCTCCCATCCTTGCGCATCTCCATGAAGAACTATACAACTAATGAAGACTATCATGTGGCCTGGCTCACACAGCTAGATCTGCTAGATGAAAAGAGACAGCAAGCCTACGATCACCTGGTTGCATACCAGAATTGACTCAAAAGGAGTTATAACAAAAAGGTCCATCCTAGATAATTCCAGGTTGGTGACATGGTCCTTAAAGAAAATTAGAAGGTCCTAGCAAATAGAGAAAATAAAGGCAAGTTTGAGCCTACTTGGTTGGGCCCCTATGTTGTCACCGCATCCTTCAGCTCTGGAGCCTATTAGCTATCAACACCAGAAGGCGAGCCCTTGAATGATCCTATCAACATCATCCATCTGAAGAGGTTCTATGCCTGAACCTGATCCTGCATATATCATAAAATCCAAAAACATTCAAAAAAGCAAAAAAAAAAAAGCAAAAAAGCAAAAAAGCAAAAAAGTAAAAAAAGAGAAAATAATCGTCCAATGGTGAAAACTTGGCAATTCAAGCGCCTTGGACAAGTATGTTGGTGAAAACTTGGCAAACAGGCACCAACATAGTAAACTGAGCTATTTATCTATTTAGTTGTCCTTTCAGCTACCGCCCTCTTCCTCCATCCATAATCTCTTAATAGATCTCCCAGCAGTTCCATCTCCCCTATCCTCCAAGCATTCAGCTTCCATCTTCCTCCAATCCATCTGTAATCCATATCCTATTCCAAAGCTTTGTTCCATATCTTGTACCATATCCTTATCCCTTTCTTGTACAGCGCAATCCTCCTTGTATTTATCCTTCTTATCTCTGTCCTAGTGAGAGTCCCGCCAAGTGTGATCTTCCTATCCCCAATCCTGAGCTTCTGTACATATCCCTTGTGCATACCATTCCTCCTTGTTGTACATAACCTTTGTTCGTCCTGCAGTAGCATTTGATCAAATATCTTGTCCCATCCCCAGCCTCAGAAAACTTTTAGTCCCACTCGGGCCTTGTGCTTCAGCAACATCAATTGTCGACTTATCCTTGCTCATCCTGATTATTCCTTGAACTTTAGCTTTTGCCAGCGAACAACTACACTTATTCTCTCACCAACCCATGGGTCCTTGAGGATATATCATTCCTCCTGTCTGACCTAATCTTCCATACTGGTCCTTGAGGATATATCATTCCTCCTGTCTGACCAATCTTCCCACCATCAATCAAACCTAATCTCTCTCCTTGGCAAAGGATGTCTTTTTGGAGTTATCATTTTGATCTTGGATTTTTGTCCTTTGGGTCTTGTTAATCTTTTTGGCTTCTCTTTATCCCACCAGGGTCACCATGATTCTTTATATCATGGTGTGCTGCATGTGTGGATAATCTGGGGCAAGGTCTTTTGATCTTTCACTTCTGCCTGTGAGTCAATTGTGTGTTTGTGGTTCCTTCAGCATCGGATCCGCCATGTCGCCTCTGCGCTTCATGTGTGATGTTGGGGCAACCCTGTGTGTTTGTTTAGCATCAATCCTCGTCAGTCCTCTGCGACGTTGTTGACAGGCCTCGTGATCCCAGTATCCTTGGCAGGTCTCTAACATAGCTATATTAAATCTAGGTTGTGCACTCCCGTTTGCACTTGGAGCTATCCGGTCCCTTGCATTTATCATATAGATTAATCTTGCATCTTTGCATATAGCTGCATCTTGCATCTTGCATTTGTCATCTCACTCTGCGTTCATCCACCTTTGGCTTATAGAAGTGAGGTTATTTATCTCCCCTTTCTTCCTAGGCCCTTCCTTCCTCGTCCCAGTAGGGCACTCTTTGTCTTCTTGCTGTCCCAAGGCGTAATCCCTCTTCCTTCCTCATCCCGCCGGGCACACTCTGTCCCAGGGCATAATCCCTCTTTCTCCTTGTCCCACCGGGCGCATCTTCCATGATTTTGTCTCACCGGGGCATGTATCCTCTTTCTTCCAATCCCCCCGCATGTCATACCCTCTTCTTCTGATTCTAGCCTTGGCATCTTGTTTTCTTGTCTTTGACGCCATGCCACTTGCGGCATCGCATCAAAGAGGGGCAAAATGTAGACACCGAAAAATCCTTCAGAAGATAAATTATTTTTGTTTTCTGAAAATCCTTGATGACATCATCATTTATTAATTAATTATTTATTTAATTAATTTATTTATTTTTATGGCATTAAATCCCTCTCTCTTAATTAAAAATCTTTAATTAAGGAATCTAGCCTAAAAATGTCATTTGGACATTATCCCTAATTTATTAATTATTTAATTAATAAATTGACCAGAAAACTTTAAAAATAAATTAATTTATTTTTAATTTATTTTTTATACCAAAGTTGGCCAAAATTCTAAAAAGCACTAAACTCTTCTAGAAAGTCCTAAACCTTCCTCTAAATGGGTCAAATCCCTAATCTAGTCCCTTCAAACCCTAAGCCTAGATATTTAATATTTATTAAATTTACCTTTAATAAATATCTAAATCTCACCAAAAGCTACTTGCCCATCCCTTTCTCCTAATCCTAATCCTAATCCCCTTTCTAATCTTGTCACATTCCATTAGCAAAAGGTTTACCAAAACTTATGCTAACCTCCTCTTAGTCATCCTTTTTGGTCAACAAAGAGGGACACCTCTTTGGCCACCTCTTCAAATGCATTTAAGAGTTTCTTAAGCCTTCTTGGCCACCTCTTCAAATGCATTTAAGACCTTCTTATCCCTTCCTTGCCACCTCTTGGCCTTGGGCACATTTACCAAATTGTGCACATGCCCTCAAACTTTCAACTCAATCCTCCCTTGACACTTGTCAGGACACTTGTCCTTGACTCAACCCTAACCTTAGCCCTAACTTTGACTCATCCTTTTAAACCAAGCCCTTCCCTTTTCCTATAAATACCCTCACTTCCTAAGGCAAATCATCTTTCAACTTTCAAACTCAATAGCAAAGTTATAATGCCATTTTCATTCTAGCATAAGCATAAACTCATCATTTTAGATCATTTCCAAGCTTAAATCACATCTAAATTAGCTTAATTGGATTAACATAGATTCATTTCTTGTTTAATCAATCTTAATTCATTCATTTAAGCTTTGCATATTTGTGTGTTCTTGAGGCCTTTGAGGCAAAATAGGTTCCTCATCCCTATTTTGTGTCATTTTGGGTCTTCTTGATCCTCAAATCATCCTAATTTGCATGCTCCAAGTGCTTGAGTTTGCACACCCACATCCATCTATATCCAAGCATATCAAACGGTGCATGGGTGCATCCATTTTAGGCTTAAACTGAGGTGGCTTTGATTTTAGTTTGTTTACCATTAAATTTGATTTGATTATATGCTATGACGTTTGTTTGTCTTTGGCCTTCAAAACAGGTTTAGGTGCACACTCAAATCCTAGTCTACAACTACAACAAATATCCTTGTGAAATCCTTAAGCACTTCACTCATGAGCCTCATGAATGTGCTAGGTGCATTTGAGAGGCCAAATGGCATAACTCTCCACTCATACAACCCATTAGTTATTTTAAAGGTTGTCTTCCATTCATCTCCATCCTTGATTCTAATCTAATGGTATCCACTTTTGAGCTCCAATTTGGTGATGTACATTGCCCCTCCAAGATAGTCCATCAAATCATCAATTATAGGTATAGGGAACCTATACCAGATTATGATCCTATTTATGGCTCTTGCATCTATACAAAGCCTCCACTTCCCACCTTTTTTTTATGCCAACACAACTGGGATTGCACAAGGGCTTATGCTTTTCCTAATCAACCCTCAATCCAAAATTTCTTGCATTTGTCTAGCCACCTCCGCGTTTTTCTCTAGAGTGAGCTTGTAAGATACCTTATTAGGAAATGATGCAATAGGTACAAAGTCTATCTGGTGACTTATCACTCTCCTAGGAGGTAAGGTTGCTAGATACCATCATTGACCATGTCTTTGTACTTCTCAAGAAACTCTTGAATTACTGATGGTAATGGATCTAGTTTAGTTTTCCCCTCCTCTTTGGTCTTGAGTAGAATAGCATACTCATCACTATCCTTATTCTTGATGGCTTTGATGAACTCTTTTCTACCACTCATCAAGATTCTAGGAGTCTTAGACTGAGATTCATCCTCTTCCAACAAAGACTAAATCTTGAAAGTCTTGTTATCTTTCTTGAAGGACATTGAGTTCTCCTTCCCATCATACACTAAAATCCTATCAAATTTCCAAGGCATGCCTAACAAAAAGTGGCATGTATCCATAGGAAACACATCACAAAGTAACTTGTCCTTATACCTTGCAATTGAAAACTCAACCCAAGTCTGCCCATTCACCAACACACTTTGCCCCTTATTCACCCATGTTACCTTGTATGGATTGACGTGAGGGATCTTTTCAAATTTTAGTTTTTTCATAGCTTCTTCTAATATGATATTGTCTATGGATCATGAATCCTTAAGCACCTTACACACTTTTCCAAGGATTTTACATCTCATCCTAAACAAAGCTCTCCTATGCTTGGGTTCATCCTTAACCAGCTATCTGATCAAAATCCTTTTGATCATTAAGTTCTCTCCAATTTATGATTCAATAAGGTCAACCTTAGGTGTCTTGACACTTGTTGTGTCTTCATGGGCATATGCAATCCTCTTTCCATTATTTGATGAGGTAGGCTTATCAGGGCACCTATAAGCTAGGTGACCCAACTGGCCACAATTGTAACATTTCATACTTGCAAAGTATGAGTTTTCCTTCTTGTACCTCTTCCTCTATTAGGGCCTCCTTTGGTACCTCTACCTCTAGAATGACCCCCTCTTGGATTGGTTTCACCTCCATGCTCGGTCATATTGGATTCTCCTTGGTTTCTCTGCTCATTACCCCTACCTTGATAACCACCTCGGTGACCCACTTGGTCTCTACCTCTTCCTCTACCCCTACTATTGGAGTCTCCTTTATTTTTTTTCCTCTCTTCAACCTTGAGAGCTAACTAGTAGCACTTTTGAATAGTGGTTGGAGTCCACAAGCTTATCTCCTCCTGGTTATTCCACTTGAGACCACTCAAATATCTAGCTACCTTGATAGATTCCTCTTCTTGGATCTTGGACCTAAGGCATAGCTTCTAAAACTCCTTTGTATAAGAGGCCACATCTAAGTCCTTTTGTTTTAATCCTTGTCTCTTTTTGTGAATTTTAATTTCATAGTCCTCAAGAAGACAATTTTCCTTCACCTTACTCACCATGGCTTTCCAATTTTCTATAGGTAGTTTTCCCATCCTGACTCTTTCATCTTGCAGGTACTTCCACCATATCAAGGCTGATCCTCTTAATCTTGATTTGGAAACCTTAATCTTTTGGGCTTCTGTCACACCCTCACACTCAAAATGGTTTTCCATCCCCTCAATCCATTCCATGACTATTTCAATATCCATTTTTCTACTAAATAGTGGTAGTCCTTCAAATGCCTTTGCATTCAATGCTTTGATTTCTTTCAAGAATGGTTCCTCATTTATTGGAGGGTTTGGTTCAGGGATGATGTCATCTTCATCCATAAGCTATTTACCCCTGTCACTATTTTTAGCATCTTTGTTCTATTCTACAGATCTCTGAACAACTACTTCTTAGAGGTTGATCCCCATCTCATCCATGACATCTTCAAGGAATCTATTCCTCTCCTTTTTCTCATCCACCTCTTTGGCTAGCTCTGCATTTGTCACCATAGTGCTCTCCCCTACCGATTCACAAGTATATAGAGACATACACTAACTCCAAATCTTTAACCCTGCTCTGATACCAAACTGGTGTAACACAAGTCTTGATCTTTCTATTCTAGTCTCTTCTAGGATCATACAAGGCTATGTCTCTAGCCTATAGGGTTATTGACCTAGTAACCCCATAAGGATTCAAAACTATAAACCTTTCCCTATTCAACTTGTTAACACCAATGTTGAATCAAACTTCCATCACATTACTCCAGAGGTGCCTTCTAGCACCATCATCCTCAAATAGTGATTCTTGTCTACACTGACCCTCAAATGGAGAGGAGGGTTAATTCATTTAGTATATGATCTAAAAACATTCCTAACTCCATTACTTTCAAGGAACACCCTATCACTTTCAAGGTTCCTTTGCTGACTATCCCAAATAGGGCTACAAGGCTATTAGGCCTAATTGGAAACCTTTTGGCTTATAGCTCAAAACATTTCCTAACAAGGTACCCAACAAATTTTAGATTTGAGTACCCTGTTGGAAGATCTTTGAGATTATTTTGGTTTCCCTTCTCCAACCTATTCATATAGAGGGTTGCTAAAAATAGGCCTAAAAATAAGGGTTTCCTAGTTTTCTAACTGAACCAACGAGGGTTTGTTATTTTACATAGAAAAACCATTCACCAAGACTACTCCTTGTTGGTGATGCTTCTCAACTCACATAGCCTCCATTCCATATACTTTTATTGAAGAAATGTGTGCTTTCAATTGCTCTCCTCATCTCTGCAACACACTGTGATCCCTAGCCATGCACTCCTGGCTCGCCTAGGGAATCACCTTAAAAATATCTTCCATACTTTCTAGGGCCCCATCATGCACCATATAGATACACATGGAGTCTAGTAATAGATCCCAAAGGGCCGTATAATTTTTACGGTGGGAGAGTGAGCTAGCAGTCCATTTAGAAAACTCTGTTTGGACCAACACGAGACATGCTAGGAAATAAAAGATTAACAAAACAATACTAAAAATTCACAAAATGCTAAACTACTACCACACTAAATGAGATAAAATACTAATCTATCATACTCAATAATCACATTCACTCCACTAATCTATCTATTAACTTTGATACACACAAAACCTTCAAGTTCTACACAAAATTACATAGAAATCCTCCTTCCAGAGATTGGTTTCCATACAACACAACTTCCAATGCTCCAAATTAGGGTTTTTTAACCAATAAATACCCAATCCCATGTGTTAGGACACTTGGGTCAGGATTTGGGCATCTTTGAGCCATTTCCTAGGTGTTGGGAAATGTTGTCATGACAACTTTCCAAGTTGTCACAACAACTTTTTTTGGTTTTCCCAACCTCTTGGTCACACAACTATGTGACTCACTCCTTATCATTCTTGGGTCATTAAGACCATATTTAATCTTTGAAAACATCAAAGAGGCATTTTATGACATTTTCCACCTTTGGGCTGTTTGGCTAAGTTTGCCAAATCTGGCTCAACTAGACTCAACTAGGACTTAGGGAAACCAAATAAGATCTAGAAAACTAAACCAAAACACATTAGAGACCAACTAGTCTCCTTATTTTACTAGTGGCTTGGCTAAGGCCACTACAAGCCAAAATCAAACACTAGGGACCCTAGGTTACTAGGTAGCCTTAGGTGCCTTGCACCAATATTCCTTTTCCTTTTTGTAATCTTCTATCCATTAATGTTTCAAGCTCATCAAGTTCATCTTATTCACCTTCACTCTCACTTGCATTTCTTATCTTATGTATGTTTCTTGATCTTTCAATATTTAGAGATGACATAAATGTAGATTCTATTGGCAAAATGGTTAGCTCTATCATTGAGATTCATGACATGGCTTAACTGACTTTTGTGTCTTATATTAGTGTAGTGGTTGTATCAGGCATTAATAGGTTGATCTTTTGGTGAAAAAACAACTACTACTTGTAAAAAGTGGTATCAAAGCTTGGTCATAGGTATAAATCCCCTCGAGTAACACTGAGGGGGAGATTGTTGGAAAAATGGTCAGCACTCCCCTCAGGATTTGTGACATGGCTTAACCTCCTCCTGTGTCTTCTATAAGTCTAGTGGTTATATGAGGCATTAATAGGTTTATCTTTTGGTGAAACAACAACTACTACTTGTAACAGATTCTACCTTAGGTATCATACTATTGTCATAGTTATTAAGGTCAAATGTAGTCAATCTTCCAATCAGACTATCAAGTGAAATATTATTACTAGGACCTTCTCTAATTGCATAAATTTTTGAGACTCTAATAGAGTATGTAGGTAACAATGTTATGAGAATTTTACTTACCACAGTATCTTCATCAATAGTTCCATCTACTCAGATTGAATTCACCACTTCCTTGATTTAATTGCTATACTGAGTGATTTTTTCACCTTCTTTCATCTTCATATCATCAAATTTACCTCTTACACTTTCAAATTTTTCCCTGAGAACATTCACACCTCCTCCATGAACTAGTGTAATCTTGTCCCACATCTATTTCATCATTGTATATGTCTTAATAGCTTCAATTTCAGAATTTGATAGACAAGAAGCAATGTCAATCATCATAGCATTATGTTCTTGTCCTTTCATCTATGTGACAGTCAAAGGACCAGTGGGATTTATGAATTCATTTTCCAAGTAGTACATTGTAGAATCTTCAATCCCTAATAGATATAACTTCATCCTTCTTTTCCATGTTGAGAAATTATCTTTGTTCAACTTTGGAACCTCTCTCTTATACATCTTGTGATCTTTAACTTAAGTTCTTCAAGTACTCTTTCTCTGATACCAATTGTTAGATACTAAGAGGGGGTTAAATCAATTAATTTCAGTTATACTATAGTCCCAAATACTTATGGATGTATAAAAAAATCCTTCAATTAATCTAAACAACTTGGCAAATTTTTTTATGTGCCTTTATGTTCATTAACTGAATACCAGTAAAATTAACTAGTATGTATATCGATCAAATAAGTAAATGTAATATGTAAAGTAAAATAAAAAATCATCACATCCATACACATATAACACTTGATTTCTAATGTGGAAACCATGTTAGGGGAAAAACCACCTGGGACCAGTACCCAAAATAATTTCACTCTTCTGAAGCGAGCTCAGTTAAGAAAATACCATGTTAAAGGTTACAATACACACTATAAGGTGTGACCTTGTTAGAGGATTTATCACTAATAGTTATTCATGACAAAACATTCACTTGGGGTCAACAAGAAAAAAATTGACATTCATTGAATTTCATAAATAAAAAAAGGCTATTAAGTTTCCACTCAGTTAATATATTTATCTGTAGTAGTGGTTAGAATGCAACAATAAATGATCTGATTCAAATAAAAATTCCTTTGCAAATTTTAAGATCTATGCTAAGCTCAAAATATCTCTGGCCACCATAATCTCTTCAATTTCCTTCTATCCTCCAACTCTATTCTACTCTATTAATTCTTTTCTTTGACTTTCAGCATAGTTTGTAGAATTGGTCAGTTCTCACTTTAACTTGTTTGACCAGCTTCGCATAAATGCAATCTTCTTCTCACACACATTAATTCATTATGAATCTCTTGTCTCTTTTTATAGACATCATAAACCATTGTCTTCTCATCCATAGATTTTTCCTCTTATTCTCCATCATTGATTTTTCCACTTCAACCTTCCTCAAAACTTTTTCCATAAACAAGTTTCATTCTTCATCATCTGATCTTTCTTGAATTTTGTCAGTCGTAGATCTTCATAATAAACTTTATCTTTAAACTTGAAATCATCCATATTCATCCAGCTCATTATCTTTAGTTGAAAACCACATGTTCCATATTACTTCTTGTACTTGGTCAATACTATGATGTGTCAGTCACTTCTTACTTAGTTAATACTGTACTCAATATACACTACACTTTCTCAGTGTACATTATTTCAACTCAGTGTATACTAAGTTCTTCATTTACCAACCACATAAATTTGTATATTCTTGATCTTCAATTCTTAATAGAATTATGTAATATAATCAAATCACTAACATAATGTCATTGACTTGTCAATAAGTTACCAAATGAATACCGTACTCATATCTTACTCATACATCTCATCTTCATGTTAATATCTCATTCCTTCACCATTATTATCTTTTTCAGATGTTTGCAACTATCCTAATAAGTATAGTCAAAACTAGTTGACATCAATAACAATATAGTAACTGATTTAATGTGTCACATATACTTTGGTAGCTCATGTTGATCCCTAAGTTTTGTTGTCTATTAGTGTCTTACACTTAGTCATTTTCTAGGAAATGTTGGTCGGTCATCACTGCAATTGAATCATCATGTATAGGCTAAAAGTCTAGACTTGTATATTGTACATTTACCGAGCAGTAGTTACTACTGAGCAAGTCAGAGGTCACCAAGTACTTCAGTAATAGCTGAGTAGTTTATGTCAAGTTATGTAGATATGTTAGTGTCGAGAACAAGTAAATGAAGAACAATCAATGCCAAGTGTTAGAGACTTCATATGCTGAGAAATCCAAATTTGACATATGTGTTTGTAATGGCATAAACACTTAGGTAAACCACTTTGGCTGACATCTATACAAAGTTTTATATTTGTTGAGGAAATCACTGAGGTGATTATGCTTTAGATTTGTAATTATTGATCCCTATGTAATCCATGTAACCAATCAGATTTAGGGAATTCTTAAGTGGAATAAGTAGATAATCTAGATCATTGATCTTGATCTATGGAGTTAATTTTTTGTCTATATAAGATGCGATCTGAACCCTAAAATGTAGTATGAGGAATGAAATAAGGATCTCATATATATAGAATAAAGAAGTGTTTTTTATTATCAGAGGTAGAGATCAATGATCAAGAAAAGAAGTGAAGGATAGAATAAAGATATGTTTGTTTGAGGAGATCAAATCTATATTGGAAGGAGAAGAGTTTTTATCACCATCACAGTGAAAATCAAAGGATCAGGTACTGAGTCATTCTAACAGGTGAATTAGGGAGAATCTCTTGAAAAAGTGGTCCTAATAGGCCTAAGTAAATCTCTTAACTAAGTGCTTACTTTGTTGTAATTTCAAATCCTTTTACAAGGTAGATTGTATAAGTCTTTAAAGCTCTTAGTAGGGAAAACCCCTCATAGGGTAGATCATTAGTTTATGATCAAACTTTGTAGCCCTAATAGGAAAACTTTAATACTGTAGTAGTGAAGATTTTTGGGTGTCATCCGCACCCTAGTTTTACCTTTCAATGGTTTCTGGGTAACCAAAATCTTTGTGTTATATTTTATTTTCATGGACAAAGATTAGATTGTTAGGCCCATTTTAGTATTGAATTTGATGTTTATGTTATGCAAATGAATTTATGTCAAAATGGTGATAATAGTAGATATCTTATTCAGCCCCCCTCTTAGTATTTCACTTTCCCATAATAGATTTCCAACAATTGGTATGAGAGCTAAGTCTCTTAAAAATGTCTAATCACTTGTGAGTTAAGGTCTTGGAGATGGAGTATTATAAGTTGGGAAAGATCATAGAGAATCAAAAGATTGACATTTATCTTGCATTATATCATCTTGAAGAAGCCAGAAGTGAACTAAAGAAATCCTTAAGTATAAGGAGAGAATAGGCACTTCAACAAAATGAAACTCAATACCAAGAAGAGGATACTAAAGGTCTATTTGACAATGGTAATTCTACTAAAAGTGGCAAAGCCATAAAAGATATATTGGAGAAAAACAACATACTAAATGAAGAAATCAGAAACCTAAAGAGAGAATAGGAAATGAAATCAGTAAGATTTTGTGAAGTTATTGAATAGAAAAAGAAAGATGAAGAAGACAAGACAATGGATGAAGAAGACAAAAGACAAATATCTATAAGACTTGATCAAAGGACATGTGACATGCAAAGGCTGAGAAATAATCAATTGGATATGGTGAAGCGATTGTTACTTGCTAATAAAGAGTTGGGAAGGAAAGATATGGAAATTACAAATTTGAGATCAGAAAATAGCCAACTGAAGAATGAACTAAGATATAAAAAGGAACTCAATGAGAGGACGAACAAGCCTAATGAAGCTATGAAATACTTTGAAGAACTGTTAAGGTCACCTAGAAGATCTAGTGATACTTATGAACTTGGATATGATGAGCACTTGTCATCCACTGAAGAAGGAGAATCATCAAAGAGTGGAGAACAAAGGATGCAAAGCCAAAGAAAAACAAATCTACATGCCATAATTATGGAAAGATAGGACACACAACTAACATTTGTAGAAGAAAAAATGGTAAGTCTAATCCTAAACCAAAATTCAATGGAAATTGTTTTAATTTCAAGAAACATGGACACTGGGCACATGAATGTAGAAGAAAGGTTACTAAACCACCTACCTCACCTAGATTTCAAGGAATTTTTTTTAACTATTAGAAATATTATCATAGAGAACAAGATTGTAGATCCAAATCCAAGTGGACATCCAATAAGAAGACCAAAGCACCTAGGAAAGGTAACACATACAATTGAGACAACAATACATGGTATAGTTGTCATTATTGTAGAGATTATGGTCATATTGGAGTAAACTATTTGAAGAAATATTTCAGAGAAAAATCTAAGAGTTGGATGAGTGGAAGTGTGGTCTGTTACAAATGCAATAAGATTGGTCACTTAAAGAGAGATGACAAAGAACATATACTGAGTAGGGAACAAGTCAAGAATGAAGATATCGTTGAACATATGAGAAACCAGATGAACAAGACATGGAAAAAGAAAGAGGAAGCAAGCAATATTGGAGCCAGTGAGCTTGAGGTCACCCAATTCAATGGATTAGGTGATCACACTACTTCAAACTAAGAAAAGAAGGTATGTGAGGAAATAAATTTTACAATGCTTTATTTTACATCAATTCCTAACATTTGATAGGTTAAATTCCATATCTACATAGATCAATATGCATTAGGATAGATTTAGGAAAGAAGCTACATTGTATATTTAATGTTGAGAATTAGTATTTTAGTCCATAGTGAACAAGTCACTAGTGTATGTTGAGCTCCTGTGGTAGCCAAGATGTGACATGTACCAAGCATATGTTTACCAAGTTGACATGAGATTTCTGAGACAACTATATTTCACCTATAAAGTGTACGAATCATTTAATGAAGCCCTAATCTGACTGTTTGAAGTCTATAAAGTAGAATGTTACCATTTATTATCATTTCACCAATGATTTGAGAACTTGTAGAGAAATTAACCAGAGTTATTTGTGCTAAGTGTGATTTGCAAAGATCTTTACAATGTGTCATCGACAATCATCAAATAACTATTAGAACCAAGTATTTACTGAGTAACTCATATTCATAATTGAACCCTATATTTTAAAGATATAGCATCTACATTATCTGCTACAACCAAGAAATAAGGAAAGGATGTATTAAACATTCAACTTGTAAGGAATGATGCGTGCAAACTGCATAAATTTCAAGCCATTTCTAAAAGTGTGATTAAGGGAGATCTCACGGGTGCCCTTTCATCTATTCCTCCAAAGGACCTAATGATTAACATTGTATGCACATGTTACATGTGCAAGATTGGAGAAATTGGTGGCTATGAGCTTAGAGAAGCATATGGAAAACTTTGCAGTAACGAGGTGTTGAAGGTTCAACACCAAAAGGTTTCCAAGTGAGGGTTAGTGCATGCCCTTGGCTTTCCATAGAATTTTAAGATTGAATGGATCAAAATTGTGTTGAGCCAAGTTCATGATATGAAGATTTGGCTTGAGGGTGGACCTATTAAGATCACAAAATAGATGATACTCTGAGTCATTGGTTACCCTAGTCTCATAGGGAAAAAGACAATGAGATGTCAGAGAAAGGAAGTTATACAAGAAAAAATTCAACTGGTATGGAACAAAATAAGGATGACTATTTATACTAACACCGATCCATAAATTGATTTTGCAGTGGGAGTGATAGCTCACAAGTTCTACCAGTCTAGTAGGATAGACAATGTTCCTTTTATAGCTATTGCCCAAGCATAGAAGATGGTGAAGAAAGATCATACATATGATCTTTCTGAGTTACAATTGACACAACTTTTTGAGAACCTCACTTCTATAAAAAAGGAGGAGAATTCAATGAGTAAGTTTTTTTCTCTGATCATTTGTGTATTCTTCTATATTAAGAATAGTTTTCCTACCATTGGTGATGTTGTATGGGATAAGGATTGACCAGTCACCCTAAAAATTAATGAGTATATTGAGCAATTAGGAGATAACTTTGAGAGTGTGATAGATAGTTATTTTTTGGAGTTTAAGAAGAAAATGAGGAAAAGGATTAGGATTCTTGTATCACTAGTGGATAAATACTACAACCATGGAGAGAAAAAGGAAGAAGTTAGTAAAAAACCTAGAGAAGATGCTAGGAGGAGAAGAGGAATGAGCTAACACAAGGGTTAGGAGAAGATAAGTCCAATGAATTTGAAGAGAGTGAAGAGGAGGAGATAGAAATCACTAAGAAAGGAAAGAAGGCATCAGTTATTGATCTGAGCATGAAACAATTGAAAAAACCTAAGACCACTCCTCCTACAGTACTAAGACCAAGAACTAGGGAAATTTCTACTGTTATAGCTACCAAGCCACAAAAGAAGACCCTGTATCAGGAAAGAGGAAACCAGTTCAGGGTAAGGGTGTGTTGAGAAATTTAAGGAAGAAACCAAGAAGGAAGCTAATATTGGAGAAAGATGATGATGATGAGGAAACTAATATTGATGAGAACATAAAGATGAAGCGGCCATCACAAAGGAAACAATTGATTGTGGATGAGATATTCCACAATATCAAGAGCATTGTTGGATTAGCAAGATTTAAATAAATAAGGTTTGAGAAATTGAGCAATGAAGATAAGGAGAAAGTAGTGGAGGCTATGCTTGAGATGTTGTGTACATTTAAGATGACACCATTAGAGATGGGAAATATAATTCCTAAGGAGCTATACAAAAGAATAGATTAAAAATAGAAGTATGCCATGATGATTGAAAAGAAAATAAGGGAGAGCACTTTAGCTCAAGTCATGCCTGATCTATCCCCTAATTACATACATTAATACATGGTGCAATATAGAAGTAGATTTTTTCCCAAGCTCTGAGCATACTCCATTATACAACATAAGGTTGAAGATATTGTGCAAAAAAGCACAAGGTTGTGGAAAATTATCATTGGACTAATTGTTGAAAAGAGTTTAGAACTGAGTGCAGGAACATCAAGTAAAGTGGAATTGGATAACAAGGAAGATGTTAATGAAACTTAGAATGAAGAGGAAGAAGCAGGCATGAAAGAAAAAGACAATGAATCATAGGATGTGATCACAATTGTGGATATCACTTAGGATACCCTAGTGAAAATATATGTATTAACTGAGGAGGAAATTAAAAAATAGATACTTGCTGAGGCAATCTTAGATAAGTTTCTACCAAGCACCAATCCAATTCTAATCCAAGCATAAGATTATCCACAGATTGAGAGTACATCAAATGTAGACAATACACCAGTAAGCCCTCATATGGTCACAATTGAACTTCAAGCCTCACTAAGTACCAGTATTGAGAAATAGGCGAAGTTAGCAATCACGACCGAGATTACACCTATCGAGGAAGGAAAGAAAGAACAAGCTGAGGAGAGTCCTAAAGAGAAAGAAAAAAATTATGCATTAGTTGTAATAAGTCCACATGTGGAGGAAAAGAAAAAGTTTGAAGAAGAGAAAGAAAAGGATAAACTAGAGTCTAAGGAACAAGAGGCTATCAAAGCTCTTGTACATATGCCGAGTGGAAACACACTGAGGAAGAAGTCACAAAAGAAGAAGGAGAAATCTCCTGCAAAAAAGGTGACACTCAATGAAGTTATAGTGATTCCTAAGTGGGACACTGATAACTTAACATATGAGAAAATGAAGATATTGCAATATCTTTTGAAGATGAAGAGTAAACAAGAAGAGCTAAGAAGGGAACATCTGCAAAAGTGGGTATTGCATGATATCAAAGGTATTTTTATAGATTCTTTTAAAATGGATGATGTAAATGAATCTGCACCTATCTTAGAGAAATTAGAAAAAATCGTTAAGAAGGTGAATAGTGATGAAAATGAGTCAAATGATAAGCTTATGCAGTGGTCTGAGAGAAATTTTGAGACCAAGGTCCTAGAAAAGGTTTCAATTGACATTGTAGTCAAACAAGTAGAACTTTTTGCCTTAGTGACAAACCTAGAGGAAGTTGTGCAGAATGATCATTCTCTATATAAGAGGTTATGCAATGTTGCAGAGTTCACTAAGGACAATCAAGATTTGATTGACAAACTACAATTAGACTTAAAGTCTACAGGTCATTCACTGAGCATGGATGCAAGTTTCAGCTCCATCCACTTCACAAGACTTGTTACATGCACAAGGTAGATTAGCCGAGTTGATGGCTAATAATGGAAAAATAAGGGCAAGGATAATTTCAATCCAAATGATAATGGAACATCATCTTGAGGTTATGCAAAAGGAGTTAGCCACGACAAAGGAGTTAGTGAAGAAAGACCCTCATCTTTCTATTGCTAAGAGCCTAGTGGATCTAGCTGCGCAACTATAAATAAAGACATGTGTTTTGGAGTCATTAAGGTCCACATGGGAAAATGCATTAGGTATGATAATGTAGCTCCACAAACCACTTTTAGATAAGTATTTCAAAACCCCTACACCCCAGGAACTTCAAGTGATAAAAACAAGGGGGAAATGACATGAAACATAATATAAAGGGGGAATGACAAAGTTCAAAGTAGAAACAGGGAAATGACATAGAGGAAATGCAATGCTACATATAGAAGGATACATGATGTGAATGCATATCATGATATGACATATTATTCTACAATTTATATTTAGTTGTAAAAGCATCTTATGTATATGTATGAGTATGTAGATTGAGTCAAGTTTTAGGGGGAGTATTCATATAGGAGTTTTATTATTACTAAGTACTCATGTAATGTATTTAAAATGTCATGAAAATGTGTTTTTTCCACTAATGTCAAAGGGGGAGATTGTTGATCCCTAAGTTTTTTTGTCTATTAGTGTCTTACACTTAGTCATTTTATAGGCAATGTTGGTCAGTCGTCACTATGACTGAGTCATCATGTATAGGTCAAGTTAAGTCTAGACTTGTATATTATACATTTACCGAGCAATAGTTATTGTCAAGTAAGTTAAAGGTCACTGAGTACTTCATTAATAGCTGAGTAGTTTATGCCGAGTTGTATAGATATGTCAGTGTTGAGCACCAGTAAATGAAGAATAGTCAATGTTGAGTGTTAGAGACTTCATATATTGAGAAAGTGAGATTTGACATATGTGTTTGTAATGGCACAAACACTTAGGTAAACCATTTTGGCTGACATATATACAAATTTTTATGTTTTTTAAGGAAATCATGAAGGTGATTATGCTTTAGATTTGTAATCATTGATCTCTATGTAATCCATGTAACCAATTAGATTTAGGGAATGCCTAAGCGGCATAAGTAGATAATCTAGATCATTGATCTTGATCTATGGAGTTAATTTTTTGTCTATATAAGATGAGATATGAACCCTAAAATGTAGTATGAGGAATGAAATAAGAAAGATCTCATATATGCAGAACAAAGAAATGTTTTTGATCATCAGAGGCAGAGATTAGTGACTGAGTAAAGGAATGAAGGACAGAACATAGATATATTTGATAGAGGAGATCAAATCTATATTGGAAGGAGAAGATTTGTTATTAGCATCACAATACAAACCAAAGGATCAGGTACTGAGTCATTCTAATAGGTGAATCATGGATAATCTCTTTACAAAGTGGTCCTAACATACCTAAGTAAATCTCTTAACCAAGTGCTTACTTTTTTGTAAGTTAAAATCCTTTTACAAGGTAGATTTTATAAGTCTTTAAAGATATTAGCAAAGCATACCCCTCATAGGGTAGATCATTAGTTTATGATCAAACTTTGTAGCCCTAATAGGAAAACTTTAATATTGCAATAGTGAAGATTTTTTGGTGTGATCCCCACCCTAGTTTTACCTTTCAAGGATTTCTGGGTAACCAAAACCTTTGTGTTATGTTTTATTTTCATGGATGAAGATTAGATTTTTAGGTCTATTTTAGTATTTAATTTGATGTTTATGTTAAATACAAGTGAATTTATGTCAAAATGGTGATAATAGTAGATATTTGATTCGCCCCCTCTCTCAGCATATCACTTTACAATAAAAGATTTCAAACAACTTGGTGATCATCTTCACATTATGTTCTTCCAAGTAATTAATTAGTTGTAGTATAACAATCTCTCCCTTTCAAGTATTCAATCAATTATAGTCTATCAGATTGTTCCACGATTTAATTGTTTGAGATTTTCAATTTGAAAGGCTTTTGGGTCTGAAGAAATTCTAGTATTATTTATGCATATGAGCATATGTGTATAATTTTCATATGAGCACTATCTTGTATAGTATTTAAAACCTACTATTATTAATTGCAAAGAAAAAATATGGTTTTTAAATATCTATATATTCCTCTAAAATTT